>JAWWEW010000165.1:58172670-58425283 GCA_035583185.1 Anabacerthia variegaticeps
AGATCTGCATCTCTGTGCGACTGGAATGCCACACACCCTGAGCCCAGGAGCGCACGGGCCCTCTCCTGCCTTTCTTTTGCCCCTTGTGCCATGTGCACAGACACAGAGGGACAAGGGCAGTTCAGGCTGCAAAGCTCCCTGTCCTCAAGGTCCATTTTCACAACACTGGGCAGCTGATGACCTTGCAGGACACATTTAAAGCCAGTACTCTAATCTTGTAAAATGCATTTGGAGCAACAGGAACTACAGCTGCAGTGCCTGTTCTCAAAGGAACACAAGGAATTCGGCATTGCCACGGCTTCTCAAGTCTGTCTTGGTGTTCCCCAAGAAAGCTGCCGATCTGGGTAATCCCTTTGGAGGCAAGGGCCTTGCTTCTCATGGAAAGTGCTTCCCAAACAGTTCTCAGTGAGAAAGCTACAAATGTCTCCCTCTGGCTCTCTGTGCTGCTCTGTGTCCCACTGCACTTTGGAGAGGGCCCGGAGAAGGGGGAAGGCTGTGAAGAGCAGGGTTGGGTTCTGGCTGTACCTGCACACACCATCCCAAGCAGCTGCCAGCAGGGTGTGTTACCCACCCCTGAGCAGAGGGCTGAGCAGGAGCATCTCTGGGCAGCTGAGAGACACAAAGCTCTCAGGGACAGCTGTGAATTCATAGGCTTTTTCCACACTCTTATCATTCCTTATTTATCTGGACCTTTTCTTTCATGTCAATATGTATTTGCCTCCTTCTTGGTGGAAGCTGCTCTCAATCAGGGCCAGCTCAGAGCTGGGGTGTGTGGGCCAGGCATTGTGGAGAGTCCTTCTCTCTTGTCTTCACTGAGCTTGGTTTGTCCCTGGCCTCAAGAATGGGCTGGAAGGATTGGTTCCCATAGCACCCTGCTCATTGGCTCTTCCTGTGCTTCTTGGAGAGAACTTGGTATTTGCAGACCTTAAACTCAGGGAATGTTCTTGAGCAAACACATCTGAAATACCCTGAGAGGAGCTGAGTGATGAGTGCAATAGCAATGAAGAATGTTTGGAGGCAGGAGACCATAAATAGAGAAACATGAATTTCAATTGCATACTGCCATAATTCTGTCCAAATTTTTCTCTTTACATTTCTCTCAGTTTTCTGAGGAAGCAGAGATGAACGCCTCCTCAAGCAACTTGTCAGAAGAAAATGCTGGCTCATATGTTTACTGACAGAAACAGGGAGAAGACTAAAATCTGCTAGTTGAAGGTTCAGGCAGTGCCGTTTCCTCTGCTTAATCACTCAAGGTGACGTCCTTTGGCATGCTGGAGTTTAATCTGTAACAGCAATAGGAAAGAGAACTTAAAGGACTTTTTCTATACAGTGGTTCATTGGAGTCTCATGTGACAGCATGATTCCTGTACCTAGCCTTTAAAAAAAAAACAACAGGCATTGTAAAACTCATGGGGGAAAAAAAGGTGAGGTATAGTTGTATTTGTGATGAGCAGCAGTACCCATTGCTAGCCAATTTTCTGCTGGAGGAAAAATCAGTTATGTGGATGCATGTGATGTGAATCTAGTTATTTTGTTTATCCACTCAAACACTGGAATGCTCTGGAACAGATCATCTCAAACAGCATCTGAACACACCGCTATTCTGAACTCCGGGCCAAAGCCCAAATGTCCTGTTCTCAAAGAGAACTGAGGAGTGACATGAAGTCAGAACATACCCTTCCTACTCTCCAGACATCTGTGCAGCAGAAAAACATCCCCACTTCAGTATTTTCTTGCAGGAATCAAAACATCCCTGCACACAATGACGGGACAAGACTGAATGCAGCAGCACCATCTGGTGATGGCTCCACTGATCCTCCCTGCACAGCTCGGGGTATCAGGCAGGTCTGCAGGAGCATGGATTCCCTTCTCTTCTTCTGCAGCACCTTGGAGACCAGGCTCCAGGCATGGCACAGTGATGCATTCCATGCCCTCCAGGGTTCAGGGAGGCTGAGCTCTTCCCAATGCTTCCTGCCCAGCTGGATGGTTTCCTAAGCAGTCGGATGATGACACAGAGTTGTTCAAGACACCTACTGAGAAGATTGAGCAGATCTTATGATGTGCCCGAGCAGCAGCGTAGTGGAGGACATGAAATGGCAACAAATAGAAAATAAAGATCATGAGGCAATGCAATCTGAATTATGGGATATTACAGGATATACAAGCAGTTTTACTAACCTGCCACTCTAAGAGATTTTAGTATAATGGTGGAGAACACCCTGGGAAAAAAAATAGCTTAGTGCTCACCAACAATCAAAAAGAGAAATAGTCTGTTGTTAATAATTAGAAAGAGAACAGATAGCAATACCAAAACTGTCACTCAGGCACTTTAGAAATGATACACCCATACCATTTATTATGTGGAAGCCCACTTCTCCCTGCATCTGAAAAACTCTGGAGTAGAACTAGGAAACGTACAGAAAAAGATGATGAAGGTGTTGAAAGGCATGAAACATGGTTAAGAAGGGAGAGAGACTCTCTGGCTTAATATTTCTGGGTCCAGGAAGGAATAACTGAAGAGGAAAATGTGAGTGAGATCTTTACAGTCATAAACCATATGAGCTGAATGAATGGGAAAGGATTTTTCATTCGTTCACAAACAAGACCTAAAGGGTACATACTAAAATTTTGAGGTCACAGGTTTAAAACATACAGAAGAAGTAAACATCGCTCCACTTCAAATTTCTACCAGACACTGGTTACATTCAGCAGTCAGTCTGTAAAGTGATGGAAAAACTTTGGCTTTTATAACAACCACTGCAAACAATGCTACTGACACTTCTTGTAAAGGAAACTGCCGCTAAATACACTGTAAAAATACAAAAATTAAAAGATCTGTAGAGACAAGTGAAGCAGGAACTAACTCTATTTTGTTCCTGCATTAATTTTAGTCTATTTATACCACTTCCCTTTCATAGTTCTTTCTAAAAGAATGCTTGTTAAATCTCTAAATAATGACAGCTGCTAAAGGCCAAATATCCCATGTGTGGAATCATTTGTGCTCTTGGGGATCAAAAAAAAAAAGGGTGGAGGGGGAATAAAGGATCAAATTCCTCTCCAATGATAATAATTACCGGATCAATCCAAAACTCACTGAAGTCAGAAGCAGAGCTGCCACTCATTTAAGCTATACAAGAATCAGCCCTGATTTGTGTGTCTGCTGTTAATCCTGATTTATTCCAGTGCAAACTAGAAAAAGAGATTTCAGCCTAATACTAATTTTTCTTAGTTACCATAAATGCTTATTTTCCACTACTAAATTGGAGCTCACCTGATCCTTATTATTTTTTATTTTTTGGAAAACACCAGGTCATTTTATAAAGTGCTGGTATTATAAACTGCAGAATATAGTTTATAAGAGCCCTAACTCCTACAAGCCAACCATTAATACAGCTAATGGCCTGTTTGTTGTATTAAACTGCTCTCATTTGTCTGGGTCCATTAACAAACGCAGTGGTCATTAACTGTTAACAGCAACTCAGTTATTAGATTTTATTACTTGTACAGGAAACACTGGAGAACAAACTGATTGTTCTGGTTTACTGGGCTTTATTTCTTTCCCAGCAGTCTTGCCCTATTATTTATAAATTAGTTTCTCACTTATTCCCGAACATGACGGACACACTCAGAAATGGGTCAAGCCATCTACATGGATAGTCAGTTCACATTCCAGCCCCTCCTGGCAGTCCCTCCAAGCCCAACAAACCTGAGAGCTCCTGCAAACCAGAGAGCTCTGAGGCATCTGCAGTGGCCTCCGCTTTTCTGATTTTTCAGTATCTTTTTGGGGGGAAGCAGCTCCCGCCTACATATATAGTAATGGGATTTAAGTAAAAAAATGCATTAATGTGTACTTAGGAGGCTGTAGAATCTTCTGCTTCATTCTTTCTAATTCACTGGAATCCAACATTCCAGTTTAAAAATATCTGTTAGTTCCTCTTTGTTGGGACTGATGCATCAAGCAAGGCTGCTCACTTTCTAGTTTGCATGAACATTTATTCCAGATAATTGTACAGTTCCCTTCTGGCCTTCTCGTTTACAAAGAATCTTAGAGCCACAAATGCCTTCAGGTGAGAAATATTACTCAGTATTATCAAGATCTGCAAGACATTCCCTTTCACATTCTGAATGCTGAAGACCCTTGCTGGACACCTCACTCTGCTTTCTTCACCCTTATTTGGTTCAGATCAATGGGAAAACAATACCAGTGTCAAATTGTCATGAAGGACCAGCAGCAGTTTCCTGTGAAAGTGGTTTTCATCAAGCAGTCTGAGCAGTTTTCTTCAACCTGCAGTGCCCTGATACACAAATGAGGGAGGAAACACCCAGAAATGCAGTCTTAGTGCTCTCTGGAAACAGGATCTTCTGGACTCCCTCCAATCAGTGTTAGACCTTACTGGTGTTGCAAGACAACTGTCAGTACTTCAGAGGTGGAGATATGTGTAGTAAATGTGGTTTACCCTCTTTGGGGTTGGATATATTTAATGAGATTGAAATAACTCAATTTCTGAACTATTGGTCTTTTTCTGTTGCACAGCAGTTATTAATGGTCCTTTTAAGTTCTTCTCTTCTACAAAGGCACATCTACCTGGTGTAGATGATCCTACCTGTTCACTGAAGTCTTGGGTCAGTTGATCAGGCTACCACCACCACAGCAGCACAGTGTATCAGTGGCACAAATGGTGCTTAACTCACCACACTCCTTCAAATACAGTGATTCACAATGCAAAGTATGAATGGATTGAGCTGGAGATGCCCCACAAATCCTCTTTCCATTTGGTCTGTGCAATAGGGCCTTATAATGGTTTGACTGCACACAGAGTGGTCAGTGGACGATCACAGAGTTCAAATTTGGTCAAATTACATCATCCCAGTACTATCTGCAGACATATTCAGATGCTATGGCAGCCAATGAATCCAATATCAAGAGGAAAAGAGTGAGAGATTTTGCTAAGAACAGGCCCAAGACACTGCTATTTTGTACAACCAGCAGAGCTGTGCTCAATTTTCCCTGGCATAGAGGTTAAAGCCTCTTGCATATGCCCATGCCTGTGTCTCACGTGGTGCTTTCATGGGGATGTGTAGTCCTGTGGTACTGGGGACTCAGAGATATGAGTCAGCTTATCTGCTCCTGTCTATAAACAGGGCACTTTGCATACAACTTCCCTCCTATCAACTTCCAATAACAACTTCCTTTCTACCCTCTTTCCCAAGCTAGCATGTGCTAACATACTGTACAACCAAACCAGTTGGACAAGAAATTTAAAAGTACTTAAGAAGGAGGATGTGGACACTATGCCACAAAGAAGCAGAGACTTGCTGGGAATAGCCCCAGATTATCAGACATGTGTGCATTCTCCTTACCTGGTGGTAACAGGGTAATAAAAATAAGCATCTCTGCCTCTTTTAGGTCCTGGTACAGCTCAGAACATAATAAATCCCAGGATTTTCCATGAACAGCAGGACTGTTCAAACACAGAGGAGACCCCATAGTCTTTGCTTTATATACATGAATAGATGCCAGAGCTGTGACCCAGACCCCTGTATAAAAAGGCTGAGTATCCCATTCCCCCTCTGGCACGGGATACTGTGCCATTGTACCAACCTCACTCCCCTGTTTTCTCTCATCCCTCAAGCTCCTCTTGCAGAAATGGGTCTTTCTAACAAAGTTGCTGTGCACTTCATGCAGCATGTTATTCCTTACTTTTGCTGTCACTGGATCCAGGGAGACCTGTAAGTACTTTAAAGAGGCTCGTAAGAAAGATGGAAAAAGACTTTTTAGTAGATGTTATTGCAATAAGACAAGGGTAATGGTTTTAAACTAAAAGACTGTTGAGTTAGATTCAATATAATGAAGAAATTTTTTACAATGAGAGTGGTGAAACACTGGCACATGTTGCCCAGAGAGGTGAGGGATGCTCAGTCCCTGGAAACATTCAAGGTCAGGTTGGACAGGTCTGTGAGCAACCTGATTTAGTTAAAGATGTGCATGCAATACTGCATGGGGATTGGACTTTAAAGGTCCCTTCCAACCCAAAACGTTCAATGATTCTGTGATTTGCAGGTGCAGCCAGCCATAGAACTCTGACAAGCTGATCCTTCCCTTTGTGAAATACCTTTGTTTGTACTTGTTGTACTACTTTGGTCAGGAGCTGCTGCCTGAGCCCAGCTGATGAGCCCTAGATGAATGTGAGAACAGCTTCACATTTAGCTCATTTTAAAATAAAGTTAATTAGGAAATTATGTTACAATTCAAAGTGGTGAGTCAGGCCAGGGCTCATCACTGCAACAGTATGTAGATGTATTTCACATGAAGGAGACTTACCCCTAAAACTGAAACAGCAAATGATGGAGACATTGGTAAACAAATCCACTGCAGTGGTTACCAGAGATCTGTTTATGAACTGGGCTTCCAAACATTCTCCAGAAATGTTTATCAATTTTTAGTATTATTCCTTAAGAAGTAGGATGTTATTCTTTTCCCAAATAGTTTAACTTTGCGATTTTTTAAGTCTTCCAAAGACTGAACTATGACTTGTGCTAAAACAATAGTAGATATTGTTTAACAGTAAGTAGACTAAAGAGGATTTAAAAAAAAATGCATTAGCGTTATGGGACTATTATGACTGCATGTTGCAGACTCATTATATTAGCTAATAATACCTAACTGACTCCTTTAATTCTGGCAAAGGATCAGAAAGCCCTCAAAGTTCTCTTTCCGGTCGAGACTGAGCCTCATCTTTCAGTTTCCTGCCCTGTCTCTCACTAAATTTCTTTTTCTCATTAAAACCAAGTCTCACCTGCCAAGAAACTGCATATTCTTCCTTCATCTCAAGTGCTGAACTCTGTTCCACTGAAATGTCACCATTGATCAATCATTTCTATTTATCTGTACACTTTGTAGTAACTACGAGATATGCCATCTTTAACACCTATAGTACAGATGGAAGTTGAAAAGGTTAGAGAGAATAGAATTAAAAATATTCTGAGGTGAGTACACTATAGAGAAGATAATGATGATGAAGGATGCTCAAAGGTAAAAGGGAACAATTACCAGGACTAGGTGATTAGAAGAAAAAGAAACACATTGGAGATATTGAGCATTATTAACCTTTAAATTCTACTTAAGAATTGATTTTTATTCTTCAGTCCATTATAAGGAACTATTCTCTTGGTTCAGAACCAAAACAGCATGAAATTGCAGTGCTGTGCCAGGCCTGCACTCTGGGATATGCTGTGCAGTGGACATATCTCTGTGTTTATGCTTTAATTCTTACTGATAGGAAAGCGAATATGCAGTGTTTGTACTTTTACCAAGATCTTTAAAATATCAGAAAAGCACAAGAACTCTGAGAAACAAAGTACCCTTTGAATCAAACTGTTAGATTCCTAATTACTTAAAATAGCCCTTCTGTTGGTGGACACCTATGACTAAAGTGACCAGCATGTCTCCATCCCCACAGTGGTACTCCTCCCTCCTTTGGAATCAGAGTGTGGGCTCAGCCAGAAAATACCAGTGTAGTCTCGAGTGCAGTCCTCTCTCATATTGCACTGAGCAACTCTGAGATGTCTGTAAAGAATCAGAGAGAAACAATGCTCAGGACATCTCTGTCCATCCCATTTCTGTCCCAAACTGCACACAGGCATCACACTACATGCTCCAAAAATCTTAGAACTTATAAAACACCTAGAAACCAGAAGGTAAAGCTACCCTGCACAAGAGGAAGGACTCCCACATACACAACAGCATCAGACAGAAACTCCTAAGTGAGGTACGACGAAAACCAGGTTTTCCTCCCTTATCACAGACCTCTAGATGGAGCTGCCTCTTTTGTTTTCAAACCACGCGAGAGACTGAAGTACTGCCATGAGGCAAGGCAACAGGAATATAATGCTTAGGCATTTGCAGTGGGAGAATGGAATAGGAGCATCATTTTGCATACACATTGTGCTGTCATTACATATTGTAAGCTTTTCCATAATTCTTCAAGAAACCAGCTGTGTTGCCAATGCCCTTGTATTGCTTACAAAAGTCACTCCTTTCAGAAGAGAATTGTTTGGGAGTGAAGAGACAGTCAGATTGGACTGGAGAGTGCTGAGATCTGAATGTAGAGAACATGCCAGCTCCCCAGACAGGCAGATCAGCCAGATGAATTTATCTTAGTGGTGTAGCAGTGACACACAGGAGCCTGGGAGCTGAGCTCAGTGCTGGACTAGGTCCCTGTGAAGAGGGAAAGCCTGCAAAACTTTGGACACCAAAGAACTCCTTTGCTTCCTGTGATGTGGGGCTTCATTTTTGAAAAACCTACCCCTTCCATGGACAGTGGCAGCAATTTTTCCAGCAGGGCTGGCCACACTGAAAAGAACTGACAGCATGAGTGTCTTGCTCAGCCCACATTTTCCCATAAGCCTGGAGAACATGCTTTCAGTTTGAGGCCCCTCATTACAGGATTGTGTCCAGAGATGGACAACAGAGCTGGGGAAGGGGCTGGAACACAGGTCTGATGAGGAGCAGCTGAGGGAGCTGGGCATGCTCAGCTTGGAGAAAAGGAGGCTCAGGGGGGACCTTATCACTCCCTGTAACTATCTGAAAGGAGGTTGTAGACAGGTGGGAGTTGGTCTCTTCTTGCAAGTAATAAGCAATAGAATGAGTCCTCAAGTTGCACCAGAGGAGGTCTAGATTGGATATTAGGAACAATTTCTTCATTGAAAAGGTGGTCAAGCCTCCCAAAACAGTCTGTCTTGGGAAGCAGAGGAATAACTGTCCCTGGAAGTGTTCAGAAAACTATTAGATGTGGCACTTAGGAACATGGCTTAATGGTGGGCTTGGCAGTGGTTGGATGTGGTGATCTAAGAGATTTTTTCCAACCTACAGGATTCTCTGCCAGCACAGGAGGAAATATGAACAATGTTGTGTCCTTCTATGCACTGTGCCATTCCCAGCAGCCCTGAGAGCCAAAAAGCCCTGATTTTGGAAGGATGAAGGCAGCACACATCTTCCTTTAAACATGACCCCTAAACCCACCTGAACCATCACACAGGGTGAAATGCACAGATGGACTGGGGCCAGAGTCAGCATTTCATTTCCCCTAATTTCTCATTGGTCCTAAAAAGCCCCTGAGAAGAGAGAGCATCCCTGTTTTTCAGCGCTGCCAGTGCCTGTTCCTCTAGGGGGTACCCTCAGCTCACAGGGAGCTCTGCTGAGCGCAGCTCCTAATGAAACTTGAAGGCCAAGCCCAGGAAAGTAAAAATAAAACTTTACAGAAAAGCATGCTGTAATTTTATGATGCACTTTAATTTGATTCTGGTTAGTTAGAGCAGCCCCCTGGGCAGGCTGGGACTGCACGGAGCAGCACACGGCTGTGCTTTCAACTAACAGCTCCAGCCTCTTCCAGGGATGTAAATGTTAAAGCCTCCTGTGCAATCAAAGCTGAAAATTACTCTGGGGTGTAAATGAAAAAAAACCAGGAGGCTTGCAAAGGCTCACGTTTAAAATACTTATTTAATCTTATTAAAAATATAAGAGCAGAAATGTTCAGAGATCTAATAGAATTTGCATTATAGCAGTGCCTTAGAGGAATTAAACAAGCACAGGACTATGCTGGGCTAGGAACTGGATGAACACCTAGTAAGAAGCACACAGCTTGTCCCACAGAACTTGCAATCAAAACAGACAATGAATAAGGGAAGGAAAACAGGCCAAAGAGGGGAAAAGTGGTGGCCTGAGACTACCCTGTAGATGGAACCAAGCCAGGAGTAGGACCTATGTCACCCAGTTCCCCAACCAGGGTCCTCCTCCTTGGCTCACACCATCTCAGATGATCTGTGCTCACCCCATGCCCTGTTTTCCCATTTGGATTTTTCTCAGCTAGGATATAAACATGGATGCAGAGCTCCTCTGAAAGCCACGTCACCCACAGATCTGTTTCAGACAGACACAAGCAGGTCCCAGGAAATACCTACCACGAGTAAACATTAACCTAAACTGTGATCTAGGGAAAAGAACAAAATACTAGAAAATTCCACCTATTTTTCTGTTGACAGAAAATACACCCAGCACTTCAAGGTCTGCCTCTTCCAGTACCTCTCACATCCCTGGAGACTAGTGGCTAAGTCTGCACCTGCCATATTCTGAGGGAAGCTCAGAAGGACTCTGTGAGTCAGTTTTTCATCCAGATAAGGGATATCATCCTGGAATTCATGAAACTCCATCTGACTTCTGTGGGAAATGACAACTCTTGGCTACAGCGAGCAAACTCCCTGCTCCCATGCTGCACCATATTGGTGCAAGACCTGGGTTTTGCTTTCCAGTAAACTGGGATCTTTCAACAGCCTCAATCCAATGGAAATGGTGGTTTAGGTGAGTATCTGGAGTCACTGCAGGAGTGTCACTTGTGTAATGGGATCAAATTATGAAGGAAAGGTTAAGCTGTGTAACAGACTGAGATCCCTCAGCAAACACAGTAGAAGAATCATTAACTAGTAGGGGGCAAAAGAGAACAAAAATGGATTGAAACACTCCAAAAAAACAACCCTCTGATGGGAAAGGTGCTGATTTTCACCCAGCTCCCAGAGGGAAAGATGGCTCAGTGTCAGAGAAGGGTCAACAAACAAAGCATTCTCATGGGATGTGACACACCAAAGTGCAAACCCTACATTTGCTAAAGGACTTGAACTTGAGTCTTCTGTGCCTCTAGGGATTGCCCTTTCCACAGGGCTGTTTGCTATTTTGGTCTCATCTCTCTTACACAGCATTTTTATAGCAAAAGGAGAAAAGAAATAAATCCCCTGAGTTAAAAGCAGGAAAAATGGTCTCTTCAGAGGGCTGAAAAATTATTTCCCCATACTAATTACTGAGCATTTACCTTACACGTCTGAAACTGTCCCTGATGTCTAAATAGCAAGTTGGATGGAAGTGATTTCTGTGAGCTGACTACTGGACTTGATTTGAGAGCCAGGAAAACCTGTGTGCAGGTACTTACATCTCTCCTTACTGCAGACATTATTTAAACCCCTTTGACATTCCTGGGAAACTTCCCTGTCTGAAAAAGAGACAGAAGGGTCCGTCCTGTGACATTTTATATGACTGTTATAGTATTCATGCAGATAGAGTTCAAACCTTTTATATCTTTTTTATTATTATTATTTTTTCTTTTTTTTTTTTTTCTTTTTTTGAGGGGAGGGGAGTGAAGGGAAGGGGAAATAAACCATGACAGATTTCTCACATAAAATTATATGATGTGGTTTTGACTAATATGAACATTTCTGATCTATGCATCTATACAACCCTGCCCATAAAACATTTTAGGAGCCTTGTGCACAAGATGTGTTCTGATATAGGTGAATTACACATGAACAAGCACTGCAGTGCATACATACTCACACACTCCCCAAACCCCCGTGGGCTGGTAGATATCAAAACCAGAACCTGAAATTCCCTCCTGGAAGCCTTACATACATGCTTGGAGCTTTCTCCTTGCACTCAAGTGTCTGATTTACAAAATGAATAGCAGATGAAGAGCTGTCATTTCCCTGATGATTGTGACAGTGGCTGCACCCTTGTGGCAATCAATGTTCTTTTAATGGAAAACACCATGGATTTCAACCGGATTGCCTAGCTATATTTTGGCATTCTCTTTATGGCAGATAATTATTTGTTATTGAATCGTTAGTTGTCCATAGCATCAACTTCATTCTAATTTCCAAGGCAGCCAAGCTATATTTTTTTCCATTTACAGATATTTGTAGGATTATAACCAGAAAGAGTGGCTCGGCCAGTAAACAGTGCAGTTTGCTGACTAGTGTTTGTTTTATAACATTTGGCACATCTTGATATGTACATAATAATAGTTCTTAACCCATAAATAATATTTTACAGAGGTCACACTATAGTTATTTAAGTTCAGGGGTTTATTTCCCAGAACACTAAGTAGCTGTGAATGAATTATGTTTAGTCTGATCTGCCACAGAAGGGTCATAAACTTATAAGTTGTAGCAAACCATGGAATATTACTCCTGTATGTCAGGCAAACTGTAAATGTAAAAGAATAATGCTTGATAAGGGGAAAGTATTTTTATTTTGTTAAAGCAATATATGTTTCTAGGGAAAGACTGTAAAATTTCATGTTAACTTAAGTGATAATTTGGGCAAAGTCTCCACATAGAGCTTGTGAATTTTGCTTGTAACAGGGGATTCTCTCTGCATGTTTGAGAGGCTATAAAATCCACTCTGAGCAGGGAATCTTTTTCTCTCTTGGCTCCCTTAGGTTTACAGTGTCCCAGAATCCACAGGAGGAGATGAGAGAAACTTTTGTGCCTTTGCACAGGGCTAATAAAATAAGGGGTCATTAAATGCTGCCAATAGTCTGTTCCACTGCAACAGTCATGGACAAGGAGAAGGCTACTACCTCATTTCTTGAGTATGATGAACACCTAAGGGATAGGGAGGGGAAAGAACTAAGCTGCTGATAGCAGGTAGGGACTTTGATAATTCTGGAGTCTGGTCGAGGTCACCTGACAGGAGAGGGAATTACAGAAAGAGTGGCAGGGAATTGAAAAATGATAGGCCAAGGGGACTGTAAGTTCTGGAAAAGACAGAGTGTGCAGGAAACAGAACATGGAAACATGCTTTTATCCAGAAGGACACTGATTTCAAGACCAGCTGAAATAAAGACATACAGCCAGAGAGGAGGCAAAAGGCTTACAAGTGCTGAAGGGAAAACATAGGTGGTAAGAGTGGTAATAAAGCATGAACCAAGAGGATCAATAACGAAGATCAGATCATTCTGGTTCTCCAAAATTTTCTGATTCCACCAACTGCTTTGCTCCCACTGTCTGCAGGGGGCCTTGCTGTGACATTCAGGCTGGCCTGGAGACTTTTAGGAGAAGGAGATAAATAAAAATAAAGCAAAAAAGTCACCAGCTGCATTTTTTAAGTTTGCACTCCTAGTGCTGGATGCCTAAATTCAGGATGAGCTCTGTTGTGAGAGGGCTGTGGCATGGTGAGCCAGGACCTAGTTCACCACCCAGCTGAGCCCTCTGTTATTTGCCAGCTGTGTTAATGATCTGGCACTCCTTCTATACAAAATCAGCCCTGCCTAAATGAATAGTTGCATACCGGTAGGGGAGATTTTTTAAAGAAAAAATATGACAGTGAATTGTTGAGTCCCCACTGAAAGCCAGCAGGAGATGCGTGCCTAACTTGTCCATTTGCCTTGAAAAACTCTAATGAATATTATTTTGAAATTCATTAACTAAAAAGAAAATAAAATTTGGGTCATTTTTCTTGACTTGAAGAAATTTAAGAACAAATTATTTCTTCTGTATGTAACCTTTGAGACAACACATAAAGACAAGCTTTTTAAACAAAATAAAAACACTCTTAAGTGTCCTGACCATACTGCAAGCTATCTTACAATGCTGAATTCAAATTGAATAGTAATTTCTAGGGATGGTTGTCTAAAATCAAGGGTTCTGTAAACCTGTAAAGCTGTGACTGGGTCTCTTGCTTGGATCACCCTGTGTCTAATATAGCATGAACTGCAGCAGAGGCTTCTCCTCTTCTTGGAGTGTTCATTATGACTGTTTCTCATGTACTTCCCATTTCTATTAATACAGCAGGAGCTGTTCTGTAGCTTTTCTCTCAGGGAGGGGAATTCATTTACATCTTTCATAGAATCATCACAGAATCACTTGGATTGGAAGGGAACTTAAAGATCATCTTGTTCCAACCCATGGGAAGGGCACCTTCCACTATTCCAGGTTGCTTCAAGCCCCGTCCAACTTGGCCTGGAACACTTTCAGAAATGGGGCATCCACAACTTCTCTGGGCAACCTGTGCCAGGGCCTCACCACACTCAGAGTAAAGAATTTCTTCCTAACATCCAACCTGAATTTCTCCTCTTTTAGTTTAAAACCATTCTGCCATGTTCCATCACTATCTGCCTGTGCAAAATGTCGCTCTCCCTCTTTCAGTACTGAAAGGAGTTTCCATTTTACACAGACATCTGTTAACATAAAACCTGTAGGAACCCTCTGTGAAACCTTCCTTTAAATCTTCCTGTTTGTCTGATTTGGTTGAAATTCCCTAAAAATTTCACAACCCTTCTTGGAGGAATGGAAGCCAAAAATACAGGTGTGGGAAAATGTGATATATTAGGTAATTTTGTTTGCTTCTTTATACAAAGCCATGAGGATAATTTCAGCTATATTTTTTCTCTGACTTTATTTCTTTCAAAATTTCAATTCAAAATAATGTGAAAATAAAATAAATTGACTAACCATAACATCTGCCATGCCCAGAGAGGTTCAAGGAACAGAGATCTTGGGCTCCCTGGTGATCCAAACAAGTGATATGTCACCAGGCTCTCAGCTGTGCTGTATGACCAGGCATTTCAGAGATACCAGCATGAGGTCATATAATATTTTTAAATATCTGCATTTTAATTGAAGCAGTTGAAATGACAGCAAATAACATCACTGTTACATAAAGCAAAATAATTGCTCACTCTTCTACTTGCCACCCTCAGCCACCAGACAACGGCGAGATATAAAAAGGTTCATAGATACTTTCTAGGTAGTGAAACCTCAGAAAACAACACAGGAAAAAGATTGCTGGTTTTCAAGGCCATTTTCTGCATATGGACTGGGCAGAAGATACCCAAACTCATTCCTGTTTTGCTAAGGCTTATACAGTGAATAGGTCTATAGGACTTTAACCCATGAAGGTCTTATGGCTGATTTCTGAGTGGAAAACAATTTGTTTTATTCTGGTAAAGAAGACTTTCATAAAACAAGGTGTTTTAAAACCTAACATAATTATCTGATCAGAACAAAACATCATCTTAATAATCACTGTACATGTGGTGTTTATTCAAGGCTTTACATAAGCAGATGACGCCCTCAAGGATGATATTGTGCCAAACAATGTACAAGTAAAGGATTAAAAGTGGTTGTCTTCTCCCAGGAGGTCCCACGCCCATGTCTAATTCTGTTAAACATATGGGATGTTCAGCATCTGGGCACAGAGGCACATTTGTGACCAACAGTTCCTTGCTGCCTGCACCTACCTATTGTAAAAGCAGCAATGTTGTATGTTCACAGGAGTTTTCACTTTGAGCAGCATTTTGCCATGCCTGCACTTTCTGGTGAACCAAAAATCCAAGCCAGTGTCACTGGCATTTCTAAGGGAAGCTTAATCAAGCAAAGTCAGTTGGTTGGTAGCCTAATTCAAGCTGAAAGTATCCTTTTGCAAATCCTAAGCCTGCAATTTTAGGTGCACCAGAAATGAAAAATTAGACTTCTTCTGTTGCTGTAACTAAATGCAATATATGATAACTCATTTAAGACTCTGTGTTTATCTTTCCTAGATGTGAATCATTTCCTAGCACCACAAAGCATCAGTCAAACACTATTATTTGCTCCCTATAATTTACAGTGTAGTCAGCCTTGACTAATCAACCTAATTATGTCTGGTACTAAGGACTGCAGCACTTCTCCCTCCTTCCAAAATACACACATGCAAGACTATCAGTACTTTGAACATTGGATGTTTTCTTCACAGCTTTTAAAAATTATATTTCTTAAGTATTATGAGACTCTTTTTATTAATTACAATAGTGCCTAAAAATCCCAAATACCATGGAGAGACATGTAAAAGCCCCATAAATGAAAGGCCCAAAGACAAAATCAAGTCACAGCAATTTAAATCACCACCACAGGTCAGCAAAACTATTTACTGAGCATGTGCATCTTCTTGATCTGTTGCAGTAAGGCATAAAATGCATTAACTCAAACCTCTCTTATTGACATGTGAGTGTATTTTACCTTGCTTTTGTTGCATAGTCTCAGTGAAGAACTCTTCCAGAGTTTAAGAAACGTTTGGTCAATGCTCTCAGACACATGGTGTGATTTTTGGGGCTGTCCTGTGCCAGGCCTGGAGTTGGACTCAGTGATCCTTGTGGGTTGCTTCCAACTCAGGGAAGGAATTATGTGATAATCTGTGATTATCTGTGGTGTTAAACCAGTGTAACACATCAGGACACCTGAGCCCCATGGCACTCCCTGCATCACCCAGGCAAGGGTGGCAGACCGTGGGTGTATGGGGTACCACAAAGCACAAGGCCAAACACATGTGCCTCCTACTACCCTCTGCAAAAAGGGCAGATTAATAGATAATTAACCTGTATTGGCTTGTCTTGTGGGGCTTATAAAATGTGTTTTGCATTATGTTATTGTAACAGTTGGCTAGCAAGCCTTGACCTGCAAGGGTTAGGATGAATACCTGCACAGCTGGAGCCTTCAGTGGCCAATCCCAGCCCCGCTCTCATCATTTCCCCCTTTTATAAATGTAAATATTGGAGGTCTTGTTTAAACCTTCAGAACCTAAACATGTCATCACTATTAATAACATATGTTATAAGACACCACATGCTGGCAAAATAACCTGCAGTAAATGACACCAAAAATATTGAAAAGCTTAGCATAAAATTGAAACTCATTAATGGTACACTGTGCAGTTTGGCATACAACTAGGGGCAAGAATTCCACACAATGGGACTGTGTGAGTGCTAACAGCAGGCTCCCACAAGATAAAATAAACTTGTTTTATGGACATGAGGAATTGATTTTTAATGAGATTCTGCTTGGCCGTAACATCATCCTGGGAGGGTGAGCTGGTTTTCTCCTTGCCTCTGGTGCAAAACTATAGTTTTCAGAATAAAGATGCATTTAAATTAGGCCTATGGATTTGCACCTTCATCATATTAAGTGAAAAGTAGGTGTTATCCCAGGTCTGGTTGTTAAAATGCCTACAAAGGAGACCTCCTCTTTCCTGCATTACCTATCTCTACATTCTGGGATCAGGGAGGTCAGTCTACAAGCAGAACACACACTCCTCGAGTTCCTTCAGAGATAAGCTATCTTTCATGCTTATTTCCTGAGGACAGAAGAATAGTAATAAAAGGGATAAATCTGTCTCTTTAGAGAAGCTGAATACAGGAATTTGAATTTATCTTTTCATGCTCAGGTCTCAAGTGCCTGTTGAGAAAATATTAAAATATAGAGGGGTTATCAAATTTGGAGTGTGATGTCAAATCACTGACACATCCAGTCATTGCAAGAAAGTGCTGTCCCGTTGCTGTCTATTCACATTTGATTATCTTTCTTAATCGTTTCTTCAACTAAAAGTGATGCTAAACCTCCTCTTTGAACCCCAGAAAGCAAACCAGAGTCAAACAGATGAGAAGTGCCTTGTAACTGGGCAGCACTTGGGGAAAAACAGAATACAAAAGCAAGAACAGCTATCAAACCTCTTCAGCTTTAAACTCAAAACATTTTCTTTGCAAAGAAATCACATTTTTGCTTCCTAAATCGATGTCACTTGGCCCTGAACAAGCCGAGCTGCACTGTGTTGTTGCTTTTCTTTCCTCTCTGCTGTTATGGTTTGCACTGTTTGTGTGCAATCATTGGCTTTTAATTGCCTTCTATTGCCTGTTTCATTTGTCAATAAATAGAAAGTGCAGACCTATCACCAAAGGCCTTACATCTGTTTCTCATACATCTTAGCCACCCATGGTGCCTTAAGCTAAAGCTGTCCCCTACTGCTAACCAGGCTACCAGTTTATTAGGGTTTTTTTCCCTGCCCTTTTAAAAAGATGAAAGTCCCTAAAAGGGCTTTTTTTTTGTGCAAGTGATGGTTGAAGTTAATGAAGTAAGCATCTGTTAGGTGAGAGAAGGTCACCCTGGGGTTGGGCACCTCCCAGTGGTGGGACTGGCACTCACCCAGCGATTAGTATGTGATGACAACACCTTAAAGATAATTAGTTGACAATGAGTTGAGAGCCTGTTAACCCCTTTAACACCTTATAGTTTATGATTATACTGAAACAGTTCAGAACAAAACAAAATAGATCCAGTTTTCCTTGAGCGATTTACCATTTTTACACTGTTTGTTATCATTTTTTGTGACCTTCTGCCGAAGAAAGAAATAGCTGCCAGATGCCCAGAGCATGTTTCTTTATCTTCATCAACCAGGGATGAAATGTAGCACCAGTTTTCTGTCTGCTTTTTCCACTAGCTGTGAGCCTAAAGCCTCTTTGGCCTGGGGTAGGAGCCATTGCTGGGATAGACCCATGAGAACAGATAGATGTGAATTAATGGCATTTCTCATGTGGCTGAAAAGTCAAGCTAAATGTTTGGGGGGTTTTGAGATGTCTTTTCATGCTGATGTGGACCTAGCCCTGCAATGTTAATGGAAGCCACAGGATTTGACTCATCTGAGTATTACAGAACTTTCCCCAGAAAAAGGGCTACTTAGTAGAGCAAGAGAGAGGCTTTTATAAACCAGGCTGTAGGGAAGGCTGGATCAGGACACATCTCCATTTGAGTGAAGCAGTCAGGAAGCAGCATTGATCCTGGGTGTTGGGGGACAATGAGGAGGAAGCAAATGGAGAACAACTGGCAGGCTGTTGTGATTTACATACCCTGGCATTTCATTCAGTCATCCAACGTGTTTAATCATGACACGAGAGCTCAAATGAATTATGACTGGCAGTAGCTCAAGAAATTTGGCAATGGCAAAGTAAAGCAAATTTGTGCACAGCATTCAAGAAAAGCTTGTCTTGAGATTAAAAATAAAATTCCATTTCATTTAGAGAGATGCATATCTTGCTTCCCTCTTCCTTTGCGCTTTCTAGTTCACTGTGATAAAGGCAGTCCTGGTGAGAAAACCTTATGAGAACATCCCTGCACTGTTTTTTTGACACAGACCCAGAGCTGGCCTTGCCTTCCTGAAGTTTACCACAGGACTTCTATTGCAGCAGGAACAGGCTTCATGTTTGGTAAGTACCCAAATACATGGCTATCTAAGCTATTCTGTAAACTCTCTGCCATGTGTCCATCATTAACAGTCACCAGGGTCCTGGGATGCACAATAGTGCCACACAATTCCCATTTCTCCTGCGCCTCCCACTTCAGTCCTTTAAAGCGCTTTAAAAACATCAGTAAATTAAGTTCCACTGTGGCAAACCCTCCCTGGAGATGCTTTTATTCCCAGGTGACAGGCAAGGCAAGGCTTGCAAAGGATCCCCACGGGAGTTACAACCCAGACCTCCTGGCTCCCAGCCTTGTGCTTTGCTGCTAATTAAGTACATCTAGATTAATGCAGAAAATGTAGAGTTTTGTTATGCTTTTCAGATTTAAAGGCAATATATGGATTCAGCACTGTATCAAATGTCCATAAACTCAAAAATAAAGTATTTTCAGCAACTCCTAAGTCCCTCATTAAGTAGCTTGTACTACTAGGTAATCCTGAGCTTAAGGAAAACTTGTTAACATTTATCTTAATAGAATTTTAGGATAAGAAATACTGTCTTTTGCCAAAAGTCAAAATTACTATCCAAAACTGGTTCATCTGTCTGAATTTATGACCATTAGTTATTCTAGAATGGAGAACTGAACTCCATCTTAGACACAGTTAGTAAAGGTAATTTGCTATCACAGGTAGATGGGTCATAAAATCAGAATTCCTGGAACATACAGTTGATTGCTTGAGTCCTGATTATTAAATGTGATTCAGGGTTAATTAATCAATTAAGTAACCATGATAAAGCACAAAAATATGCTTAAAAGGCCATATGAAATCAGATTCTGTTTCCTCATATGTATTGCTCTCATATTGGTCTTTAGAATAACTGGTCCCTCTTCCTGAGACTTTAAATGCATGTGTAGTCAGAATGTTACATAGACAATTATTTGTCTGACTATGAATTCCAAAAATACGGCTCGTAATTAATGATGGAATTAAAAGGACAGCTTTATGGGCTGAAACACCAGTATACCAGAGTATAAGAAGGCTTCATTGGCTTCAGCAGAGCTCCAGAAATTTATGCCAGCTGAGGATTTGTCCTCATCTTTACAAATATTTTCCACCAGTTATTTCCTTTACCCATTTTTAAACCACTTTAGAACATCACTCTGGGGAGCCCACCTAAAATATCTGTCTGTAATGGGATTCTGTGTCAAGCTGTTGAATTCAGCTCTTACCTGCCTTTCCTGTTATCAAAAATTATGAAAGCTCATGCTGCTTTCATAACACCTGAATCCAGAAAACACACAACTTTCGTGGGTGTGTTGGAAACTGGAGCTGTGCAAGAGTCTTAAGAATAGCTGGATGTGGAATAAGTGGAATTGTGAAGGGCATCAAGGGACAGTGCTCTCTTTTTGTACAATTCCCAATTCCTCTCAAAGATGTTTGCAGCGCTGTTGCCACCGCCCTGCTCTGTTGTGGGCTGCTGCCTCCTCAGGGCAGGGGTCAGTCCAGCTCACTTTCCAGCTGGGTTTGCATTATCCCAGCAAAATGGGAACAGCTGGTTTGGTTTTGTTGATCATAAAGTATTTCCTTAGGAATTTTCAAGCCATATAGTAAGGTCTCCAGGCATTTTCTGCTTTCAATGAGAACAATTTGTCAATACACAAGGATTTGCATATCGGGTATTTCACCCCACCTTTTAATCTCAAGAATAGGTGAAACCAAAGCATATAAATTAGGTATTTCGATGGAACAACAGTATGTTCCTCGTGTCTCATAACAAGGAAGGAACAAGCTGGACATTTTGACAGACACTGTTATTACTCCTTAGTTTCACAATGTTGTTCTACAGAGGTGTGACCACAGACAAAGCATAAAGCCTTGATCTCATGGGCAGCTTCTGTGAGAGCATCCTTACTAACCAGCAAACCTCTCCACGCTGGAGAGAAGAAGGAGCAGAATGGACATGCACATCTTGTTGGGCTTTCACAGAACCCACTTGACTGCCTGCTCAGCAAAATGCTTGAGCAAATGTCTTCAACTTGAGAGGTTACCACCATTAAGCCATTTGAAAAAAAAAAAAAAGTAAAAAAAAAAATAAAAAAGAAAGAAGATCTCCGATGAGCAGCACTGCAGATGGAGAAACTTTCCATTGGTATAGAACTAAATAAATATTCCACTCTCAATGTCAGCAAAATGCCTCCGCCAGCACAGCCAAGAAAAAGAAGGAAACCAGCGTGGGAGCCAGCACACAACCTTGTTTGGGGCTGCTTGAGGCAGGAATGGAGTCTGATATGTTGCCATTTTCCATACACTGGCCATCACGGAAAAGTGAAAGTGACAGAAATAAACTTTGTGGGACTTCAAAAAGATGAACAAAATTTTCCAGACCCCCTCACGATTCTACAGTGTTAAAAGATTTGCTTGATCAACCAACAAATTTGCTGCCAAGCCCTTTTCCTGAAGTTGACAGAGATCCTACCTACAGAGCATGACCAGACCTAAAGCCACTAAAACTAGGCAAACCATGTGAGTGTCTTTTCAGTAACAGAGACTAGGAAAACGCCAGGATAATCATCACTTTGCTCTGTCACCTTTATGTTTAGAGAAGCTTGCACAAGTTGCAAGCCTCTGATGTTAACTTCTGCTTTCAGAAAATGCTAAAGATTTAAGAAAGTTTCCTTCTAGGAGGGCAAACAAATGCCTCCAAAGTTTGCTTGTCCTTGGGTTTATTTAATGGCAGCCTATGTCTGTCCCATCTCATACTACATAGTTATCTGTGGCCTTTTTTTCAGGCCAGCAATGTCACTGCAGCCTCCTTAGTGCTGCTGGTGTGCCCATGAATGCCAGCTTTGAGAGATTTCCCTGTTTATACAGCAGCTGGCATCTGCTCTGGAAGGCTCTCCCAGTGCCCACAGGCACACTCAGTAGCAAGTAACACCAATCCTGTCCTTGTCTCTGAACCAAGTTGTCTGATTTATTCTAAATTTCTAATTTATTCTAAATTACAAGGGTGACTTAAGACCCATAATAAAGAGGCATCAGACCTTAACACTCCTCTATTCATATGAAGGTTTCCATGGTTACAGAGTTTGGTTCTGCCCAGGTCAGACTTTTTACAGTTTGAGTTTAAGGGCAGGAAGGGATTTAGGCTGTGTGTTGCTTCATGTGGGACCTTGGTCATGTGTGAGGCCTGTCCAAGGGCCACCTGGCATGGGAGACTGGGAGTTATGAAATTATCTCTTACCAGCCTTTTTGGGGAGGGACAAACACTGACTTCATTTTCTAGAGGAGAATACAATGGGGTTAGAAGGAGCAAAGAACATGTGAAAGGGGCTAGGAAACTTAAAATAGCCAATGTGCAAGAAGCATTTATTTTTTTTAAGTCTGTATTTTAAATTTCTCTCAGAAGCTGATGTAGACTAGTGACATTAGTAATGAACAAAATTAGAAAACTTTGATCATCAACTCTGTGTTTCAGCCATTCTGTACCTCTGAAAACATGACCTCTAAGAACAGAGAATCTTGGAGCTCTGCAGAGGATATTTGTATGAGCTGGAGTGTCTTTGAGGCTTCATGGAGGTTCAGGAGGACGATACAGCCAATTTTTGCAAAAGAGAACAGAGAAAAGGCACCTTAGAAGAGGACTGAGGCATGTCATGCCCAGTCCATACCAAGAGAAGATTAAGGATAAGCAGACCTAGTGTGGTGAGACTCACACACAGGAGCCCATGGCACGTCCAGCTGGTGAAACTTTACCAGGCCCATATGACACTCAATGTTCACTTTTTGTTAACATCTGTGTGGTCTAATTTTCTGATACTGTCAGCAAGTTGTTTCTAGGAATGCCAGGTTATTTTGTCCATAAACATTGTCCCCATCACGCATTTCTAATTTTAACCCTATTTGTCTCCAGTTGATTTACATTTGGCCAGAAGCAAATTAACTATTGGAAGCATTTATTGAAAATTAATTAGGTGGCTAAAATACCTCCAGCAGATTCTGTTAACAGTGTCTGTTCCTTGTGGCTCTCCAGAATTCAGTATTTTCCAGTTAAAACACCTAGCAATTAAAAAAAAAAATCATAAAATAAATGATATAATTAGTTCCAGAATGGAACTTGGTCTCTTTGAAATCAGATGCTTTCTTCTAAGGCTGCAGTGCCATACAATAGCAAGGGGTTTATAGTGCCAGGGGATTTTTGATAGAGGAGGGAGTAAGCACTTACAACAGCTAAGTCACTGCATGAAGCAAAATGAAGGTGTCCCTGTAGCTTAAAATCAGCCAAGCAGGCAGGATAACTGTGCAAATACCAAAGTGGGGAACAGGAGAGAAGACAAGATATATGAAGTGAGATTAAAAGGAAAAATATAGGATTAAATCAGAGGCAATCACAGAACCCAAGAACATGGAAAAACACCCTGCATCTCTCTAAAGAGAAGCCAGGATGTTAACATGATTTACTGCAAATAGTTCCACAACATTAAAATGAGTTTTTATTTTCTGTGTGTGCTGCTTCAAAGAACAACTCTGTGGGCTCATAAAAATGCAGAGAACAAATAGGGGCCTCTAAGACCAATTTATATGCCATGCCCACTGTGCACTGAGACACATATAATCTGTAAAATGTCAGCTTCAAAGTTCCACAGAGATTGGTGTTAACCCTGACCCCCGACCTTGCCGACTCTAGCTGGGCCCTCATGCTCTCTTAACCAGCTGTTTTAGATAAATGTGCTCCATTTTTAAAGAGATTGTCTCAGAGTTTTACGTGAATAGTAGTAATATTATTAACTCTCACTGAAAAAACCACCTTAACTGAGAGTCTTTACAGATGGGCCAATCAAAGTCTTACCCCATGCAGAGAGTGGTGGGTTAATAAATATGTCATTGGACTGAAAATATTTAAACAACACCGGGAGAAAAGAGCAAGGCATACGACAAAAGGAAAGCATATTAGTACTGTTTCCTGTCAAAATACACAGAGGAAGCACTTTACTTTGACCATTTTCCTCATAAAGAGACACGGTAGGCCAAAACAAACAAAGCTAAGGAATCTGGTTTATCCCGCTGTTGGATGCCGAGGACTATCAGCTTAAATGAAGTAAGGTTGAGTGACCAAAGCCAGGTTCTCCTTGACAAGACTGTTAATTGAACATATCAGCAAAGGTAATCTCACAAACTGTGGCCCCGTCGATCAATACTTCCATTTCATAAGGCCTTGGATATGGTTTTCGTATTTTACTTTATGTATCACTCCAAAGGTGGGTGGGGGATTCGTCCCTCACGGTCTGTCGGAAGTCCAAAAGGATGATGTAGCCTGCTGGTTTGGCAAACCATGGACAAAGCCTAAATCATCCTCTTGGAAGGAAGATGGCAAAGTTCAAGGGCACACAGTATATTTCGGACAACAAAGAAGCAGCTGGTGTCCACTCATCGTAAATAAAAATAAGTTGGGGTCAGAATTACAAGTCAACTGACTCCCCGTCCACTGAACATGAGCCAAAGACAACTGGAGTCACAGGGAAAGCTCAGAATGATTTTGCAAGGTTTTGACTACTCAGACCCACTGTGAATCCAGCCCTACTTTTCATGTCATCCACAGATTTCCCTGGAACTTAGGCATGGCTCTTCACCACTGCCTTCAGGAACCACCCACCCTTCTTCTTTTGCTTAGTGGTGTGTTCAAAAACTTTCTGAAGAGATAAAAGAATAAAATGCAACTCCATAGAAGCCACAACAAACAGAAAATACAGCATGTAGGTGAAAAAATAGAAGATTTAGAAATATTGCTGTTCTTTAAAAGATAAAGTATTTCCTTGCATGCCACTGTTTATAATACTGCAGCCAAATTGTTTTCACATTATTTACTTTCAGGGACCACAGCACAAACCAATTTTATCACTGCGCTTCAAAACCCTCATTATAGTTATCCTGGCTTAGCAGGCAACCATAAAAATGAGAAATGAAACACACAACTGTCAGAACATGGGAAGTTAGATCTGAAAGCTCATCTTTGGCTCTTCCCTTCAGTACCTGTTAACTCATAAAAGAATATCCCGTTATCATTACAAGTTGTTTGGCTGTCACTGTAACACAAACAAAATTCCACTCACAGTATCCTGCTTGCAAAACTGACTCAGTTTTGAGCATCAAAATGAGACTGACAAAAAAGAGGAGATTGAAGAATAATACAAGATCTTGCAAGCTTTGGCATATTTAAACATTTGTTTTTTAGCTGTCTTGACCTTAAAGTTTGAAATTTTCCAAATTCTTTGACAATGCCAATAAATTAGGTCTGAAAGTTATTTTCCACATTATTGGATTCATGTTTGCTAAACAGAGCATAACCTCCCACCAACACATGCACTGCTGTGTCAAGTTGACAGACACAACAAATTAAAAGGGAGAGAAACAAACAGAAGCTTCAGTAGACACAATAAATACAAAGAAAAATACAAATAAATGCAAACAAATAAAGATAACAAATACAAAGCTATAATTACTTAATGTTCGTTATTGCATTGATATAATACATAATTTAATATTTGATATAATATAAATATGTAAAACACTTTCCAGCTGAAGAAACCTTAGAAAGCATAAGGGTGGGACACACAGAAAGCCATTTCATAGGGCTGGTCTGGGGCTGTTTTGCTTTTGTCAGCCTTCTTTAATACATAAACAGGCTCCCTAGAAAATCTCTTTGGTTTTGAAATGTAATCCCCTTAAATAGCACGGGAGAGAAAATGAGTTTAAATTACAGGCAAAACAAGTTTGTGAAGGTAAACATTTTGTTTTCTAAATACCCAAAATAGGTTAATAGTTTTGAGTTCCATGGACTTTGGGAGGTTTGCCTTTCCCCACACTACATGTTCCCCTTCCTGTTCCCATTTGTGCCCACTGAAATTCTGTTGACTAACACAGAAGCAAAAAAGCACAAGAACAACCTAAATAAGAAACATGTTTCTCCACACTTGTTTATGGCCAAAATGAAATTACAGTTCCTCAAGATGTCTGAATGGTGTGGCAAAGCCCTCAGGAATTACAGGTTTTTGGAAAAATAAGAAGCTGTTCATCCTTTTAAGCTGATCCATTATTTTAAACCAAATACTAGAACCATGAACCCATCTTTGCTTCTCATTAGGGTGCTATGAACTGTGTGTGGAAATCCGACGGGAAGCACATCATGGAGCAGCAACAACCCTCTTTGTAACCCCTTCTCTGATTTGCAAATCTAACCTTACATTTCTTTCCACACCACCTCTTTACTTTCCACATCCAACTCAGGGTTTTGTCCTCTCCCTCTTCCCCTTGGCACGGCTCCCTTGGTGGTGGTAGCACTGTCATGTGCTGGATCTCTTCTAAAACCCTCTGGGGGGGGGGGGGAAAAGCACCTCTTGCTCACCTTTAATCTGGTTTTTGCCTCTCTTGTGTTAATAGAGACATCACAGTGGTGAATGTATGGGTCTCATATTTGGAAAACTCAGGATCACATCCTTTCTCTTCCAAGGACCTGCTGTGTGGCCTCGAGTAAACCACAAAAAGCTTAACCATAAAGCATCTTTTGGTGCTCAGCTCACAAGATCAGACCTTCAGCACCTTGGATGCAGTGGCTCCTCTCTATTACCACCCTCACAGTCCCTAGCTGTGGGATGTGTTCCACCTCTCCAACACTGAGCACATGTACAGCCATGAGGAAACATTTACCAGATCCCACACAGCACCAAAACATCAAGAAGAGAGATGTGTGGAAAGGTGTTGCTTTTACATCTACAGTATAGAGGAGGTGGGAACTATCCCCACACGTGCTAAGCTCCAGCACTTTCCTCTGACCAATTCAAGCCTAGCACCTTCCTAGAGATTGTCCTAATGCCTGCACTATAGGATATTCAGAGGTAGGACATTTTCAGTCTCTCCTGCTTGTACAAGATAATTAAGTGCTTATAAAAGCAACTACTTTTGCCTGAGTGATGGTGGTAACCACCAAGCTAGAATAATTCACCCTCTGACCCTTCACACATCTAAGTGTTTGGAAAAATTACCCCTTGGAATATTACAGAGCTGCAGTTTTCAACAGTTTTCAATTTACAAACCACCTTTTTTATTTTTTTCCAAAAGAGGTATGTATTCTTGTATAGGGAATTTAAACCCGCTGACAATAGACTTGCTCCTGTTAGGTGTTTTTCATGGACCTCTTGGAGTATTCTACAGGCTCCCAGAGGCACACAGACCACAGGCTGACAAACAGCATTGCAAAGGGAAGAAAAGAGCATGGCTTTAATAACATTGGCTCATTCTCCAGAGTCTTTAAGACTGCTGCCTTCCTAATGCATGTTCTGCAAACCTTGGCTCTGAGGAGCTGGAATATGAGACACAATCTAGATGTTCACCTGCCAAGGGAGGAAAATCCTTTCCCTTCCCAATGAGACACAAGTATTGGCACAGGAGGTCACTAAAACCAAGTGTTTGCTGCTGTGATGATGTGGGTTTGAAAAAGACAGATGTGTGTGAAACAAGATCCTTCATTCCATGAGGTCCCACTGTACTACAAGAAAGTCATATGGGAATGCTGACACAAGTGGAGACTGTTCAGTTTTGAATTGCAAAGGACATGGTTTGCTCCCCTTTGCCCTCCCTGAGAACAAAAAGGAAGGGGAAGAGACATGTCCCTACCTGGTGTTGATGGAAAGCACATTTCAGCTAATCTAGAGGCATTTCTGAGCTACAGTTTATGGTAATAATGTCACAGCTACAATACCTGATTGTTAGAGTCACCCTAACATACTCATGATGAGCTCAGCCTGAACACGGTGGAAGAAATGCAATCCTGAAATCAAGTCGCAGACTTTCAGACATTTTCTTTCGAAAAGGACTTAGAATGGATTTTGCACCTAAAGGTCTGGTTTGTAACCATTTAATTTTTCCCTTAACCACTAGAGGGAATGAAGATGAACTAAGTCACTTCCAGGTCTAGTTCATCTGAATTACTTCAGAAGTCTTCAATAAGATAAATCACAAACCCCATGTGCCTCTCCCTCCATGGACTACAAATGCAGAATATTAGCACAGTGCAGAAGACGACACTGCAGGCATTTCCACCTGGACAAATGAAACCCACTCCTTGTTTTTAACTAGTTCTGGTTCAAAAATGCAATGTCTTCGTGAAAGAAAACATCCCTTTCTGTAACCAACTTTGCAGACACGTTTTTATTTTCCCCAGAGATGCCTCACCAAAATAGGAGCTGCAGGCCAAGTGCCTCAACCATGGTCCTGGAGGTAATGATGCACATCTGGGCTGTTTTCTGTGATGGACTGTGGCAGTTTTGGCAACTGGGAGAGAAAAATCCAGCTACTACTTATCTGGAGCTGGAACAAACTCCTGTATTCTGGGCTTGCATATGAAGGGGATTAGGATGAAAATGCTGAAGAGCTCAAAACTGGATAGCTGAGGAGCAGAGATTGAGCTTATTTGAAATGAAAGCCTCCTGGAAGCAAGCAGGGAACTGAAGCAGCTCAGGAGTCCAGAGACTTGCTATAATCCAACAAAATCCTGCTTCAAATCAATTACTTAAGTACTTTGCCTTGATCAAAAAGAAAAAAAAAATTAAAAACCCCCACTTTCTAGGACTTAAAAAACAGGTCTCAAAAGCTCCATTTCAGCAATAACTTGGGTTTTTTCTCAGTAGCCAAAGCCCAAGCTACATTAACAGATTTTTTTAGGTCATAAGGAGTCATTTTGAAAACCAAATTAGATCTCCTGCATGACAGAAGCAAAGAACTTTTCCCTGACACTCCCATAGCCAGAACAATGACATACAATTCACCTAGATCTCTAATGGAATTTCAGATATAATATTTTGCCATTTTACAAAATGAAAAGGGCACAAAAATCTAATGAAAAGCAAGCTGGGCATATAGTAAAGCTGTGAAACCTCCTCCATGGTGCAGCATCCAATACTGACTTTAAGACTCCAAGTATGGAGGTTTAAGCACCCTTAGGCAATGCTTTTGGCATGACTGTCTCCTCAGGGCTGTTGTATTCTTGCCATAACTTCCCTGCTGCTATTTTTTACATGGTAATTTGAAATTTTCATTAAAATTCGCATGCCTGGGTCTGTATTTGAGAGGCTGATGTAGCTGCAAAATCTCTTTGCTCTGTCTGCCCCTTTCATTATTCTTGCAAAAAGAAATACTTTTCTCTCTAAGTCAGAATTGCCAGAAAAGCAGATCTTCATAGTCTGACCATTGGTTTTAAGTTTATTCTTCCTCTGCTAAGTATCAAACCCACCACCTTTTTTTTTTTTTTAAATAGATAATTTTATTTTCTTAAGAAGGAAGAGTTGTGCTCTCATGCTGTCTGTGGCTGTAATTCAGTGTGCATTTAAAGCAGGTGCTGCCAATGTAAAGACAAAATCTTGCACCCCCTCACCCCCCTCCTCCTTGCAGCAGAGCAGAGGAGGGAATGGGGCTGGCTGAAAAAAAAGATAAGCCATGAAGTCTTATCAACCCGAACCTAATGCCCAAACCAAATCCCTCGCGCATTTTTAACTGTGATAAGTTCACCACCCAGCTGTGTAAACAGCTGTGCCAAGAACACCCTGGGGAGCGATGGGAGCCTGCAGAGAGCACACAGGGAGAGGGGTGCTGAGTTTTCCAGGGGACAGCCTAAAGGGTTGCCAAACTACTCCATGTGTTCATCAGTCTTTGCCGTTGTCTCCCTGTGTAGCTGTTAAATCTGTCTGGCCTTCTCCACCAAACCTTACAGCAGAGCTGAGGACTCGAATACATCAAGTTCCTACTTCTCACATAGACATTAGAAAATGGGAGGGATGGAAGTCAGAGGCTCCTCAGAGGAGAGAAACCACAGTGTAAGCTCAGCTCTTACCAGCCATCAGAGAATCCACGTGTCCAGCCACTCTCAGAGACACTGATGTTATTAGCCACCAAAGCATCCATGCTGGAGGGGCTCAGGAAACCTGGATTCACAAGTTCCACTGCTCAATGAGCAACTTGTTAGGTTTACTAGCTTTTATTCGACTGTTTTGGGGTCTCCAAAGAATCTGCAGCTCTGACTGTACAAGAACAGCTCTTTTTGGCACTGGTGAGTAATTAGAAGGAAAAGAACCAGAACAGCCCTTAAAATAATCAAAGCAGCTTTTTGATCCGGGATCCCTAAAGAAAAAAAAAAAAAGAAAAAAAGAAGACTTAAACTCAGTTTCAGCCTGTAGGAGGAGAAACACTTTCCAATCTGCCACACACACCCCCTGTCACTCATCTCAGGTTTTGCTCCTAGGGGGCTTGGAAAAATGTTAATTCCTTTTTCAGCATTAGGCTGAGTTTCACCACTGTTTAACTTTTAAAATTCATAGCAGAGTGTCCTAGGGCTCAACAACCACTTTGCAAGGAGCTTCTCATCCTGAATAAAAGTAGTGGTAAGAGTTTGTGCCCCTCCACAGTCATCCTGTACATCAGTGGGAGCAAAGAAAGCCCTCTTTGAAAGGGCTGGAGCTTACACAAAAATTTCACCTTTCCCTTTCTGTAAACAACACACACCTACGTGTTTGACTCAAAAAATAGGAAAGAGGAATGACTTTCTCCAAAAAATAGAACACTTACTTTTTAGTGCTACTACTACAACCCACAATTCCATTCAGCCTAATTTTCTGTAGACCTGCCCCATTTTGTCCTGCAGAGGTCGGTCTTGCCTGCAACACACTGCAAACAGCAGGTCTGTTCCTCTCTCCTGAAACAGTTCAGGGATTGGGAGAATTAGAATTTGGGAAAGTTTCATCCCCCCTCCGCTAAAAAAACAAACCAAAACCCCTTCATTAAAGTTTCTCTCTAAAACAGAGATACACTGTTTTTATAAGAATTATGTTCCAAAAAAATGTACCATCTATCCCAAGAAATGCAAAAAGCAAAACATAAACCTTTTATATATATATTTGTTGGGTTTTTTTTTTGTTTGGTTTTGTTTTGTTTTTAAAAAGCAGAGTAGCCCTGTGGTAACTGGAGAATAAGCTGGTTTTGGTATAAATATGCTGACTCAAGGCTTTTTATTGTCCTTTTCAGCCCAGCATTTGCACTTGCCCTGACCAAGGTCTCTGGTCATAAGATATGAAGTAGAGCAAGCCCCTAATGCAATCAGCTTTTCTTTCCTATTTTCTTTCCTTGTAACACGTTTTGTCCATGTTGGGATGCAGCCTTGCTGCTGAAGCTGTACCAGAACACAATCTTAGAGGCTGCAACCTGCTTTAAACCCCCCTCTAACTCCACAATTCTCAAATGTATGACTGCAGACATCTTTTCCTGGATATACTGCATAAAATGGACTGTCCTCCTCCAGGAGGAGGGGGAAAAAAAATCCCAGTTCCGAAGCAATGAAATGCTGCAATTTTGTTTATTTGCCCTAACCAAGATCTGATGCATCCAGTGCTAAAAGCCCCTCGCCTCTGCTCTGTGAGGGGTTCTTATCTGCTCAGTGCCCTGAAACACGAGCTGAGAGGCATCTCTCTGCTGAGCTGCTTTCCAAGGCGATTTCACTAACATTTTCCAAACCAGTTCAACTTTCCCACCGTCTCAGGACCAATCCCCAGCTAGAAGTATTTAGTGTGGCAGCTGCTTCCTGAACGCATTCCTTTGGGACTAGGGAAAGGATTTGAAGGAAGCTGGAGGTAGCTCACTTTTCAGCATTTTGGGATCAGGCTCCTTCCCTCATCTGCAGACCTGTCAGAAGGGATCCTCACATGAGAAGGAAAGAAATCCCTGTCAGGTTGAAGTAACCAGGAAAGAAGGGCTCAGATCAGAGATGAACCTTCAGCTTGCCTTTGCAAGTTAAGTCAGGGAACTTGTTTAAGACCAAATTGCCTGTCAGAGAGAGGATAAGACCTTTGATTTTTAGTAGGAAGATTAAGAATTCATTAGTAGGAATGAAGGCAGAAGTTCACCTGAGGAAACAAGGGGTTTGTCTGGAGGGCACCAGGGTCCTTTATTTAGACTTTATCCTGCCTTGCGCATTCCTATCTCCTGCTTCATATCATCATGTGCTGGTTTGGATGAGCAGCTAATGGCAGCTGGCCTGATTTAAACAACAGCTTGAGATTACCTCTAAACCAAGCAGCACAAATCTGTGCTACTGTAGATGTGGATGCAGAGGACCTGACTCCTACCCATGCCTAGTAACAGGCAGGATTTCCTTATGAGCTCTCAATACTTTCCAGGTGAAATCACTGAATCCCTGCTGGGGATTACATATAGGATGGATCACAGGGAAGTGGATTTTTGCCCATAGTTGTTATGTCTCGTTATTCTTGTCTGGCAAATGTATGCTCTCACCTTTATTTGTCACCTTTCCTGCTCTTACACTTGTAAATGCTCCCCACAAGTTAAAAATATTTCTGAAGTGACTAGTCAAATATATAAAACAGATGCACAATTGCATCTTGGGATGAATTAATTCTGTCTGTGTGTGAGCAAGAGTATAAATTTGTGGGTAGATCAGGGAATACATCGGATGAAGCACACCAGCTGATTTTTAAATCTCCAGATCTTGATCACTGTTTCTTTGTGTCTGATTTTCTTCCCTTTTAGGTAGAGAGGGAATCATCAAGGATGTTTTAAGAGGTAATCCCGTGTCAAGTATTACATTTAAATTTAAATCAAACTTAAGATAAGGCCAAAATGTATCCAACACTTTCTATTTCCTTTTTTCTGCTATTTGAAGTCTAACTTAAAAACAGCCAAATTGGCAGGAATTTTCCTCTAAACTAGCAAGGCAAGGAGCCAGCTCTGTAGGCCTTCTTCCAGAGCAGTTCCTGTAACCCTCCCTATCAGCAGGCAGTACAAACACTGACTGGGATCTGTAGGTGTAAATTAGGCTACCACATACTCCACGGAGGATGTTACATGGGGAGATGCAGGTTCCCTTGGTGTGTTTTGAACAACTGTTCTTTGTCTGAGAGTTTGACAACCTGGCCCTGTGTCTCAAGTGTCAGGGCTACAGTGAGTTTTATGGCAAGGCTCAGATCTTCTCAATTACATGTATCATTCTGCTCTGAGAGAGACAGTGGACATTGCTCTTTTGAGAAGGCAAGCAACGCTTGTGTAATGAAATCCTCACCTCTGAAAGCCTGCATTATATATTCACATCCCCTACAGGCTGTGCTTTGTGGTAGAAATATTAACACAGTGACCAGCAAAGCTATAATTAATGGCAAAAGGTATGGCTAGTGAAGGAGGTTCTGCATAGCCAGATTACCATCTAGGAATCTAGATGAGACATTTGGATCACTGAATCCAGTTTGAGATACCCTGTGCAAACCTGTCATGAGTGTTTCCAAAAATTAAAAGTCACATGCACAGGACAAGAGCCACTAGACACTTGACCACAGAGCATGGGTTGCTTCTACATCACCTGCTTTCTTACCTTCAGCAGGGAAAGTGTTGAAATAAATGATGTGCATGAGATTGGTTTGGCTCTCAAGAGAACTCAATTCATTTTCCTGATACCTTCTTACAGAGCCTTGTGCATGGAAAGCCCAGATCCATCAGTCAGTCCATTTAAGTCAATGGAAATTGCCACTGAACCTTGCTGAGATGTTTCAGGTTTTCGGCTTTAAGTGACTCAGTTTCCAACCTGCAAAATTCCCTGTTTGTTTGTTAACTATGGTCTGTTTCATGGGAAGATTGTGAGGACAGATGCATATTTTGACACATTTTATGTCTGTATGGGGTTTTTTGCATGTTACACTGATGAGGACAGGACAGACAAACATCTAGAAAAGTAAAAATAGCCATGCGACCAGGCAAGATTTGGTCTTCTTTGCTTATATTGTTTCTTTTGTGTTCTGTGTTAGAAAGGAGATGTGACATGGCTGAATGCAGTTTATTTTCTCACATGCTTATTATATAGTTGTTTGCAATTATCCAGACTCATGCAATCTAAAATAATGCATGAATGCCCTTGTAAAAATCCAGCATTTCTACTTTTCTAAGGAGCCTGCTAAAAGAAACAGCTCCAAAGTCAATCTCAGGTATAATAGATTCCTCTTTTAGGCTTCAACAATAAAATGGTTGGTGGTCTCTAATGCTACTGCCTTTAAAACATTCCTGGGTTTTATTAGGATAACCCATAAGTCTGGCGAGTCCCACCCTAAGAGCAGCAGCAGCTTTTGTTCAGAAAATACAAGTTTCTTCTTGTACAATGTTGGACTCAAGGGTGTCTGAACTATGAATGGGTGGCTAAAGGCGTAATAGGCAACAGGTTTCAGACTTTTATGAGGAGGGGGGAAAGGCAGCCATGCTCTGTGGTGCTAATGTATAACACTACCTGAAGCATGAAGGGACTTCATCCAGCTCCTGTTGTACATGGGCAGGTCGACAGGTATAATAGAGTTGAAGTTCCATTGACTTCCAGGGAGTTGTGATGATTTAGCTTCCCAGATCTGGCCATATATCTACACACCATGTGTTGTCTGTAAGCAACCAGAGAATGCACAAATTTCTTTAGCAAACTTTTCTATGAAACCACATGAAAACGAAAATACCTGTGCAGATCTAAAAGACAATTTCTGAAATACATGGTCATTTGTTCCACTGCAAATGACCAGGTTGTTCCTTTTCTTTCTAAAAGGCCTAGAAAATAATGCCATGGGTCACCGTTTCTATGAAACTGTATTTCTTCTTGGTTTATTATTGCTGTCTGACCTCATGAGCTAACTTTTCAGAGGAGCACATGTGAATTTATTTACATACGTGCCAATTATATTAATAGAAGTTGCAATGACTCATCACTGCACATTGCTAAAAATCTTCCCTCATCTCATCTTCACAGGGAGGTTTCTGCTCCATGTGAATTTCCTCAGCTTACCTTGCTAGAAGTTCACACATCCTTATTCTCTTGGGAAGGAAAGTTCACTTTTCTTTCTGAGCTGGCAGATATTCAGCCTGCCATCCCACTGACCAGACTGCAGCACCTTGCCTTCATATCAAGGGTCACTGTAAACTATAATCCTTTTTGGGATTCAAATCCCAGCTATCTTCTTGGTAAAGAACAGCTGCTCACTCTTCTCTCTCTGAGTCCTTGTTCAGCGATGCTTTAAGAACCCACACATATATAAGCAATAAGAACACTTCTTTTCAATTTACATTTTGCATTACAGAAAAAGACTCTTCTGCTGCATCATAACATTTGTGTAAGATCCAGTTTATCTCATAGTGCTGGAGCCAACTGGACTTTTTAATGCTTCATATAAATTATATTTGTTAATTAATAACTTTTCTCTATCCTCATTTTGCTCTTTCACAGAGCTCTCACATCTTTGGTTTTTCCCAGTCTTCCTGCCCTCCTCTTTCTCAATCCCACTTAAATTTTGTCCCTGATTTTTATTCTCATGGACTCACTTTTACAAAATACATTCCCAGCCACTATCAAACTGAACCAGATAAACTTACAGTGTTTGCATTTATACAAAATAAGGCAAAATGCTCAGTGTATGTAAACACCTGCAGGTAAGAGGACACCGTGACTCATAACTTATGTAGGGCTTTACAAAACTGCTCTGCACTGGCCCAGCACAGATTCTAAAAGCAGCTTCTGCAATTCCCACTGCAAAGCTTTAAACTCCTGATCAGAAACAACTCCCAAAGAATTCCGTGTTTCTTAAAAAACGTGATTGATGCTGGTGTTTTATAGTCCAGGAAGGAGGTTCCAGTTCATGAGGACTATGAATTCACAAATAAGAGAGTCAGTCTGAGTGAGACAGGAGTGGAATAGCTGAGGTGTTTTGCCTACAACTGTTTTGGCAGTGGTATTTTAGATAAGCACCATGAGGGCAGCTATTTCAGCACCCTCTTTTTAGTTGAGTATCTGCAGGTAACATTAGAGGGCAAGCAGAGTATTTCTTAAGTGAGTTTTGTCAAGAACTCCTTCACTAGGGCTAATAAATGTTAACTGTATGGCACAACAATCAGTTTGTTCATGCCACTGCTTTTAGCAGAATATTTAAGACAATTTTACTTTCTTGTAGAAATTAATCAAAGAAAAAAAGTGCTCCCCGCCCTAAAGATCTTTCAGTCATGTGAGACCAAAATAATGATCGTTTCCACTTCTGTAGTGATGCAAAGGTGCACATAAGGGTGTGTTTTTTTAGTACAGAATTGAAGGAAATATAGGGTGTAAGTGGTGCAATCCAGGACCATCATGGAGCAAAGCCAGGGAGCCTCAGAGAGTGGAAGCAGCTTCCCCCAAGAGCTCAGAGATCACATCAGAGCTGAACTTGAGTCCAAAGCCAGGGCTTTATCCATCCTTCCACTTAGGCAGCTTTACCCAGGTAGCCTCAGGTCCAGATTCTGCCCTGGGGTACATGCTGGCCTCATTACCTTACTCTCAGTAAGAGCTGTGAGCAGAACTTAGCCCACAGCAAGCAAGATTTATGGACTGAAAATGCCACATACTTTGCGTTTTATTCAGCAAGGGAAAAAAAAGGGAAAAAAAAAGCTTGAAACAAGCCGAGCAAAGTAAATGAATCAAGGCTGCGTATTTTTCATTCTGAAAACAAGAAAATATATACACATGAACATAAAAAACACAGGTGCCCAAGTACTGCAGTCGCCTCCTAAATCTGCTCTAAAGCACCAACAGCTATGTTATACCTGTCTCCAGACAGATACATAAATTAATGGTGGGGGGTTTTTAGCAGGAAGAAAAAAATCATCTTAAATAAATTATTTTTCTTTCCTCTTTTTCCCTAAGGCTCTGTGGCCCTTTTACTTGAATTAAGTGTGTATAGGTGCCATGCTCTTTGAACACAAAAGTGCACAGCAGTTTATTCTCAACAGGGAAAGGAAAAGCTTTGGTTATGCTGCATTCCTAATATTTTTTGCAGTTTATGGAAAACTCCCATAAACAGAGTACAACACAGTAAGCTTTCTCTGCTAATATGCTGTCTAGACTCCTTAAAATATGAGTTCTCCTTGCCTACTGTGTATCATGGCTTAAACTTTTGACCTTGTTTCTTTTCCCTTTGACCACTTCATAGGTTTTGACCCTTTTCAAGTATTTAATACCCAAATGGCATGTCACCAGAGCTGCTGGGGCTATTGGAACTCTTAAAACCCTTCTTTTATTGTGAAGTTGAGAAAACTGACTGCAGACTAACATAAAAAGTTAGAAAATATCTTCCACCTTCATACAGCCCTCAACATACAGCCCCTTCCCAGGCTGGGCAATGTTGATCCATGATGGAAGTGACAGCAGGCTCTTCTGTAACACCGTCACATACGTGCTAGAAGGGGCAGAGGCTTCATCATGGAACCCTACAAACACTGGGGCATTGTTAATGCATGCCTTTGATTTCTGTTTATGGCCCCCAAGTTGAGCGATCTGTCTTGTTGGCACCAACCTGACTATTTTTAAATGATGTAGCAGCTGGCTCAACACATACTTCAAAGATTTATGTTCGTGTCGCAGAGCCCTCTTACTGAAAGGGAGACTCTGGAGTAGCTTCTATTCACTCCATACACAGAGACAGTCGACATACTTTATCCCAGGCCATCACAGCATGGATTTGGACTAAGAAAGCAGTGACTTACATAAGGGAAGGCAAATACAGAACAAAAAAAGGCAACAGTGAAACATCTGAGGGTTTCGACAAAGATTGAAGTTCAGCTCATAACTTCTGCAGAGTCAGATAAACTCTTGATGTGCATTAAGTGCAGGGACTCAGCCCTTCCTAGGAAGTGAAACAAAGAAATGCAGTTAATTCCTACACTTGCAGAAGTACCTGGGTAGACACTCGCCCACGTGGACTCATCTCTCAGTAACACAGAAAAAGAGCCACTCTGGAGATCACTGTGCTGGATGTTATAACCAAGTACCAGCTTATGAAGGACATCTAGAGACACCCATGTCTGCCACAGAACGACAGAACATTCCAGCTAAGCTCTCACATGCTGGCACTAACAATGACTCAAGACACTCTTTTGTATGGAGGCACTTGGCCTGCACTGCCTCTCCATTACAAACAGTCTGAGTGAAATCCTGTGGTTAGCAGTCATTCCAGAAGCAGCTGATCATCCTTGCCTTCACAGAGGTCCAGAAAACCAAAGATCCATAAGGGAATATTTTTCACTACTGGCTAGAAAAATACATGTAATTCCTGGCAGTGTTTTCCTGGCTAACCCAAGGTGGACACTCATATGAACTGAAGACCTGAAAAAGCATCAGCAGTGTCCCTGTACAAACACAGGAAGCCACCCCAGTACAATCTGTATATTTAGACCTGTTGCAATGGGACAGACACTTAATGAACAAGCTTGAGATGTGAATCCCATCCTAACAGACCCCTGTTGATGGTGGGGAGGTGGTGGTGGTGGTGTTGGTGATGGGGTCCTACTGCTGTTAACATTCACAAATTGCCCTGAGTTTGCTGCTGCTCTGACACTACAAGGAAGGACCTCCCTGCCCTAAAAACCTGAGGGAAGAGAAATAACAACCCCAGCTGACTTGTGTGTGGGTTAGCTGTGACCCCACTGTGCCTGCTAAAAGTCATTTTTAACATAAGGTGGCAAAACTGGGCTACCTTTATCTGGAAAGCAAAAACTAACTGATTGAATGAAATCATGGCAACCTGACCCCTTCCTCCCATCACCACACAGCTGAACTTGGAACACTGACCAGGAAAGCTGCACAGACCATGATGCAAATCCCTGAGCCCAAGAGAGTTCAGGCAGGACTGAAGTGGGATGTGCAGTCTCTCATCTCATATCTCAATCCTCCCCTCAGGACAAGGCAACAGGCTCTCTCCATCCACTTTACTGCTGGATGGATGGAGGGGGAGCTCCCTCCATGCTGGGACAGGGCACCCTGAATTCAGAAAGTCCTTCTGTTGTGGAAGTAACACTATAAATTCCCCCGATTTTGCTCCTTCAGCTGCTCTCTGAGCTGTTTCCTGTGCTGTCTGGTTCACTGTCTTAAAACAAATCACTTTTAAAAGTGATATTTTGTTAAAATGTCCAAAATCAACTAGCGTTCAAATGCTTGGATTATGGAAAAATTTTAACAGTGTAAAAAATTAAACCACAGGGAACATATATTACAGGGAATGTTTTGGTCTTATTGTAAGGTTGGTATTGGACCTATTTGGACCTTGGGGTGAATTCCTCGCCCAAGTTATCTCCAGGGTTTCTCAGGCACCTTTGCTGTGGATCACAGATCAGCATTACAGGGCAGTGTGTACCTCAAGGGCACCCAGACTCAGCAGCATTCCCTTCCAGGTTCTTCCCCTGCTCCAAAAGCATTTCAGGTTTCTGTTAGCAGGACTGAGATTCCTAAATACATTATCAGAGCCTTCAGCATGCCTGTCAGCCATAGCTCTCTCCTTCATTAGTGACTGATTAATCTTTCTTGTCCACAACTGTTCAGATCTCACTGCTTTAATGACTAAGCTTTAGCATTTAATCCTTGACAGTATGAGCAAATAAATCTTTAGTTTCTGCTCTTCCCTGGCCACAGGTCATGCCAGGCTTCCCCTGTGGCAGAAAGGGGAATCCAGCACCTCTCCTTTCTCATGGAACATGTTTTTCAGGAGCTTTATACCTTTTTTGTTTCTTTTACATTTTAGGAGGTCCCATGTCTGGAAGCCAAAGTAGCTGCTGGTACCAGGAGTTCAGGCAGCCTTCCTCCTCTCTGCCTAAACAGGAATTTAGCTCCTTCTCAACAGCCTAGGGACCAGAAGTACACCTAGCCCATCACCTTTCCTCTGACCTGGCCACTTCTGGGGCTGGAACAAAGTCCTCTCTGGCTTCAGAGAAAGAGAGTAATTCCATAAACCCATTATAAATGCATGTGTGTATATATATATATATATATATATATGCACACACATACACACAGTTATCATCCATGTGTCTGTCTCTCAGTTGTATTCAGGCTTAAACAGAAATCCTTCTTGTCTGTATCAGGCACTGTAGCTGTCACTCCTGTGACAGTTCAGTGCCTCACTGCCTCTAATGTTTTTTAGATAGTATGAGGAAATATTAGCCAAAAGCCTTTGAGAACAACAGGAATCTTTCTGTCATCTCCTTGTGCTTCGGATCAGGACCTGAATTCTCGGTCTAAGCCAAAATCTGTACATTGTTCTCTCTCTTTTCGCTCTGATTTTCCCATGTCTGCTACAATTCCCTGCCTTTCTTCCAACATCTGGTAGAGTTTTTTATGCATCTATATCTGAGGGCTGAATTAGACACATGACTTTTAAATTGCTTAAAATATTTTGACATCTCCCAACCTACTCCTAAATCCTACAGATGGGCCAAATTATCTGCTAAGATCTGCTCAGTGGGTCTCACTGTAGTGTTTTCTTGTGCCTAAATGAGCAAAACAATTATGTGAAATGGAAAAAGAGCTTAAATTATAATTAAATTATAATTAAAGCTTAAATTTATGGTGCTGAGCCAAGGAGGTAAGTTTGGCTAAACATTTTGTCAGCATGTAGCAAACCAAATGTGAATAAGGAGTTGATATTCTCCGTACCTCTCCTTGGTGCTCTTGTGTGCATTTTTACTTGTACAGCTCAGGAGCCAACACCACAGTGATACAGATTTCAGGCATGTATTGAATATGTGCACACCATAATATTGATACATTTATAATGGTCTTCATCTGGAAAAATTCTAGCAAGTTCAAGTGATTCACAAAGATTTTGTTTAGGTATTCACGTCTGAACCAGAAACTCTCCAGAGGGTCATTTGCTTGTTTGATAAATCAGAGAAGAACACATTTTTATACAAGTATTTTAATACAGGAAATATGAGTCTAGTCAGTATCTTTCCAAATACGTGTGTCTGAGTGGTTTTTGATGTGAAATGCTGCCTAATGTCTTTTAAAGTACTATTTAAACAACTTCACATGAGCAATCAATATGTCTCCCATTTTCTAACACTGAAAGACCAATGCTAAATAAATGTTTTTCAGAATCACATATAATGACTACACCAAAAAAAAAGTGGAAGAGGAAGAAAACAGCAACAAGGCATTATTTAGAATATGCATTATCCCAGAAATGTAAATGGTCACCTCTAGTTTGGCTCTCTAATGGAAAAGAAATAAGATGAAATTGGGCAATTACAGACCTTTTCCTGAGGTATGACTCAGCCTGCTGCATTTTGTGAGGGCTGGCAGGGTTGGCACTGGGAGGACTGAGCAGTGTCCAGGCAGGCCAGAAGTGACTGATTTATGACAAAAAGAAGGGTGTAGCCAGAGAGTAATTTCTAACAAATGCATCTAAAAATGAGCCGTAAAGAAATGATGGATTGATAGCAAAGAGCAGGGCCCCCAGGAAATGCTGGGGCTTGAAAGCTTTCGTTTAACTCTGGTTTAATTCTGGTTTGAGTGGAACCAGCAGAGGGAGAGGAGGCTTTTCACAGAAACCATATTTTCATATTGTAATGTGCAGAGCAATTCAGACAAAGAGTCCCAAGCATCTCAACAGAGGAAATGGAAGACAAAGCCGCTTGCCAAACATCACAAGCTACGCTTGCAGGTCTTTCCTTTCAGAAAAATAGAATCTAAGCCTTTTGGTAGCATGGCTTATCAGCAGGATTTCTGCATAAGCATCCATCTGTGGGATGGGAAGTGTGGTCTGTAATGCAGTAAGCCACATAAAATGGGGATAATCACTCTGTGTGTTGGATGTTGGTTTTTTTGTGCACAAAGTGTGAAGAAAATGATGGACAGACACTTAAACAGCTCGGACTGTTCTGCTCATCAAAAACAAACAGAAGACTGAAATGTGATTTAATGACAGTCAGTATATTAAGTATCTCTATCAAAATGACAGCTACTGATGACTCTCTAACCCCTTTTTCAGGATGAGAGAAAATGGCCTCAAGTTGTGCCAGGGGAGGTTCAGGGTGAGTATTTGGAAAAATTTCTCCACAGACAGGGTTGTCAGGCATTGGAACAGCCTTCCTAGGGAAGTGATGGAGTCACCATCCCTGCAAGTGTTCAAAAAATGTATGGAAATGGCACTTGAGGACATGGCTTAGTGCTGGGTTGATGACTGGACTTGATCCTAGAGGCCTTTTCCACCCTTAAAAATTCTATGATTATGTGAAAAGGAATGGTGTCACAAAACCCCCTAAGTGAAACAGGAAGGAGATATTGAACAGATAATTGCAGGGACTCATCAGCAAGGCCAGTGAGAGACTTTCTGCTACTTTAAGTGTTCAGGTCAGGACGTGGTGCCTTTCTGGAAAAGAGATTCCAGCCAAAGCCAGTGTAGCCTTGTGCCAAACTCAAATTACTGGTCTCAGAAGACATTTACCCTTAGTAAGTGGATTACTCTTTGCTAAACTAGACTAGACAATCTAATGGTCCACTCTGACCCTAAATTATCTCAGTCTCAAAGCCTTTATCTACCCACTTCAATGACTGTGGATACAAACAGTAACGTTAAATTGACATGCCTATTGAGATTTATATTAGCATATTATTTCTGAGTTGGAAATGCCTCAGTCTGGTTTAAAGGAGCATTTGAGTACACATTAACGTTCCACTGAATCCACCAGAACCCAATCTCATGCCCTACTGTGCATTCCTGAAGCACACTGCAGAAAATAAAGAGATCCATGTAAAGTGAAATACATAACAGTTGATAACATCCATCTTTTCCCCTTTTCCAGTGCTCTTAATGTATACACTTGTTACTTTAAAACTTCTCTCTTTCCAGGTACAGGCAGTTCCAAAATGAGAAAAAAATGCCACAGTGGTGTTGATGTTCACTGTGGTTCATGTGGGGCCAACTGTGCAGCCTTTTATTGCAATTGCTTAGCATTTGCCATTGCAATGTCTTAATTTTGATGGCTTATATTTTATGAGAATGCAATTGCATGCACTGAGATTTCTCACATATTCCAGAATCCTCAGGTTGAATGTTCAGGACTTTTAAAAAGATTTGCTTACTCAAGCAAAAGGAAATGTCTCTTTCGACAAAATAAGGTTGGAAGAAACATAGTGATTTATCTATGTTAAACCAATCCCATTGCCTTTTCTATGAATGGCTGCTCTGCTTCTTACCTTTTGTATTAAGAACTCAGGAGCTGGTCAGTTGTTGGGAAGTGCCTGGATGTGTCAAGGGGAATGGTTTTAAACTGGCAGAGAACAGGGTTAGCAACCTGGTCTAGTGGAAGGTGTCCCTACCCATGGCAGGGGGGTTTGGAATGAGGTGATCTTTAAGGTCCCTTCCAACTCTAAATATTCAGTGATTCTATGACTTTTGCTGTGCCTATTCAAATCTCCCCTTAAAGCCCAAGCAAGAAAAGCTCCTGAACTCACAGTTAACAGTTCTGAACTCATGTGGGAACTCACAGTTCCCAAGGGCTAGGATAACACTTGATATATTATATATATTTGCTTAAAAAAATACACACACACACCCCCCCAAAAAAAAAAAAAAGAAAGAAAAAGAAACCCTCACAGTTTTGCTGAGCATTTTCAACTACCTACAGCTCCTGGACTGGGATCTGCCAACAGGGCAATTACAGATGCAAGTGGGGACTCAGGGCTGTCCCTTTAATTGCTGTGCTGTCTTTGTGGTGTGAGGACATGGGCATTGAGAACAGGTCCCTGGCTCTCCTGTGGCTTCTCCCCATGTGTCCAACCCACCAGCAAAAGCAGAGAGAAGCCTGGTTCAAATGTAGAGGGGAAGAAACTGCTCTGAGCAAGGGCAGAGGAAATGAGATGTGTGGGTTAATTTTTAGAAAAGGATATACTTGAGTAATTAGCCTGTGAAGAACAATAGGGTCAGATTGAGATTGCACAACTACACTGGTTTGGGTGGTTTTGGAGTTCTGTGGAGCCCACTTTGCATTTATGATGTTGTTCCTCCACTTAATTTTTATATGAGATGTGTAATAATGCCTCAGTGTGCTTTAATGAACTGTCCCGAGGTGGTGACAATCTGCTGTTCCAACATAAAGCTCTCTCTCCTTGGCAGACAAACAGCAGAATTAACTTCCCTGAGTATTCTTCCCTCTTGTTTCACTTTATTTTTTTTCCTCTCCAGCAGTTTCTAATCCTGATGGTCCTCATTCCCACCTGCTTGTACCTTTATGACTTTCCCCCACTTTTCTTGGCATCTTTGATCTGTGTCCTTGTACCTTCCATGTGCATTTTACAATAATTCTTACCCAGCTTGCAAGTGAGAATAATCCCTTCTCAGATGAGTTCTTCAGGCTTCCCAGTGCCTTTTCTCATTTCACTTGCTCTTTTCTTTTGTTATTCTCCAGACTTTCCTAATTGTTCTATTTGTTCTAGTTTTCTAATTTTTCTTTTCTCTGGCAGTGTTTACTCTATGTCCTACCTACTAATTCCCTGCCCTGTTAATTTATTCCAAATTCTCATCCATTCTCTTCTGAAGCCACCAAACTTCTTGCATCCACAACATCCTCTGGTAGGGATTCCACAGCTCTGACACCTTTGTGTGAAGAAAAACTTCCTGTTGCTTTTAACCTGGTTTTTAGTAGCTTCGTGTCATGGACAGAAGTTTTTGTACTGGAAAAATCACAGAATGGCTTGGGTTGGAAGGGACTTTGAAGACCATAAAGTTCTGACTCCACTGCCATAGGCAAGGACACCTTCCACTAGGGCCCCATCCAACCTGGCCTTGAACACTTCCAGGGAAAAGACAGTGAACAATCAGTTCCTGGTGCTCTAGACCTCTGTCATACCCCCACTCTTCATCTGTCCCTTTTCCAGATTCAACAGTTTCTCATATGAAATTCATTCCAAGCCTTTGATCTTCCTTTTTACCCTTTTTGAGCCTTTTCTCATTTATTATATCCTTTTTTTCAGATGAGGGGACAGAACGACACACATTATTTGAGGTGGATGAACATGGCCATACAGAGTGATGAAATAATTTTTGATTTGCTTTCTGTTTCTTTCCTAATCATTCCTAACATTCAATTTACTTTTTTTTTTTCTTCTGGTCCTTTCTGAGCCCTGAGCTGATGTTTTCGTTCAAGGTTCACTTTTTAGTCATAATAGTCAGTACAGAGTCCATCATTCTATAATGAAGCCAGGGTTGTTTTTCCCCACACACATCACTTTCTGTTTATATGCACTGAATTTCATCTGTCATCTTATTGCCCAGTCACTCAACCTCATAAGGACCTTCTGCAACTCTTCACCCTTCACAATCCCCGCTGTTAAAAGCCAACAGGAAGCCTGTGGCTCCTTTTGCTCAGGGAAGATTAGCAGGGTCTGAACAATGCAGCGAGACTCATCCTTGGGCAAAATCAGCTGGGTTAACTGCCCTTAGACTTCTCTCAGGACAAACTGGGCACTCTCAGGGATGCTGGGCAAGAGCCTTCAGGCAAACAAGATTCGCAGGCGTGCTTCCATAGAATTCTCTGCAGCCTTCACCCTAAATGGGGCCTGAAAGCATGGGCATATGAGGCTGGGGAGGAGCAGGGCAGGCTTACCCTGCACAGCTGCACATGGTGCTGGGGAGTTAGGCTGGCTATGGTAGAGCCACACGTCTGCTAATGTCAGCTCATAAAAGACCAAAAAAAAAATCGCCTTTGGTTTAAAGTTTGCCCCGTCTGTGCCCCCCCTTTTTTCCCCTCTCTGCTTCAAAAGAAAGACAGGTTTGAGTCTGACTCTGAAGCACCCTCTGCTACAGTATGTGCCATTTACTTTAGTAAGGCTGATTAAGTCATGCATTTACAAGTAGACCTTCCATCAGAGCTAATTTAAAGCAGATGTTCTGGGTTCCACAGCCAGGGAGGCATCAATCTGAGAATTGCAAGGGTCTCTGTAAGAGCACTGTTTTTACTGCACTTTATAGAGCACTGGGAGGAGGTTAATTGGTGTAAAAGTTTAATTTCAAATAAGGATCCCCTTTTAAAGTTGCATATATGCATATACTTTTTATGGAGCGTTATATTACAAAGTCAAAGTGGGGGAGAAAAATCATCCAAAAACATTGCAGGATCAAAGACACCCAACCTGTCAAATGCTAAGATATTTTTATGAGGAAATAGGACTCACATTTTCTCCAGAAGACGCAGAGAGAAGTAAGGAGTGGAACAATATTTAACTAGATTCCATGGTATATTAGAAGAAGGAGAAAAAAAAACACTCATGCCAATATGTTGGTTTCAGAACCTTCTGGCTTGGCTTCCACTGCTGAAAATATTGGCAAGAAAATGCTTTGAGCTGGGAATATTTATTAGAAAAGCAATAGATTCGTACAGTTTAACAATAGAGGGAGGATTCAGAATCGTCCATTTGCTCCATGTTCTAACTTTCAACTACTTTTGTTTTTTATTTGCGAGCCAGAATAACTATACTTATCCCTTGAAATGATCGTCAGCACTGGCTTAGCATAATTGTATTATTTGATTAATTGTGCTGCCTATGGAGGGGTTATGGCCTGTTTCTTACATTGAAAACTGCACAGGCTACTCCCAAATGGAAGACCAATCTTCTTATGAAGCTTAAGTAATTTAGATTCAATTTTTATACTTATTAGAAGTTATCAGATTTTTGCCTTTAATAAAAGCAACGAAAGAAACTGGAATTAACCTTAAACTTCAGTCTAGTTCTGTAGGTAATACAGACTACAGCAGTATGCAGCACCAGAAAGGCTCTCTCTCCCTCCCTCCCTCCTTCCTGAGAAAGAATCTCATTAAATTTTGCTGCTCTTCCTGCGTTGTGCTACAGGACCACTGATGGGCTTTGGCCAAATTTGCTTAGCACTTTCCAAACCATGGCCTTGACAAAGCACCTTCCAGTCTACCAGGATAAGACAGAAAAAGACAGGTCTATGAACCCTTCCTGCAAAGGAGAAACAAGTGATTTACTCAAGGCTGTAGGTAAACCGTGCCTGGAGAGCTCATACACACCTCCTGCATCCCAGCCTAGAACTGCAGTCACAGCAGGCTTCATGTTTGTTCCTCATGAAGATTTTTCATCCAACAGCAGCAGAACATGACAGCAAAGCTCTTACCTGATACTTCTCCTTTCCTACCTGTTCGATGCACAGAGCCATTCCAGACTTACATGACTGAAGGACATTTTGGGGAAGTTCAGTATAGAGGGTCATTTCAGGCTGTAACCTGCAGCCTGAGCTCAGACCAGTCCTGTACACCCAGTGTAAGCCACAGAACCCTGGCCCTGTCTCCCGATCCTCTTCTCCTCCTTGGCAAGGACTACATCTCAGACATTTGTAGTGTTGATGTTCATGGTGATGGAGGTGATGTTTGAATCTGCCACACGAGACCCACATCACATTACCCAAAACTCCCTGAGTTCCTCACCTCTGCCCATCTGTCCCTAAGTGTCACTGTCTGAGCTCTGTGCAGGTCAGGGACAAGGAGCGTGTGGCACCTGGAAAGGGGACTGTAGGAGTTTGCTTTGGAGGATTCCCAACAGGAGCTGGGGGTCCAGATGTGCAGGATGTTTTCCAGACAGCAGAGCAGTGCAGGTGGTGTAACCACACTGGTTAATGGGCACTTCTATCATGGGCAATGTGCTGAAGGGGTTGGCAGGATTTTATTCCCCAAATTAAGGGTAGCTGTGTGGAAGAAGTCAATCCTCAGAGCTTTTATGACTGGGAAGAGCACACCAAACCCATCATTAAATATAGTCTTTCGAGGGCAACTCAAAAAGGTATTGACATGATGAGTGACGTTCCTGTGCAGGGTTTGCACCTATTCTTTATAGTCTAGTTTAGTGGAACACAGAGACTTGTATGGGCTCTGTGCCCAAGGAAGAATACAATCCTTCAGGGGATATGGAACTAACAATCTCATAATGTATTGAAGCCAAAACAGGCAGAGAACACTGGGCCAAATGCATCCTGACTGGAAATCCCGCAATGTGAGAAGGCACAACACAGATGAATTTGACCCCATGCATTTTGAACTGAGAATAGATGCCAAGTAATAACCATTCCCATGTGAAAATAGCAAACATATCTCTTTGAGACCAGCATTTTCCAATGAACTGCACGAACTTGAGGATTTTTTTTTTCTTTCCAGGTGAACAATGCAAAAATAAATTCAATTCAGGAAATCTTGATCAGTGCTACAAAAATGCCTGTTCTACAAAATACATCAATCCCCATCTTCTCTGGCTCCCTTTTTCAACACCTTCTTCCTCATTAATCTCATTTTCAAAGTTCTGAAACAAGTTGCTGCCAAGCCTGATTTTTTTTGCCAAGCAAAGTTTTTTATCCTAGTCATTTGGAATAGGTATTGCAGTTTTGTTAAAATACAGGGAGAGTGCCCAGAAAGCAACTAGTACCCACTTTATACAAAATAGCAATGGCTTCAACTTCCTAGGTTTTTGGTTTTTTCTTCAAAATTCACCTCTGAAAAGATGGCTTCCAAATTCCATGCAGGAACTTTCAGTCCCCCAGACACAAACTGTGAGGTCTTCCAGTGAGCAAATACTGAACTCTGGAGTCAGCTTTTCCAAAGGGTCTTTAGGAGCACATTAGAGTCCTCCTGACTTTAATAGGCCCTTCTGTTTTAGCTTTTATTAACACCAATAGTTCCCTAGTAACTTGGGATGTCTGCACATTTTAAGCCTCAGACTTGCAGTTCTCCAAATATCTCTTCTCCCAGACAAAATATGGATACTTACAATTCCTTTGAGAGATGTGGCAGTTGTATCTAAATTCGAACTTGAGATCCCCAAAGTCTTATTCATAAACTTCACACCCTGCAATCGTGTAGGATCCCAAATGTTGAGCAGCAAAGTTCCCTGGACATCTAAATTCACACCTCAGATTAGGTTCCGCCTCCCCCTTCCAGATGCTGTTAGACATTACCAGTGTAACCAAAGCAATGCAATCTGAACTGGGAATAGTAGATGGAAGAAGGTCCTTCTCTGAAACCAGCTTCAGGTTTTTATCAAAACATCAATATCAAAATATCAAATTATCAGATTGTCAGATCAGAGGGGAGATTACTGCTGCAACCACATCTGAGGTTCTCCTATTAACCAGTCTGTGCAATGTCCACCTTAACAAACTCCTTGCCTTGTACATCCCATTTGTGGGTCCATATGTTTCTTCATGAATTGTCAAGGAAAAAAGTAACTAACTCTGCTTTGTGGCTTTTTCCGTGTAATTTAATGTGTTGCAATATCAATCTAAGCTTTACAGCTTCCCTGAAATTACAGACAAGAAGGACAAAAGCATTTGACAAAATGTGACTTTTTACACAGGCAGATAGTGATAGGGTGAAGGGGTAAGGTTTTAAACTAGAACAGGAGAGATCTAGATTGTATGTTAGGAAGAAATTCTTTGCTTAGAGGGTGGTGAGACACTGGCAGAGGGTGCCCAGAGAAGCTGTGGACGCCCCATCCCTGGAAGTGTCCAAGGCCAGGCTGGATGGGGCTCTGAGGAACTTGGGCTAGTGGAAGGTGTCCCTGCCCATGGCAGGGAGGTGGAGCAACATGGTCCCTTCCAACCCAAACCTTTCTATGATTTGTCATTCTATAACAAATATTGATTCATCTCCCTGGTATCCAGTGACAGGACATGTGGAAATGGTTCAAAGCTGTGCCAGGAGAGGTTTAGACTTGATATTAGGGAACATTTCTTTGCCAGACACTGGAACAGAGTTCTTACAGAAGTGGTTGATGCCCCAAAACTGTCAGTGTTTAAGAGGCATTTGGACAATGCCCTTAATGTACTGTGACTTTTGGTCAGCCTTGAAGTGGTCAGACAGTTGGACCAGACAGTCATTGTAGGTACCTTTCTACCAAAATTTCTATTTCTATTTCTATTTCTATTTCTATTTCTATTTCTATTTCTATTTCTATTTCTATTCTATTAAAATATTAATACACTGGTTTTAAATACCAAAGCAAATCATTCCCCTATTAAGATACCTTTGATATGGAATTATCCTGTGGAGGGTACAGAGCAGGGTGAGCTAGTACTATGACTTTCCCAAAGGCAAAAGATGAGTGTAAGCCAGATGTTGTCTTATTTATGCTGCAGTGAAGGCTCCAAGTTGCCAAGAGTTGGTCAAATCTGCCCAGATGGAAGATTTCTCCATCAGGAGTGAAAGATGATGTCCCGAGATAGCTTTCAGCCATGACATTCACTGCTCTTTGGAGACAACTTGAATTTTATCCTAATTTTCAGCTGCTCAAGTGTCCACAGGGGACTGAAAACATCTAAACTGCTCATGTCTAAGCCAAAACTTGAATATCTGAACACTAGAGCTGGGCTGACCCTGGAGGTCTAACATGATCATTTCCATCAGCTACATCTTTTTCCTTTCCTTGTGTACCTGTTACTTGTCTCTAACATCAGTGGGGAACTGCTTGTTTAGAAATACCAGCATGAGTAGGACTTCACAGACAGCAAGAAGACTCTTAAATCACTTCTTTTTTTTAGTGAAACATGCTAAATAATTAGGTATGCCACCATGATACAGATGCGTGTTTTCATCATTATTTTTCCTTCTTCCATTTCTAAACACACAGATCAGTTTGACTTTCATAAAAACAGGAGACAAAATGCAAAACTGTGTCCTTGGATGCATCTCCATGGATCCTGGGGTCTGGCTGCTGGTGCCAAATGGACTCTGTGCACAGCACCCCATTTAGCTCTGCCAACACATTTCGTGCTCCCCACTAATTCATGATGTCACTTGGAGCAAAACTCATCTCAGTATCTACTTTTATGATGGTAACTCTGTTGTGAAGCTGAAATAAAAGCAGCAGCACCCTGGCTTCTCAGCTGGCATAAAAAGGAGAGCTGCATCAGTTTGTGCCAGCTGAGGATGTGGTTCAAGCTGTTTGTGGAGTTTGTTTTTCTTTTTCCCTTGCAAACTGTTTGCTGTAATCTCAAGTACGTTAGAAAAATGTTAACATCAGCCAGTTGGGGACAGGAGGGAAAAATCCCTGAACATTTAATATAGTTGCAGAGCACTTTTTGTTTTTTCCATTAGCTGATATTCTCAGGTTACCAGAAAGGAATTCATTGTACTTCTCCACATTCATTGCTATTGAAACAGGAGGTTGAAAGATTTGAGAATAAATGGCCAGGCTGAAAACTAGCGGTGCTTGTGCTGGGGTTTGGTTTAGGGCCTTTACCAATCCAGGGCTGATTAGGCATGCGTTTCCCAGTCCTTGGCAATAAGATTAGGAAGTGCAGGAAATTCATTGTCTTGAGCTTGCCACTGCTGGCTTGCTCCAAGAGACATCCATCACACAAAGGACTGACAAGCTCAAAACTGTCCATGTCAATCTGCAGCTGCCTTTAATCACACACAGACTTATGAGACACCGCCCGCCCCCACCCCCTGTGGAGGTCTAGAAACTGTGCTTTGTTTTGCCTTGACATACATTTTTCCATTTAGGATGAAGAAGTATGAGTCCTATTAGGCTGCACTGCAGCTAAGAGGCAGAAGGGGCAAACCTCTGTCTGAAATGGAGGAAATGATGATGTAATTTTGAACCGTTAAGGACTGAGGGGATTAAAAGATTTGGAGCAGGCTTTGGAAAGTCTCTGGTGTTACATACAGTAGGGTTATACTGCCTTTCTCCCCATCTGGATGGAGAAGACCTTTTTCTCATTTCCTGGTTTGGGGGTGGTTGTTGTAGCTGTGCTGCTCATGAAGCACTGTCACACTTGATACTCCATCATCATTTCCACCATAAACCCTCCTTTTCCTTGAGGGCCTACAACATCACAGTAAATATTTGCTGCAGGGTAAAGCTTGCCCCTAAAGTCTGGTCTCAAGCCTAAGAGCAGCAGGGGCTAGAGGTAGAATCAGTCTTGGAAGCTTTCCACCTTCTAGTAACATTACACTTACCTCATTTTCTAAAATGAACATTTCTAGCCATTATCAACAACCCTGGACCAAAGGGCTGATGCTCCTTTTCCACGAGTTCAGACAGCTTGATGTCCAGTGTGTGCAAGGATTTATAACCTGGCTGGTGTGGTGGTAGGACACGTGTCCTGGGTGATCCTGGCCAGGCACGTCTTGCACGAGGGGTCTCTAATAGCTCAGCAGGCTCAGCAGACACTGGCTCACCTCCCAGTTTGGGCTGGTGCTCCCTGATGCACCAAGCAGGAGCTGCACACAAAGGGAAGAGGCTGGTTTTCCTCAGCATCCCCTCGGCCATTCTGCTGTTACAAGAGAGGTCCAAGAGAACAGGGGTGAAGTCATTGCAAATTACTCAGTTGCTCTTCTGCTGTTGAGGTGGCAGGTCCTTGCAGTGCTGTCTTCCAGCAGTTCAGTGGTTTTGGGGGGCTCTCACTATCTGTTTCCATTAAGAGAAGAGCATAACTTTATTTTTAACTCCATAATCAGAATCTCTTTATGAACTCAAATCCTCTTTATGAGCCAAATCTAGTTTCTCTGAGAAGAGCAGGCATCAAATAACATGTGGAGCCAACACGTGGTCCTCTTGCAAACAACTGCTCACCCCTATTCTGTCCCCCTCTCTGTGTTACTCTCTGAAGGCTGGGCTCTAAGTACACCTCTGGCAGCAGGTTTTTTTCTGTTTGCTGCCTTGTCCACTCTTGCTGCTCCTCTCATGTCCAGACACATGATCACAACCAGAGCTGTAAACTGCCAGGAATGCTTTTGTTAGGTTTATCCTGAAATTTAATTTGTCAGTTACAGACACGTCCATATCAAATACTAGACAGGGGTATCAAAATAAGGAGAAGCCAGCAAATGTTAAGAAACAAATTATTTCTTAACCTCTAAGTGCAGAAGTGATATTTTGACAAGTGTTCTTGCTGGGCTTTACAGGATAATCAAACCCCCTGAATGCTCTAAACACATGGAAAGTCAGTGTACATGCAAAAAAGTGGGCATATCCCCTAGTAAAAACCTCATTAAGAAAATGCATTGCAAATATATTTTCAAAGGCTGTTCTGTAATTGCTCTGCTATATGGAAACACAGCATGAAGTTGTGGTCTGCTCCCATTAGTTTTAATCACAAAGCAAGCAAATAAAATCAGCTATTCAGGCATGCTGAAATAACATTAAGGCCCTGATAAATTTGGAAGGGCAATGGCAGTGGCAAATCAGAAGATATTTAAAAGTCAAAGAGCATCAGTCCAACTCAAGAGGTTTCCAAAGATCTGCTTTCTAATCTGCCTGGAAACTCAGAGAAATTAGAGTATTATATGCTCTGATAACAGCTTTCATGAGCTCCTTATCTGAATAGAAACAGCACAGGGACTGTTTCGCTCAGGCAACTGTAAATCAGAAGTGGAAAGACAGTTTTAGTGGAACCTCTGGGATTTATATCAGCTGAAGACCTGGCCATACCATTATGACATACAAGCTGGCCATAAAGACAGCGTTAAATGAATTTTAAAAATGTTAAAAGAGATCCAGTTTGCTTTCAGAAGAGGTCAGTGATTTACAGGATTCATATTCCTGTATTATTTTTATTCTTATTATTTCATGATGAGGTTCATCTGGGGTCAGCTGGGACTCCAGAGCTCTCTGTAGCTGAGCTGTGCCTTTTGCAGGGGCCAATACAAGACGGAATAATGAGGAAGGGAAGTAATTTCTGTCTATCTCATACCTGGGCATGCATTTAAATTGGAGAGCAGAGTGCTGCTCAATAGGGAACAGGACATGGCACTGTGCAGCATCCAAGCAGGTCTGGGGATAATTTCTCTAAAGCACAGCAGACTTCAAGGTTCCCAACAGGAGCATTTTGAGGTTACCCAAAAAGCAGTGTTTTCAGCAGCATAAAGCACTCTTGGCAGGTACATCCTGCTTGGTTCCTGAGATACTACTCTGCGGTAAGAGAAAACAATCCTATGTAAGCCCGAGGGCAGCTTGTGGACATCGTCCCACATTTCTGTTGGGATTCATATGAATCTGGTGATTGTTTTAATTAAAACAAGGAGTGGGTGACACAAGTACACACATGGTATTCTTTTTTGGAAAGGCCAGAAAACCATAATTGCCCAGCAGAAAAATATTGAGCTGTGGCCAAAAGTCCCCTTTGCTCCAAAATATTCCACAAAGACAGCGTCTGTCGAGGGATCATGAGCTGTACCCCTTAGCAAAGCTGATTTCATGTGGCTGCAGTCAGGGAACAAATGCCCAACCAAACCAGTATTGCTCACCAGAGGCCAAGAACAAGAGAAAATACAGTTTTGACTCATTTCCTCTTCTCTTTCTCTCTATGTGCCATCTTCATAACAATTACAGGTGACCTGCTGTGCTCACTACAGGTACCAGAAAGAGTGGTGGGAAAGTATCTCAAGATACTTTTGATACTTTGAGAAGTATGTCAAGACACCTTGACGCTTTCACAATTTTAAGCAGCAGCTGGTTGGTAGGCTCAAAACAACAAGGTGTTTTCCCCAAATTTATTTTCAACCCACAGTTGTCACCCGTACTGCACCATCAGTGAGTCCTTTTGCCTGGAAAGATTTTGGTCCCCACATCCCTGAGCACTGAGGGACAGGTGGACTTTTGCCATCAACCTGGAGGGAAACTCCCCTTCAATTCCAGATACATGACATTAAATCTGTAATTTCTGGTCAGTATTGCCATTGCTGGCTTTCACAGGGTTGTTTAAGAAGGCTTTTTCCCATTGTTTTTCCAAGGACCTGCCCAAAAATGTTTCCATCCAAACCACCATCACGCAAGACTCCAGCAGAGGAGCGAAGAACAATAGCATACAAGGTTCCAAGTTCAATAGCAATTTCAAGGATTTCAGCTGTCACAGTTAATTACTGGCAGTTTCTCTCGGGCCTCCTTTCCTTAACCCCTGAAGAACAAAGCTTGGAAAGCTGCAGGTCAAAAGACCCATTTTGTAGCAGCCACAAATTATTAAGAAAGCAAAACTTAAAAAAATGAAGAGTGTTCTGAAGTGAAAATTTCAGATAAAGTGAGATTTAATTTTTATTTCCACTTTTGCTAAAGAAAGAGGCATGAGCCTGAAGGGTTGGGTCAGAGTGTGGATTTTGGGCATGGTTATTTTAGAAAGCTGAACACACTCCAGCTGTTGTTCTAGGGCAAGCACTTCCCAACTTTAGGGTATTTTAAAAAAATTGAAATCTGCATCCTGCTCTGAAATCTGTGGCTTGGGCTTGTTTCTAAACATTTCTTTTTCTTGCAAAAAAGAAAAAGCATCATATGGTGCCACTGCAGAAAAACCCTGGAGCTCTGCTTCCTGACAGGACACTACCATGGCATGCCTTCCCTTCCAAAAGCTGTGGTGGGGTGGCTGGATACAAGCTGGAAAGCCAGAAAAACGGGGTCATTTGATGTTCCCAAACACTGATGCACAAACCACTTCTAAGTGACACACCAAAGCATCTTCCAGCTCCTCTGTGTGAAGACCCCAACATGCTGAGCCAGCACCTCCTTGTAGACCATGTCAGAGGACATGTCTGGGTGCTGCTTCTCCCTCTGCAGCTTAGGGAAGCAATTCTTCCCAGCAATTACCAACCCACTGTTGGCCTGTTGTGCTGGAACAACAAGAGCCCATCCATAGCAGGGCTCACAACAAGGGGCAATCCCCATCGTGGGGATGGACACAGGCTGAGCATCCCCTGAGCCAGCCCAGGTCTCATGAGGGGGCCGTGCCCCCTTGGTTGGATCAGGTGACCATGGGGTTTTATTTATTTATAAATATGTATTTTTTTTTTTATTTAACCTGATTTCGGGTTTTACTGCACCTGAAAGGGTTAAAGCTTGTCCCCTGACACAAACAGGGGACTGTGAGAGCTTCCCCAGGCAAGAGTCAAGAGAGGGTCCAAGTGGAAGCAAATATGCCATAGGGAAAGACATGGGATTTTCAACGTGCAGCATGAGAAAGCCCATTATTTCATGGGAGGTTAGCACCCTGCCAGGCACTGCTGCTGTGTGCCATGCTCTGGGCTGGCTGTTCCTCCTGCAGGAGGAGGAGAGATGGATTAAACCTGCACTGGGAGTGTGTTCTGCCACACTTCTCTGCATCTCACCAAGGTCTCAGGGCCATCAGTGCCCCATCTTTGCTGACCCTCATACAACAAAGTCCTCTGCTCCCTCTGCCTCCATTGCAATGCATTCATACCCCATGAGTGTGAATGGTGCCACAGGTGGGAACTGACCAAAATTAGGGGTTGTCCTGCAGGACACAGCAGAAATCAAAGGTCTATTCAGAAAACTGCACTTTGGTGTTATCTGAGATACATCATCAGTAGCTGCTGGTGGCATTCCTAAGCCTTCTGTCCATCTTGGAAACACCAGCAGCTGAGGTGTGGGTAAATCCTCCAGCACAGCTTGGGAGAAAACAAGAGGCCCTCACATTCATGAAGAATGCTTGTCACAGTCCCCCTGTGACAGCTCAGCGCCTGAAATGAATTAGGGAGGAAGCTGACAGCAAGTGGAGATCTCCAGGCTAATTACCTTGAATAATTAGCCTGCAGGTGCTGTGCAGGTGGTCTGAGCCCCTTAGGTGCTGACCTAGGAAAAGCCATGGGAAACCTGCATCCCTGGGATGATGGAAAAAAAAATCCACCCCAGATTCCACTTTTCAATCCAGTTACCAGTTTTGAAAGAGGAGGGAAAAGTCTGATGCCACGGAAAAAGTTTAATGCAGTTCATTTTATCAGCTTGCTCCATGTCAGCTTTGAAGTAAGAGGAGAACTTTCTTGCGGAGTAAAAGAGCATTGGGCAGCTAAACCTAGTAGGCATTTAAAAACCAAACCAAAACACACATTCTTTCCTGAGGCTGGCCGGGCAGCCAGTGGGAGTCACACCCTGCTGAAAAACTGCCCTCTGATGTTTTAAGATATTCTGGGGTTTTAGTTAGTGACAAACTCCCATGAAATGTGCTCCAATTCCTCTTCTCCAGACCGCTGACTTGAGGGCTATGGTGACTGCATTAAGGTTTACAGCTCTTTAACAGCTCTTTAAGTGCAATTCTTAAGATGTATGAACCTTGAGAGTCACAGTGGTTTCTAAGGCGAAGCAGTAATTTATACTAATGAGTGCTGGACTATTGGATTATCAGTAAAATCTGATTTCTGGGAACAAGTGAAAAAAAGCTACACCATTATTCTGTGTTTTGACATTCATGACTCTGCTATGAAATAAGGTTACTAGTTTATACTCCGTGCTCTATTGGTTTCTAAAATCAGATACAACTTAAACTTTTAGCACGTGTTTCTTAATGCTGCATATGCAATGCTTGAGGTTTATTCCAAGAAACAAGTGTAATCCTTTCCACACCCCGGGAACACACTGGTCAAGACTCAATGTAGTCCAATCCCAAATTTACCAAGAAACTAAAGATTTCCCTCACATGCTCAGAGCCAAACTTCTGGGCGGAGGTGGAAAAATACTTCCTGGGAGTTATTCAGATTGCAGAAGATTCCCTTAAACCTGACATGGATTGAGGACATTAATTACCTCCTGTGAATTTTAGGGTAAAGAAATTCGAAGTATTCCGAGACTCTTCAAATTTCACTTTTTTACATAGAAGTTGTCCTCTGGTATCAAAAGCTGAAATGCAACAAAGAGGTACAGAAAAGGATCAAGAGAAGTGATTGTTCAAAGAAGGAGAGAGCAGGAATCGTGAAACCAAAAAAATTCCAAGCTGTTGGGCATATCTGAAATTCATGTCCCTGCTTTGCAGCTGGGAACCTGTTGTGCCATAAAAGAAACCATTATTCTAGCACCCTTTTTGTGGTGTAAGGGGCACCTTGTGCACACCAGAGATGATGGATTTTTAAGGTCTTCGGAGGGGAGCTGAGAGCAAATGGGTTTTGCTTTCGGTGCAGTTACAGGACAATTCTGTAGCATATAATTTGTTTTTATAATAAACATTGGAAAGCTGTAACTGCCAGTGTATGTAAATATGGGTGTCTTGTCACCTCCCTCGCCCTGGATGGGTTCAGCGTGTTTCCAGCAGGAGGATACATATGCTGAGCTGCAGTCAGATGCCACTTCACTGCCATTCTGTTTATTTTTAGGAAATGCAAACTGATCCCTGTGTGCCAGGACATGATGAGATCAAACAGCAGGAGGCTGCTTCTCTGCTCACCACCACGCTGCCCCAAACCTTTTGTTCTCTGTCCTTTTGCAGGATGTGCCTTGTGTTTGCTTTATCCCTCGCTGTTCTTGCCCACTCTGCCCTATCAAATAGCATCAGCCTCTTTAATATAGGAAACAGAAATGTCCTGGGAATGTCTCAATATCCCTTTGGCTTCACAACTCGGTTTTTAACCACTTGTCCTATGTTCTGCTCTGGGTTTTTTTGGCTGCCACTAAATAAAGGAGCTGTTTCACTGGAGAAGGGAAGACAGCAGTGACACCACCACTAACCTGAGTCCACACACTCTTTGGGAGGGGAACAGCATGCTCTTCCCATCTTCTCCTGCCTCTTGCTGGGTCCACACCAAACAGAGAAAAGGACCATGGCCAGGTTACAAATGGCACAACCATAATCAGGAGCCACTACTTTTTGTCATGATGTTTTCATACCATGAGCTCGGTCTGAGCTCTCTCCTATACAAACCTCCTGGGGGATTTTTAATTTTCCTGATTGTTTTTGTTCCATCTGTCTTTTCAGAATATTCCCTGAGGAATATTCATTCCTTCTTTGAAATCTGCTGTCTCTTTCATAAACTCTCACTTCTCCTATAAAAACATATCCAGGACAGAACTCCTTCCAGTTTCCAATTTAATTTTATTCTTGGGCATTTTTTACCCAGTTGTTTCCCTGCTGTAGTTATGCCTTGAGTAGGTCTCTTCCATCCCTGGTGTTCTCCCCCACAATGTGTGACAGGTAAATTATTTCTTTTCAGGTCTCCTCACATTTCTTTCTGTTTCAGCTGGGCTGCCTTGAGCTTATCACAAACCACTTATAAAGGGTTTATGAGTTCCCCTTCAAAGACTTCAGCACGTGTCAGGATATCGGCAAGATACAGCACACAGTACAAATGACACACTCCACACAGAGCCTCTTTAGTAGTGGATGGTGCATTTTCAAGCTGCAAGCCATCTCTTTAAATGAGGACAAGCCTTGTCTTGCTCTGAGGCAGGGCTCTTATCTCCCTGCCTTTTGTACCCACTGCTATTTTTCCGGATCTAATAAGAAAAGCCCATCTGAATCCACTACAACATTCTGAAAACCACCTCTCTCTGTGCAAGTAATAGCCATCTTTTAAAATTATTGCATTTAACTTTCTGGCATTCACTCTGAAAGTGGAGCTGTCATCTTATTTCACAGTAAGAACAGGATGCAGGTCAAGGATTGAGTGACCTTTATCCAAGGTGTCCCTGCCCATGGAGGGGAGGGGTGATGTAGAAACTAGATGACCTTTAAGGCCCCTTCCAACCCAAACCATTCTATCATTCTGTGACTGCAGGTTTAATTATGCTCAGTTAATCCATTTTCTCAGTAGTACATAAAGCCTCTCCTCCTGTTCCTACTAAGTGGAGGAGTGGTTGCTTAATGAGCCTTTTTCTGCCACTACCTGGATCAGTTTTAGCACTGGCACCTCCTTGAGAGCTGGAAAAGAGATCATGATTCCTTTTCAGAAATTCTTACACTGTTGTTTTCCCCATTTAAAGGGGCTGCCTGTGCCAGCACAAGTCCAAGGGCAATTTTGAGAATTTATTTGCCTTTTCTTCAGACCTTTGCCCCTCCACACACACATCTCTGAAAGCCGTGTTTTCCAGTCATTCCTTGTTCTGTAATATCCTGCTGTCTGTCAGAAATCCTCAGTAGATGAGTGGGAATCCATACTTCATCCACAAAAGCCCATATTCCCTGAACTTCTGTGCGGGTCTCAACCACGTTGCCCTTTTCCTCTCTTGGAAACCTATCACAGGAAGAAGTTGTGATTGTTTCTGTCCCTGGAGGCAAAAGAAGTCACACATGGCAAATGAGGTGCATGTACCTGTCCCCCCCCAGCCCTGAGCCACACATTCAAAAGGGAATTTCCACCAAATTGATGTGAACATCTTTCCTCACTCTGGTCTCGTGAAATTCTGAGTGGTCAGTAACACCTTTGCTACTTTGGCTAATCAGTCTTTGGGCTCACATCCCAGAGATTCAGTTTTTAATCCCCGTTCAAGGTGTTTGTGGAGGGATTCCTCCATCACCAACACCAATCAAAGACTCAGGTTTGGATGCCTTGCTCTCTACCTGTTTCCTCATGCCTACATCCACTGTCTGTTCCTGATCCCAACAACTCCCAGCATATCTCATCTCCTGCTCTTTGACTGGCAGGACCTAGATTTCCATGAGCCACATCTTCTGCTTTGTGCCACCTCCTCTAGCCCATGTTGGGGGAGAAGCTTGTGTAGGGCATTTCTGAGATTCTCTTCTGGATTATCTTGTATGGTGAAAGGACCTTTTCCTGCATCCAGGCTTATTTATTTATTTATTTATTTAGTTAGTTAGTTAGTTTAATTGCAAAGTGAAAGACTGTAAGAGAGCTGTTTTTCCTCCTGTTCAATTTTTCCTGTTTTACCAGGACTGAACAATGCTTCAAGTCTCAAATACCTCCTCTCAGCAGCACTAAAGCTCTACTTGCATACTGATATATTTGCACTACTGCTCTACCACTACTGCCCTACTTGCATATTCCTCTGTAAAAGCCTCTGCTGCTTCTAATAGGGAGGTGCAAAGACCAAGACATGTTCTGTAAACCCTTTCCACAGCTATTTGGAGTGGCTTTTTTTCTTTTGCTGATACTGAATGCCAAAGCCCACTTGTGAATTTATAAGTAGATCCATTGCCAATGCATCCTGGAAGGCCTCACTGTGCCAGGAACACACATTTCCTCCACTTTACCCTTTCAAGGAGGGCATCTCCCTTCTCTCCACTTCAGGTCTGGACTCTTCCCAGGTCAGCTAGTGGAAAAGTGTACAAAGTCTACATAATCCATCTTTTTTCCCCTCCCCAGTCTGGCAGTAAATCTTGCAGCAGCATCAAGGCTTGACTACTCAGGTCCATGGTTACAAACTCATCTGTGTTTGTCCTTCCCAGTCACCCTTTTAGACTAATGTTGAGCTAAGCAGAAAGACCTTTGAGGAGCTTTCCCCTCCAACTGCAATTTTGGATTATTTGAGGGAGGAAAAAAGAACCCCTTCCTCATTCACACTTCTCTGAGTTACTGATAGATACAGAAAAGTTATTAAAATGTCTTTGTTTAGGCAAATTTTCTAGTTGGCCCAGCTCCCACATCAAGAAGGCTGACTTCACCATCCTCTGTGACCCTTCTGTCACCTTAGTCAGGAAACTTTTCAGCTTCCCAAAAGCAGCTGCAGAATCAGGAATTAATTTGTTGCATCAGCATCTTCTTCACCATCATCGAGCAATATGTATCTGAAGGAATATTAAAAAAGACATCAGTCTTTTTTTTAGACTGTATTTTTAGGCTTTTGCAGCTTACATCAATCTATTTTTAGACTAAATAACTAACCTCTTCACTGACCTTCTGGTGGTCAGTCCTGACAGCAGGAGGACTGTTGGAAGAGATGGATGTAGTCTATGTTGAGAAGTGAGTGTACAGAGCAGTCTCTCATCCTCCACTCCAGCTGCCACTACCCTTTGTGCCAGACTTATGCATGGGGAAAGGGCATAATGGGAAAAATATATCTGGCTGTGTCAGGGGGATGGGAGGACCAGCAACAACCACATTTCCTTCCACATAAAGTAAAAAATGTAACAGGTAGGTGAGCTTAAATTGCTCAGAAAGTCCACAGTGCTTCATAGGATGTTAGTTCCCATAATGCAGCATGATCTGAGATAAGACTGAGTTTGATTCAAAGTTTGAGTTTGTTTTTTGGAAAGAAAAGACCCAACAAAACCCACTCTAAAGGTGTCAACAATGCAGCTTTTGTTATAGAACGTACAAGTGTCTGAGCAGATGAAGCAATGGAATATTAGTGTTTTATCAGAAAAAGAGCATACTGACAAAGCAGGGACTAGACATACAAACCAAGGAAATCCACATGAGCAGCTCTGCACACATATTTTGGTGGGGATCCTTAATCATTAGAGCAATCCCTGGAGGGCAGAGGTGGCTTAGTTTGTATCTTGTCATCTCTCCAGATGAAAGGGATGGAGCTTGGGTGGGTCTGGGGAACAGCACTCTTTTAAGCAAACACAACATAAGCTTGAGTCAAATGTAGGCTGTTTAACCCAGAAAGGAGGAAAAGAATTAATTGATCCTAGAATGGTGTGGGTCAGAAGGGACCTTAAAGCTCATCTGGTTCCAACCCCCTGCCATGGGCAGGGACACCTTCCACTAAACCAGGTTGCTCCAAGCTCCATCCAACCTGGCCATGAACATTCCCAGGGATGGAGTATTCTCTGAGCAACCTGTTCCAGTGTCTTACCACCCACACAGTAATGAATTTCTTCCTAATATCCAACCTAAGCCTGCCCCCTTTCAGTTTGAAGCCATTCCCTCTTGTTCTGTCACTCGTGCTCTTGTCAAAAGTCCCTCTCCAGCTCTCTTGTAGAGCCCCTTCAGATACTGAAAGGCCACAATAAGGTAAAGTAGACCTTGTAAAGGTGAAGAGGCTGGACTTCAGCCTTTCTGTTCATACAGAGTTAAGGATTTTCTGGGTTAGAGCCAGTTTTTCCCATGGAGCACCTTGCTTGAAAATATTTCATGTCATTTCGTCCTTTGGGACACAACTCACACACTGTTTACCTGCACTTGTCCACTTCATTCTTTTGTTTTTGGGAACCTGGCGAAGAACATATGACCCTGTAAATGCATTGTGGGGTGTTGGGGCTCTCCTCATTCCTGCCATGGCTGGCCTTTTATGTACTGCAAAAAAAAAAAAAAATAAAATCAGTGCAAAGGCAGATGAGCACTTTAGAATTATGACTCCTTAAATACTTTTCCTGGTTCCGTTTTACAAAATATGAGTCACCCTGGCTCAGGTTGGGATGAATCAGCGTTCAGACCTGGAGAGACATTATCTGCCCTTGAAATACTTTGAAAGGCTCTCAGCCTTATTTGGAAAAATGAAATCTGTCCTGATAACCAAATCTCAATTTCCTGGGAGGAGAGAAGGGACCTGAACACCTTCACCATACAGATTAACTCCTGCCATGCTGTGTGTCACCCTGTGGGGCTGCTGGCACTCAGATATTTCATACTTCATTCCAGACACCCCACAATGTCCCATGCCACTTCCCTGAGGGCTGAACCTCTCTTTCCCCTGTTAAGGCAGGACTGTGTGTTACCTGGTCCTACATCAGTGACATCCTCAGGGATGCACTGCCCTTCTCCATGCCTTCCCACCATGACCGGGGCCACAGTGCTGGGCTCAGCCTGTGAGAGGGAGTCAGGAAATAGAGATATCCCCTTTGCCAGCCATAGAGTATCAGTGCCCTGGAGCCAGCATTCCCCAAAGTCTCAGTTTCTGGCACAAAGCACAGGATGAGAGCTGGACCATGAGATCACATGCTGGGATAAAGGACACTTTGGGTCTTCTAGCAGGTACAAGGCTGGAGAGGGGGAGTGTTCCTTCTCCTGGGACACCTTTAACCACTGGTGACACAACCTCATCCTCCCCAGCAGCAGTGTCACCACCCTGCTCTTTGCTGGGGAGCCCAAACACCAGTGGCCCCTGAGCAGGTTTATGGTGCTGGGCCCAGGGGACAGGACAGACCCCATGGCTGTGCTGTGACAGCAGGAAAGCCACTATGGGCAGCCAGGGCTGGGAGATGGGAGCTGGATGTGCCCTCAAGGGCCATCACAGTGTGAATAATGGTCCTGCCTCCAGAAGATTGGTAACATGTCACTCACATTCACAAAGTCACCGGTAGCACAAGACCTGGCAGCTCCTCAAAGATGAGCACAGGTTTGGAAATCAAAGTTATTTTTCATTCCTGAGCATTTCCATCCTGCTCACTGGGGGTCTTTGATTGCATTCTGCAAGCAGAATAAGGCAAGCAGAAGTGGTGGAAAAAAACACCCTCCTCATTTTGACACAGTATTTTACTATCTGCTAGAGAATGGCTACAACCCCCTTAAAATGTGAGTTCTCCTCATTATAGAAATAATTCTTTTTTTTTTCCTTCCTTTAAAAGCCAATGGAATGCGGACAATGAACAATTTCACATATAGAAGCCAACTTTTCATCAGGGTTTATCCTTTTGATTTGGAAACTGGCTCATTTAAGCTGGAAAATTCTTTGAAATGTTGCAATAAAAGAGGCTCTATTTTTGCATTAGCAAAAATATGCACACGCAGAAACCCAAGCGGTACAAAAGCAAGCAAACAAAGAAGTGCCCAGCCCATAAGCTCCAAATTGCTTAAAATTTCTTATTTCAAATACAAAGGCTGCACAGATCCTTGCCATCTCTAATAATAATGCATGCTGCCACCCAACAGCACAACATTCCCACTAGGCTGTGTATTTTTCCCTGTGAAACATAACAGTGAGTGTGGCTTCAGCTGCCCAAATGTCATCTCAGTCTGTTGCAATTTGCTGTAAACTTTCAAGATAAAAGTCATATGGCATAAGTTCACAACAGTCTCTGCAGTTGCTTTAGGACTAAAATGTTCCTGGGTGGAAATAATTCACTAAGGAAGAAATCCTATCCTCTGTTTTTTAATGATTCCCTAGAAGTAGCTTCTCACTGATTTCTGCCCCTCACTCCCCTTTCTTGCCTGCTTCTGTGCATGTCATTTTACTTTATTAATCAGATCCATCCCACTGCCAGTGATCAGAAATAGGAGTATCTTCACGGAATCATAGGATACCCTGAGCTGGAAGGGACCCACAAGGATCATTGAAGTCCAACTCCAGGATCTTGCTTTTCTGTATTGTAAGGTAGTGCAGTAATTGCACATACTGTTTGAGTAAAGGAAAAAGAAGAAAAAAAAAGAAAAAAAAGAAAAGGAGAATCCAAACCCAGGATGAGCTTCTGGCCAAAGCAGCTCTGATTTTCCATCTCATCTGGAACTGAGACATGCAAAGCATGGCTTAGGACTGGGCAGCAGCTTCCAACAGCAGAAGCCCTATTTCTGGCAATCTTCTTCCCAAAGTTTCTGCATGTGACTCAGTTTCTGGGCTTTTAGACCAAATATAATAAAACCAGGTACAAGGAGGATACACTTAGACTGAGTCAAAGTTTGAGGCAAGGGTAGGTTTTTATGTCACACATATACTTGCTGGCAGGTATTTATAGAGCCTGACTGTATGAACTCTGATCTACAGTCAAGAAGTGGGATGAGTTACATGAATTCAGTGCTGCAAGTTCAACATAATTTCCTTTCAACACCATGCCATACTTTCACACTTGCAAAACGGGGGTAACACTTATCCCTTTTACAGGGCATAGTGTTATAAACATTAGTTTAATTATTTGGAGCAGCACAGGCTTTATACTGTAAAATAACTTTACCTGTACTAGCTGTGTTACACAGGAGGAGCTGAAATCTAACCCATGAAAGCAAGGGAGAAAGGAAGCATAATTTCCTGCTGGTATGATGTACTCTGACTAAGAATATAAAATGAAGAGACCTTGGGAAGAAGGGTTTTTGCAGCCTGCTTCTCCCCCTTCCACCGGGCTGTGCCCATGCAATGCCATGGCCCTCATCAAAGACATTCCTCCTTTACCCAGGGAGCAAGGAGAAGCCACTCCCTTCACCTAAAATCAGTTTTCCTTAGATTCCAGAGCAGTGTGGTGCTCTGTGCCAGCCACTCTCTCCTATCCCACGTGCCCATGCTGTGCCCAGTTGTCCCCTCTGGCTGAAGAATAAATTAGAGGAGCCACCACGGTACAGCTGAGAAAGCAATGGAAAATCCAGCCAGCCAGGAAGCTTTTTCTTCTTGATTTCTGTGAAGCTCTTCACATTTGGCAAGCTTTGTAAACTCAGTAGTGAGAACTGAAAAGGAAAAACCATCACGTACCATTTTTCTGTGGCTTGCAAAAGTGAAATAAATCAAGAGATAAAACAGCAAGACGTCTGTGATACAAGATTTGCTTTGTGAATGTTTAAAGCATTTAATCTCTGTCCTTCTGGCTCCCAATCCTGGTTTCTGGGACTTCATTATTTTACCTATTTTGTGAGGTATAATCACTTATAGCTCAAGAATTTTCTGGCTATGTTCCATATTGCCCTTTGAATGACTTGGATAAATCTCCATGATGCTGTCCATCTGTCCCTCTTTCTGCCTTCTGCTTTATCATGTGGAAATCTTTCATGTGACACCAGTGAAGTCCCTGCTGTCACCAGTGGGGCCAGCTGGTTTCCCTTGGTATTTCCACCCCTTTGCTGCCTCTCTGGAGCTCAACCAGGTGTCTCTGAGCCACAGTCACTGCTCAGGCAGATGGGGACCCCCATATTCCCTATCCAAGGGGCAGATACAAGCTGAGCTTACCATCACCGCCACCACGGTCCTGTCCATCCATCCACTGTGCCATAGGACACCCCCTTTTCCACCTCTTCACATGGAATGATGACAAGTCACATAGCTTAGGGTAACATGGGAGTCCTGGGGAGCCTCCACAACCCCAGTGTGAAGCTCTGGGACTCCACCTGGCCCTGGAAATCTGCACAGGGGAGGCAGGAAAAGAGTGAAAGGGGGGTCAGCAAACAGCCCAGCAGGAATTCACAGGTTGATGGAGACCTGAAAATAGACCTTGCAGCCTCCCTTTGTTCAGTGAGGCCATTTATTGTGGCCTCTTCTCCACCTCCAATCCTGCTTATCCCAGGCATCATGCAGGGACCCCCACTCCAGTGGGTCTCTGTTGTGCCTGTTGTTGGATCTTTGCTACCACTGCCTAATTCTCATTAAATAGCCAAGTTTCTCCTAATCTTCTTTCAAAACAAGGAGTTTAAGGCTTACAACAGCATCTCCTCGGAACTTTGAGCTCTCCTTTGGGGAGATATTTCTTTTTAGTGAAGGGAAAGTTTCCCAATAACTCTCTTCTGCTGCCAGGCACCAAGACAAGGCAGCGCCGTGCTGCTCCCTCATCATTTCCTAAGGGACTCGCACATCCCAGGCTGTGCCTGCTGCTTTTATTTCCCCATCCCAAGCCTGTCTTCTCAAATTCATTCAAAGGTGTAAGAAAAAAACCCCTCTTGGGACAGTCTGTCCCACGCTGCACCCACCGCTATAAAACCCCGGCTGCCGTACTACTGGTTCTTATCAGCCATCACACCTTAAAGTACAGAAGGTGTGTCTAATATTAGCCAGGAAACGTCGTGGAGAAGACCTGGACTTTTTCAGCTAATCGGTATTAATAACTTCCTATGCTTGAAGACAGCCCATAGGAAATGCAGCCTGACTCATCTACCCCGTAATTAGATGAACTCCTCGAAAAAATGCAGGTGGCTGCACGACAAAGGCACACTAGCCAAGGTGCAGAATATGCTCCCGACCAAAGGGCAGATAACAGCAGCAATAATTTCCTCCACTGATATAATACAAAAAAGCAGTACTTCTGACAGATCTGGCATATGGCTGAGGTTGGAAAGTCAAGCAGTCATTTTCTTTCCTTCTCTTACCTCACTCAAGGGAAATCTGTAATATGCACAAAGCCTTGATTTATTTTTTACACTCTGGCATATTACTAGAAAATAATTCTGAAGCAAATTTCAATGAAAAACAAAAGCTATTTAGGCCTATTTGCTATGTAGGTTATGCCTAGACTGTGATTCTCACCAAAGATATTGGTTTCCTGTGTTCTTTTCTCCTGCCAAGTTCAGCCATATATCACTTTTATGCATCTGAAGGCCATGGTGTAATGCAATATGAAGCCATGAATGGGATAAAGTTACATATTCTCCATTGATTTTCCATTGCATCCATTATCTTTAATGCTGGAATGCAGGTTAGTGTGAGTGCCGGAAGCCTCCGCACCTCCGCACTGGCTGCTGGCTCATGAAAACCATCCCCGGGGGGCAGATAAAATCAGCTGCAAGTTGCAGAGAGGAGACAGGAGTTCCCCAAAGTGTCCAGCTTAATGTGGGAAGAGGGTAGGAAAGGGAGAGGGAGAAGGTAGACTCAGGGAGGGGGACACAAGAAGGGCTGGGAGGAAACCAGGAAAGAGATGGAAGTGAGTGCAGGGGAACGGGAAGAGGGAGAGGAAGGGAGAAATACAGATGTGCCACAAGGCTTTTTATCAGTGGAAGGTTATTACTTTTTGCATGCTTAATTAAGGAGGGATAGAAAGAGATTTATGGGCCTTGATGCTGCTGTGGTGCTGCTGCAAAGCCCCCACCAGCATCACTGCTTGGGAGAGCAGCAGAGCAGCAGCCAAGGGGGCTCAAGTGGCATTGCTTCCCAATCCTGGGACTTGTGGAAAGCAAGTGGAGCACTCCCTGCCATTGCTGCTCAGCCCCATGGGTCCGGATGGGCAGGGAGGGTGTTTCCAGGCAGCCCTGGGACTTGCCACCATGGCAGATCAAACCAAAGGCGGAGGAGCATCAGCGCTGGGATATGAGGAGGATGAGTGGACAGAAGGATGCAGCTGGATGGGGAAAGCAGGATGCTCGGGAGGCTTGTCACCCAGATGGGCCCTGTTGAACTGGGACTAGATGTTAACACTAACTCTCTAACAAGCTTCTCAAATCACATTTTTTAAGGCCATGTGTTAACAGAAAACAACTGTTCAAATTTAGCAAGTTCCAGCAGCACTTTCACCCTTGTTCTGTCTGGGCCACCGGAGTTCGAAGCAGCCACCGCCACTTCATTTTTCATTCCTCTCACAAAGGGGTAGAGCTGTTAGTCATGCAAGTGGTTGCCTTGGACGATCCCATGCAAGCAATCCCAGCAGGATTTTTCCATGTGTGACTAACTGCTCCTCCTGGGAGGCCGGAGATTCCAGCTGGGAAGGGAAAGGACCCCACATTTTAGGGGCAGAGCTGTCTGTAATCTTAACTCCGCAGTCACCACTGCTGCCCCTACAATGTATTTTTAAGATCAAAATCCTTTTGCAGGACAGGTGACCTGCTTGTCTCCCTCTGGCCTTCACTGCTCTGGCTACTCCTGTTGACATCTGTGACTAATTCGTGATCGACGAAACCGAGCTGTGACCAACACAAAAAATCTTTATTAAAACCCTGCCAGGTTAATCAGCAGGCATTCCTCAGGAACACTGCTCAGGGAGAGCCAGCTCTGGGTAGCTCCATGGGATGACATTTCTGGAGGGAGCATCTCATCACCTTGAAGCACATCAGCCATGGACAAGACACCTTGTGTCACCCACAACCCAGGGGACAGAGCTTAGGGACCTTCGTGCAACTCTCCCTTCAGTTATCCAGCCTGGTGGTAGAGAAGAGGCTCAGTCCTACACAGAGCAAAACCTTTCCAGCTGGTTCAAGAGGAAAGTGGTACCTTGTTTTGGTGTTTTCCCAGGGGAATAGCCCAAACCAGGCTCTGTCCTGGCCCCCCTGGCTGTGTGTGTGTACCTGCATGTGCTGCACAGCAGGACCCCTTTTCTCGTTTAAACAGCCAATTAAAGCCTACTTTGGCACTTAGCACATGACATCAACTTTCAGTATTTAAGCTGCCTAGCACAGTGTGAATTTAATTTGATAAAGGGGCAGCTAATAAAGATCTTGAAGGCTGGTTAAAGTTCATTAAGCCTTTCCTTTCAAGGTACACTTCCCTCCAGTGAAAAACCTTGAGTCATTTTTTTTTATTTTTTTTTAAAGCTGTGTTATATCCTGCGACCAGAAAAAGGTGCTTGTGTCACATCCCGACAGGGTATATTTAAAGTCTCACTGTCAAAGTCATGGCAGGCCTTGGTTCTTTGCCCAGGAATGTGCAGAAAGAAAAATAAAAGCCCTTTTTCCCTGAGTGCAGGGCAAGGAGCGCAGTGTGTGTAGGTGCAGGCAGGCTTCAGGGAGGAAAATGGGCTTCTGTCACACTGAGCTGCATTCATCCTCCTTCTCCTGAGCCATCCGCAATCCCAGATGGATTTCATAACCAGATGAGGAGGCTCCTCTGAGTTCACTGGCTTAATGAAGCCCGTATGGCTGACTCATGTAATAAGTATTTAATCAAGTTGATGAAAATCATTTTAAAAACTTCCACCACACACAGTGCTGTTCCCCACTCAGCCGTGGAGCTGATAACTCAACAGCACAGCCAAGGAACCTCCGTTTTCCTGAGCCTCTCCAGGTTCCTGCCCTGACTTTTATCAAGGACTTACGTGTCCATGCACTGTGCAGTGCCACCCTCTAACAAGGAGCTGTTCATCTTTGAAAATACTCATCAAATCACCCACTGAAGTGCCACAAAAAGCATTTTTTTAAAGCCCCATATTCCCTATGCAGCTGTTTCAGAGGTCACTCAAGGGTTAACACTTTGGTGTTTATATCTTCTCATTAGTTTCTGTTTGTGCTCACAAATGCCCATGCCTTAAAAATTTGCTTAAGTGGTCTCCATTTGTAAACAGAGAAATGCCAGAAAACCTTGCAAACACTGAGTCATCTTGGGTGGAAATTGTTCCTCTTGTCAACAGAAGTCATTGTCGATGCCAAGAAGGACATGGGCCTTCATCATTTCCTGAGCATGGACCTAAATGAACACATGCAAGACCATCGTGTGGCACCTGAAACACAATTTCAGCACATTTTCAGCTAGCTCCAAAAAGTCGACCCTCCTCCTCTCCTCCAGAGAAAACACAGAGTCAATGGTCCCTTCAAGACCAGAGGGTGAGGGTGACCCTCCCTGGGGACCTGGAGAACACCTGTTCCCATGTGGTGTTGCCACCCAAGCAGTACCATGTGGACTGGAAGACTCGATGTCAAGATCTGAACTTATTCCTTGGGGAACAAGGTCCATAAATCAGGAAGGGCTGGAAAAGTCAGGGAGGTCTGACAGCGAGAGAGGTCACCTTGCGTGGGCTGTAGAACTGAGAAACTTCAAGGTGCTCTGCCAGGTACTGAGTTTTTCCCATGAAAGGCTGAGGAAATAAACATTAAGTTCAAGGCTGGATTCATGTCATGATTGCCCTTACCTTTACAGTTGGCTCATCAGTGTTCAGCACATCCAGTTGCTTCTTCTGAGAGCTCTGAGAAAAGGAAGATGATGAATCCCATACTGTCCTGCACAGGCTCCCAGCCACAGACAGACAGAGCTACCCCTTGTTTTATCTACATGAAATTTTGTGGATCAGTCCAAATTTGTCAAATTAGATATCATTTTAAGTGTTGTGGGCAAGGTTATTTGAATAGCTTTGATTTATAAGATAATATTTTCCAAATTCTAGAAATGTTGAACGCTGAAGGTGTGTTTGTATTATGTTATCAGTTATAAGATTGCTTACATCCTGACAGTGAAAAGGCTTATTTTCTGACATGAGACAAACCAAAATCTCCACTTAGTACCATTAACAGTTAGTTTCCTCTTGTAAGCAAATTGTTTTTCAAATCACTGAAATACAGCACAGTGTTTATGGCTTCAGAAATCGGGTTTATTTTAATTTCCCCTTACTTGATTTTACAATAGCCATTTTTCACTTCTAAACATGCAGATAATGTTGAAAAGATACCAGTCCAGGCTAAAGACCTGTGCTTTCTGAGTGAGATGCCCTTCATTGCACAGTAGCTGCTGCTATAGACAGCTGTGCTTTGGTGGTTGGTGTTTAAGTCTTCAAGTTTGGGAAATAGTGAAGACTGGGAAAGCTTCTGGTTAACTTTGACTCATATTGCTCTAGCACTGAGCTTTACACACCTCGAAGTAATGGGAGTGTTATGGTCTTTAGAGGGTTGATAACAAAATCCAGAGTTCACTCTACACAAATCCTTCACCCTCTTGTTCATGAGCTTGTGAATTTTGGAGCAGCAGGAATTCTGTACCCCTTCTAGCATCTCACTTCAGAGCACCTAATGAAGATGTCACCGTGACTTTTCAGAAGAGCACCTTAAACAGAAAAACACTGGAACAGTGGAAAAGGTCTCAATTTCCTTGGTTATGACTTCCAACTCCGGAGCTAAAGGACACCAAAGAGAGAGTTTAAAGCCTATAAATCTTGCAGCGTGAACTGATTCATGACTCAGACAAAGTGCCCAAGCTCCTAAGAGTCAGGAGAACAACCCTTTAAAATACAGTTTGATACTGTTGCTGGAAACTTTAACCCACTGGCTTCACACTCAGGAGGGTTTAAGCTGCGAGTGGCAGGGGAAGATTTATGTGTTCCTCTGAACAAAATACGTCAGGGTAGGAAAACCTGACCCGGTGGTTTTGAGACGTGCCTGCCGTAAATAACCAGTCGATTGGCTGGCCTGTGAAGCCATTAGCAGGCGTGAGGTGCCTGCTGGGGCTCAGACACCGCATAAAATGCTGGAGGTGCCAGCAGAATGGACACGGCAATTGGCTATGCAGCCATCCTCCAGCAGAACCACTTGGGAGCTTTTATCCCACTCATTCGACACCGAAGCTCCGGAAGGGGATTGTGCATGGGATCCAGCCTGTTGTGGACAAAGGGGGAAGAGAGGAGAGATAAAATGATCGCCTCCTGCTTGAGCAGTAAATCATCTGAAAGAGCAGAAGTGTTTCAAATGAAGTTGGAGATCCTGCCTTGACAGGTTGCAGACGATGAGTCTTTTCTGCCGTAAATCACCACAGCTGCCAAGTGGCACTGGTAGCTCTGAGCTAGCGGGGCTTTCCACCCCCTGAAAGGTGGCAGCAGCAGTTACAAGAGAAGGGAATTTGATGACTCAGATCACAGGCTGTCAGGAGAGAGGGCCAGAGGTTGTTTTGATTGGACTCGATGATCATTGTGGGTCTCTTCCAACCCAGCATATTCTGTGATTCTGATACTCTCTGAGAATGGGTCATTTTTACCTTTTCTGTCCCAAAGAATGCATGGGATGTCCCCATCTTCACTCCCGCTGCTGCAGCCACATTTTCTGAGCTGGGGTTGAACTTTTTGCACTGTCCCACTCTGTCGGAAAGGGTGGGAATGGTGAAGTCCCCTGCAGCAATGCCTTCCAGGTCTTTCATTCTGGAGAAGAACAGACAGTAGGAAGAAGAGCAGACATGGTGCTGGTCTACTCCAGACACTCATTTACACCTGCACATTGCAAATGAGTGGGAATTGGGGTGTAAATGGCTACATAAACAGCAGAATAATGATGAACCAGAGCCAGCTCCTCAGGGAGGCTGTGGCTTTGGGCATTCTCCTTGAACAAGCAAAGGCAGGACCTTGTTCCTGTACCAAACATGAGAAGTGATGAAAAAAGTGGGAAAAAGAGAAACCCATTAAATATTTCCCATCTCTGGAATATGGAAAGAAGAGAGGTTTTGAGCGTGTATAAGGTGTCTCTGCTATCAGGAAGAAAAGAGAAGGTCAAGGGAGAGCGACTTGGTGTCTGGAAAACCCAGAGGAAATCAGCCTTAGGCAAGGGATTGGAGGCAAGAAGCTGCTGGGATCTTGCTTCTGTTTTGCAGGCAGTAGCTCCTTAGACTCCATGGGCTTGTCATATAAATTAGGGAGGTAAGAATGATCATCTTGAATAAGAACATGAGCTCAACATCTCATCTGACAGTAGTCAGTAATAAATACTTTGGAAACAAGTATCAGACAGAAAAGAGCAGTTGTCCCACACCCAGCTAGTTTGCAGTCCACAGTAGTTTAGGATTTTCTGAAGACAGGTGCTGTACCCATACGTCTTCTTCAGTGAACAGGCACTGAAGAAGTGCTGTTTTCCATGAGTTTGTTTAATCCTGTCCTTGGAAAGCTTTAGCCCCCCCCAACACCACTACTGAGGTGTTTTGCAGTGCCATGAAGCCTGTTGGAAAAGAGAGCAGAGGGGCAGGCACTGGTCTCTTCTCTGTGGTGACAGTGTCAGGACCTGAGAGAATGGCCTGAAGTTGTGTCAGGGGAGGTTTAGGTTGGGTATTAGAGAAAGATTCTTCACCAGAGTGGCTGGCACTGGAACAGGGTCCCAGGGCAGTGGTCACAGCGCCAAGCCTGGCAGAGCTCAGGAGGAGTTTGGACAACACTCTCAGGCACATGGTGGAGTTGTTGGGGTGTTCTGTGCAGGGTCAGCAGCTGGACTTGATGGCCCTTGTGGGTCCCCTCCAACTCAGGACATTCTGTGATTTTATGATAGTTCCTTTGGCTTCCTTTAACCTTGCTGTTGGGCAAGTGCTTTAGGTACCATCTAGTCCTGGTTTTATGGGATAAAGTGGATAATGGCTTCATGTTCACTTCAGAACTGCTGATGGCTCAGTCCACATCCCCTCCTTGCTTGCTTCTTTCCAAGTGTCTTACTCTATTTGTGCTGCCCATTTTCTGGAAACCTAACACTACATTTTGGACAAATATTTTGCTGCAGGAGAGAACATACTTGCTTTTGGAAGTGTCATTTTAATACATGCAGCACAAATGTTTATAAATACATACCTGAACACAGACAGGGCACTTGTCAAAACACATTCAAAGGATACCTAGGTTCTTTCATGTATTACATACTCAGAGTGAAAATAACCATCTATATTTAACCCAGATCCAAGCCCAGACTAAATTATTTCAAAGGTCAATTAAAGAACAGAAAATCTCACTAGCTAAGAGATAAAAAGCCTGCATTCATCTGCAGTTCCAAGAGCTTTCACAGAACTAAAGCACAGAATGAGAAATTGTAACTGGGTACCATTTAATATAAAAATCATTGACAACTCCAAGTTTCTATACCTGCCAAGACCTGAATTCAGATGACTGCATTTGGCCTACAGCAGTTGATGGAAACTCCATCACTCACCGCGCTGATGTAGTTGTTTGGAAACCAACAGCTCTTGGCAGAGAAAACACATTTCAGCTTCTGTTGAATGACTGCACATATGAGGAGCAGGAGATGAGACAGACCAATAGCCAGTGCTCAGATTCGGATTATGTTTTGGCTGGTGCTTAAAGTTCAGGTCTGAGGCCAAGTGGAGGCTAGAATTCAGCCTGCAATGTAATCCTGAAATCACATGGGCTCTTCTCCTCAGGTATTGGACTCCGTGGCAGAGACCTGGGGGTATTTTCTCCCTTGCGACTCTGAGTCTGTAGGTTTGGCTGTGCTTGCTGCATTCCTGTTCTTTGGCCCTGTGTGAGTCACTTCTGGAAAACTCTTATTTGACCACAACTGGAAAAGAAAGAGAGAAAAAAAAAAAACAAGCCAAAACCCACAGATCAAATTTGTAGGACGGGCTTGAACCACAGAGCCCAGTTTCTTACCCTGACAGTCTGCATGATCTCAGCACAGCGATCCCACAAACAGCCGAGGGAAGTGCTTGGGGAGCTGAGCCCCTGCTTCCATCACCCAGCCTGAGCCAGCAGGCGAGAGCAGTCCAACCAGGAGAGCAATGAAAGCAGCGAGCCAAATCCCTGAAGAAACTCTGGGATTTATTCTCTCTGGCTGCTTGGAAAAGTGGTTTCCAGAACTTTACTCAACACCTTCTTTCAACCTCAGAACACCTCCTTGGGTAAACATAATGACCTTCCAGGCTCGGGCCTTGCACAGAACGAGATCACTCCACATAGGGATGATATTTAGCACAGGTCATGGTTTAAAACGCCATCAGAAATACCTGTGAGCACGTTCACGTTTCATCTTTGCCACCAGCCCTAAGGTGAGGACACCCCTGCGTGGATTTGCGATGCACACCGGAACATTTTTCAATAAGAAGGAACAATGGCTGTCATAATGGCCCAGTTCCATTTCTTGTGTAGGTCTGCAACTTCCTAACGTGTCTGACACACTGGGAGCCCACGCACAATGCAGTGATGGAAAACTTGGAGAGCAAAGGGAAGTGAAGAAAAGCCCTTGGTGTAATTTTACAGTGTGTGAAAGACTTAAACCAAGAAACACAACCAGATGCCACAAGGAAACTACTTTCAATTAGTTCTGCTTTGTGTAATACCTACTGATGAAAAATAAAAACAAATTCATTCTGTCAACAGCTCTATCTATAGCATAATCCTTAAATGAACTCATCTGTCAAACTGGTCTGCTCTGGCAAAACATATTACAATCCCTGTTTCTCAGCTGTGGGAATCAGTCATCTGTTTCCCAAACCCATTGGTCAACATCTTAAGAGCCCAATATATTTTTATTGCACTGAACAAGCCAGTCACAAGGCACCAACCTCACCATGCCACCCATGTACAAAGGCCTCATGTATTAGCAAATTTGGTGATTGCAGGGGAGCAATTCCCCTGTGGAGGTTACATGGTAAATGGGCCTGATCTGGAATAAATGCAAATCTCAGTCTTCCTGCCCCAGCAGTGTGTGTGGGACGTGCTGCTGCTCATGGCTGGACAAAGCAAGAGCACTGAGGAACAACCCAGATTTTTCCTGGGTGGACAGTTCAGAGAGTGATGTTTGAGCCAGGAGACACAGAGACGCTGATATGGATTTCTCAGGCAGAGCTGATGGCTCCACTGAAGTTGCAGCAGAGCCACCCCACCAAAGCACTGGCTGCATTCAGCAGCATTTTCAGTATTTCTCAGGGGGGAACGTTCCCCATACTCTATGCAGGAGGACCTAGAAGAGGGGGTTTCTTCCCAGCCATACTCCATCCTGGATGTAAAAGGGATGTAGGTGTGAGGGTTTCCAAGGGTTTTGGTGCCCAACCTCCCATGCCAGGCCAAGAGGCAGAATGGGCTAAGCTGAGATAAATCAGGAGAGCAACTTTTTATGTGGGCAGATAGTGATAGGACAAGGGGGAATGATTTTAAAATAAAAGAGTTGAGATTTAGAATAGATATTGGAAAGAAATTCTTCCCTGTGAGCGTGGTGAGGCCCTGGGAGTGAAACTGCTCCATCCCTGGGAGTGTCCCAGCCAGGCTGGACCTGGTTTAGTGGAAGGTGTCCCTGCCCATGGCAAAGGGTTGGAAGTAGCTGGTCTTTAATGTCCCTTCCACCCCAAACCATTCCATATGAGCTGTGTTCTGCATGAGCCACATCAGGATAGAACGGTCAGAGAACAACTTGCCATAGGTACCAAAGGCTGAAATGTGCCTCAAAGTCATCCTTGAAACCCCATTTCCCAGCAAGACTCACTGGTGTTGTGAGCAGACACTTGGTGCTATTGGCATCACAATTTTGGCTGATAGAAAAGATCTATTAAAAGTGAAATGCAACCCTAGATGTTTCTTGCAGATGTATTTCTTAGACAGGCAAACTGCAGCAGTGGTTTTACCTGAGGCAACCCATGAAAGTTTGTTACGTAGCAGTATTTTAACTAATGAAGTGGTAACTTTTATGAAATTTACTGGGAATCCCTCAAAATAACTTATGACACAAACACCAGTGCAGACATCTAAGGAATTTTGAGCAAAGCACATCAAGGACACCCTGGTCTTACTGTCCCTGAAACAATACCAGCTGCTCTTGGCACTGCAGGAGCAGCAATATCTGACTGATAAGGTACTGGTTCAAGATAAACTTCCATCATCTCCCACCAATTTCAGTTCCCCAGGATATTTGAGAAATTTTTCCTTCTAGGTGTGAAATGTTCTGATGCAAGTCTTTACAAGAACCCAAACCTTTCAGAAAGTTCTGGGCAACATTTCTCTGAATTCTTGGGCACAAGCAGAATGGCAAAGGACTCTTCCCACCACTAAGCAGATATTGCCAAGGTCTGTTATTGATCAGCATGGATCACAGGAAAAGTTCACAGACAAATAACTCTGAAAACACTGGACTAAGTGATGAGGCTTGTAAATAAAAAAAAAAAAAAGAAAAAAGAGAGAAAAAAAAGAATATTTTAACAGTATCAGAGTTTATGGAAAGGCTGGGCTACCAGCATGTTGGAGAAAAGCAAGGTGTGTCCCCAGTGTGGCAACCTACCTCTTCCAGGATGGAGACTGACCATGGCCGAACTCGAGAGAACTGTGTGCCCACTTCAGCAGGTGCTGCATCTCCATCACAGGGGAACACTGAAGTGGCCCTTTGGTGCCTACAGATACCAATAAATTTCACTGCAGGAAGCAGCAAAGGCTACAGGACTCATTGTTGCTGTGGATTTTGACAGCTCAGAGGTATCTGCCCAGGCTTTCCAGACCCAGCTGGTCTCGGTGCTGGGCTGGCAGCCTGAGGAGGAGGAGGAAGGGAGGAATTTGATCTCAAATCAAAGCTAGACTTTCCTGAGGAACAAAGCCACAGCTCCCAGACAAGTGTGCACGGAGGGGATCTTGGGGCAGACAGGTGCCTGGTCCACATCCGTGCACAGGGACGGACGGGGATTTTGTCAGTGAAACATCTCCTGTACCAACACCCTTGGGAGGAAAGAAGAGTTGCCAGCAGAGCTGGCCAAAAACCCAAAGCAGATGGGGCATGTATCACTGGGGAGTCAAGTAATCCCCGTGCAGCAAGCAGAGTGGAGTTTGAGGAATGAAACCTCACGGCTGGCAGGCAGTGGCTGCTCAGGACAGCTGTGGAACCAGCCTCTGGAAAGTCATCTGGTGTCCATCTTCCCTAAACCCAGAAACAACCCTCCCCAGTCCCCTGGCATCACCATGGGGAAGCAGCCTTGGTATCGTTCCTGTCAGAGGAGACACACACACACACACACACACACAGAGGTCCCCACAAGCAGGAGGAGGGTGTGCCCAGTTCTGCCCAGGAGCTCACTCCCTTCCTTACAGAAGGAGCTGCTGTAATTCCCTGCCCTGCACAGTGGGCTGGGGACATCTGCCTCTCTTGCCCTCACTGGGTTATCTGTAAATGGAGCTGAAACACCTCACCACATCCAAGTATCCAAGCCCTTGATCCAGCCCCAGGCTCTGCTCCTGAGCTGGCGTTGAGCACCACGAGGTTTTTCACAACTTATTTAGCACACCTTGGCTATGCTCTTGTATGTACCACATCTGCTTTACAATCACAAGAAGTAAAAGGATTTTTTTCTTCTGGAAGATGAAATTCTGGGTGTTGGCATGACCTCAGAGCCCTAAAGCCTTTATAGGATGCTCAGGCATTGCTAATTCTTTAGTTCATATTGAAGTGGTGAAAATTTGCAACATGGCACAGTTCTGCTGCTTACCTGGGACTCTGCAGCCACATTTTGGCACAGACCAATTAAAAAAAAAACAAAACAAGAAAAAAAATACATCAGTATAAAGCAGACACTTGAATTCTGAAGGAGGTCATCTGTTCTATTCAAGGAAAGGTGAAAAACACCCAAAGTGTTCTCAGAAAGAAAAATAATTATTGAGACAAGGCAGGCACAAGAAGTAACATCAAATCCAGTCCCTGTTGGTCACTTCCCAAAATCTCCTGGGGAAGAGAACAGATGCCCAGGGTCAGGTGAGGGTGTGGCTGTGGGACTGAAGCTGCTCTGGGTTTCTCCCATCACGATGGTGCTGGGAGCCAGGGCAATGTTTTCCTACCTCAAAACAATGTTTGTTTTGCATGTTTGTTTGGCGTGACCGAAGAAGCACAGAAACAGGAACCCGTACAATCCTCAAGGACAGCTTAGATAAAGAAAAGGGCAGCTGCTAAGAGTGTCACTGTGGTGCTGGCCAGGAGCAGAGCTCCCTGAATGCCTGATGAGCCCAGCCCAAGCCAAGGGATGGCTTTGGCGTGGGCCAGGGTCACCCACTGGGGCAATGCTGGGGGGAGCTGTCCCCCCAGCCCCAGGTGTTTTCTCCTGCTCTACCCTAATCCCATCGATGGAGGTGCTGGGGGCTCTCCCTGGCAAAAGGGTACACTGCAGACTCCTTGCCCTCATTGTCAGGACATTTGTGCTCCCAATCCCTACATCCTGCTGTCCTTGGGGAGCTGTCCTGAACACTTGTGCCCTTCACATCCCCGGGATGGCGATCACCCCGCAGGGCCAAGCACTGGGACAAGCTATAAATATTCCTCCCAACCTTCCCCCATCACTCAATCCCGTGGCCCCCCGGCAGTGGCCACAGCCCCTGTGGAGCAGCCCACAACCCCAGGCCAGTGTGGGAGCACCACCTGCTTCCCCCTCCCAGCGGGATGCCCGCGGATGCTCAAAGTCCCAGGGGTGACAGGGCATCCCACAGGCTCTCCCAGAGGCACCGACAGATTAGCGGCTCTATTTTTCAAGCTGATCCTCTCCTACCCCCTCCAACTTCATTCAGCTTACAAGAATTTGAGATAACTTGGCAGGACAGGCAGGATCTATATATAAACCCCGGTGGCCATTTCGTCAAACAAACCCCGATGAGCAAATGGCCTCTGTACCTGGAATGTGGGTTCATGGAAGTGACAGGTCAGCAAAGCAGCTGCCTCTTTCCTCCCAGCACAATGGGCATAGCAGAGATGCCATCGGCACGAGTTTTTTCCTACCCTGCTGTGCATTAAAAAAAATTATTCTAGGAACATTATGGAGCAGGGGAGTAAAAATAGATATGCAGGTTCAGCAAATGGCTCTCTCCACTCCTTGTGATTCCACCGTTTTTTGCTGAGAATAGAAGGAAAAACAGTTGTGCCACCCTGCTAAACTCTGCTTGCTCAGCAGCTCCTGACAATGACACTTGCTGCTTTCCAAGCTTGTTTTTAAAATCCTTCCAGCAAACTGTGTGTTTCTGTCGTGCCAATTAAACCAGAAAAGATGAGTCTTTAACGAGAACCAGACTGGGTGCAAAGGGTCAAAAAACTTGCTGCAATGGCCTCAGGTGAAGCTCAATTTTGCTTATCACTACTGGCTGCAACAAAGCTTAACCACACAGTAAAGAAAGTGGGAAGGAAGGTTTGCTTTGTTCCAGGGTCTCCTGCCTGGAGAGCCATCCCTGAGCCCCATGCATGTCCCTGCACCAAGGCTGGGTGGGAGGCAGCTCCCACAGCTGCTTGCTGAAGTTTTTTTGACTTGGTGAAGCTCAGCAGAGACCAAACCAGCTGGAGCTGCTGGGATGCATCACAAAGCCCTGTGGCTGCTCTGCTCATGCAATGTGCCCATCACAGAGGGCTGAGAAGTGACAGTGGTTAAATAATCCCAGAGTTAATGCTGGTGGAGTCATTTCAGTGATGCAGCCTGGGAGGTGCCACACTGGTGCTGGGAACGTCTCCCACCCACTGAGCCACCCTCTGTGGCTTTTTTGGACCCTTGGGGGCAGGCGAACGTGTTTATGGCCAGCTCAGAAGGGGCTGGGTGGCAGGCTTTGACCTCAGGCTCTCCTCTGGTTTCCTTGAAGGAGGAGGATGAGGCTCCAAGATGGGTCACCACAATGGGACCATCGTGGGGGGTGAGGGCAAGCCAGGCAACCATCACAGGGCGGCACAGGCAGCTGAGACACAGAGGGTGGCAGAGCTGAGGGGCCAGTGACCCTTCTCCAACCCCACAGACCCCTGCTCAGCAGGGCTGGTGCCACATGCTTCTGAATGGACAGTCAGGTCAGCAAAACAACACCATTTTAAGAGACAACCCAACATATCCTTTCTCACCTTGCTCCCTCCTTCTCTCCACACTCAGCCACCCTCCCTGGGGGACAGAAGGGTGGGGGAATTTCTGTGTTTTTCCAGGCAATGTCCATTGGACTCTCTTTTTTCAACCTTTTCAGTCAAGCGCGTTCCCTCTGAGGCACAGAAAGGGACTTCAATCCTCAGCTTCCCAAGAGGTTGTTTAATAGCGAGCTGGAGGGACAACAAGGAATTTTAATAGAAGGCAAATTAAGCACTTTATAAGTCACTTCCAAATTGATTTATATGACCAAGGCTGCTCTGCTACCCTTTCACAGTGGAAAGGTCCCTTAAGAAAACACCTTCAAAGGACGGGTCCAGCTCTACTTGAAGCCAGGAGAGGCAAATCAGGGACTCAGAGCTGGGGCTAAAACGTGCTCAAAAACCTCAAACCCCTCAAAATCACCATTCGATAGATTGCTTCCACAGCCCCCTGAACCCCAGGTGCTGGAGCCTGATGGATAGTGCTGAGCTATCAAAACATGAATGTTCGTGGAGTTTCTTTATTCTCAGTATTAATGTTCATTTCAAAGTGAGGAATTTCCCTCGGCCTCTCCCGGGACCCCTAAAGTCCTCATGTTTGTATTCCACCCCTGCAGCAGGAGCAAGGGGTGGCAGGGAAGTGCTAAAGCCAAACGTTTCCCCCTTTGCAGCATGCTGGAGAATGTGCAGCGACACCTCTGCTCAAAGGCAATGGCCTTGTTTGGACAAGCCGTGGCAAACACGAGGCGCCAGCCCTGGTGGAAGAGCTTCAGGGGCTGGAAAAATGTTGAATATTGACTTTCAGAATTTGTGGGGGGAAAAGAAAAAAATCTGTGCGTGGTTTCCATGCAGTTCCAGCCTGAGGCTTTGTGTCCCCCGAGGAAACATCACTCCTTGGCTTCCGACCCACCAAACTGAACTGTCAGATTAAGGAAAGGCAAGACAGATATCTTTGGCTAACATTTGGCAGCCAGGCCAAGGCAATGTCTCTCCACCATCACTGGAGTAATCTCCCCTTGGAAAAGGACCAGACAAATGTTCCTGTTGCTCAGATGATTCCAGAAGAAACTACTTGTAAACAGCAACAGAAACTGTGCCAGCAAAAGGAAAACCATACCATTTCAACAACAATTTTGGAGCCGGCTCCAGCAGCAACACTCTGATGAGCATTAAAGATGATCATATCCATGCAGCTCCTGCCTCAGCACAGCTGCCAGGGAGCATTGTGGACTTTGAGGAGTGCACCTTGTTGTGGGATGCTGTCCCTTGAGACATGGACCTTTCCCCCTAATGCCATCTGGGATCACTTGTGCACAAGGCCTGGTTGCCCTTGATGGTATCACTGGTTGTGTAACAGCTGAGGCTGCTCCTGCTCATCCCCACCTGGAGCCCTTTCTGATCCTTGGGATGTGCTATGGAAACAGCCAGGAACCCAAAGTGCCATGGGAATGGCTCTGTTTGCACTTCACTGGTCTCTGTGTCCACCAGACCCAGAGCAGCCCACCTTCCTGTGACAGGGTTAATGAACAAGTGTCAAGTGATGCAAGGAAAGGGCTTTTAGCTCTTCATTCCACCTTTCCTTTCCACTAGTGCCTGGCAAGTCACTGTCTGCAAGCAGGACCTCACCGCGCTGCACTGCTCCTGAGATGAGCACACATCCAGGAGGCATAAAAGGACTGATGTCCTGAAGATGCAGCAATTTTGGGGCGTAAATTCCACATGCTGTCATTCAGTTCAATGTGCATGGTGACCCCAAAAGAGCAGTGAAGGCCTTAACCCTCCGCTGGAGCCCAGACAGAGGAATGCACTATGGAAGTGTTCAGATGCTTTCTGGTGACCTCACCTATCCCTGTTTGAGCAAAGTCACTTCCAGACAGATCTTCCACCCTCACCCCTCATCCACCACTTGTGATTTCACCTATATATCCCTGCATCTCTGAACTTCAGGCACTGAAGGGCTTGGTCAGCACTGGGTAAGCGAGCAACAGTGCAAATGGCCCTGCACCTCCACCCAAAGCTCAGGGGTGAGGAGCCTCCTATGACCACCACTTAAAACAGACCAAGAAGGAGAAGGTTGGTGTTATTCCAGAATACACCATGGGTCATACACCCATGGGTCAGCAGGGAGCCCCTCAGCACAGCTTGTGCACAGGCTCTCCCTGTGCCCACAGCTGGTACCCACCAACACGTAGCTGGTTCTGCCTCGCTGCTCAGGCACTTTCCTGAAGGATCAAATATTGCCCTTTATATTCAAAGACAAATGGATTGCAGAAGTGTCAGCTGAGAAGTGAATAAAACCCATGCGTTCACTCATCTATCCCTTTAAAAAGGATGGAAGTTGTTCATCAAAATCCTGAAGCAAAACTCTAAACACGCGTCCCAGGAGTCATCCCACTGCCAGACCTGCAGGATGCTATAAAAGACAGAGGCTCCTTAAACCCTTCCTACAGGAGATTCACAGCCACGAGCTGCACAAATCCAGCTAGGGAAAAGTGTACTAAAGCCTTGCTTTTGGCCCAACGTGGTGAAACAGCAGACTGTGACCGGAGGAGATGAGAATAAAGCCTGAGATTTTCATGGCCCTCGACTCCAGCCTGACAGGTTCTGCTTTGTCATAACCACATCCCAAATCTTTTCTCCATCCCTGTGTGTAAATCCCACAATCAAGTGGAGCTACCTGGGAGGCTGGAGAGAACAGGCTCCCAGGAACACTGTCTCACTTTGGTCTGTGGAATTACAAGACGGGCTTCTGAAAGGCAACAGACTGGAACAACCACCCCGAGCTCCCAGGGCTCGTTAACCCTCCTTGGCCACATCCCTGATTTGCTACATGATGCATGGAGCAGGAATTTCCACCCTCAGACTCCAGAAAAGCAGATCAGCATCACGGGCCTGAAGAGCCACCGCACCAGCCTCCCTGTCCATCGCAGATACCCCGTGCCTTCGATTACATCATGCCTGAAATCCAGAGTGCAACTCACATGGAGAAGGCATTAATGGCAGCAACGTAAAGGCTCAACAATGCAAACCTTCCCAAGATGAACTGTCCTGACCTTCTCCGGGCTGACAATAAAAGTGTGACATCATGTGTAAACGAGCTTTAAATTCAAACCAGGTGCCGGGGGCTGCCTGGTGTCGGTGTCAGCCACTGCCTTGTGAGTGGTGCTGCTGGGGGCAGGAGAGGGGCCAAGCACTGTCAGGACACACTCAGCAACAAAACAGGTCCAGGCAGCTGGTGCAGAACAGGGCAGAGTTGGTTTGTGCTCTTTGGTGCCGGTTCCAGTGGGGGCAAACACCGCTAAGTAAACACGGAGTTGCTGACATTCATTTCCATGTGTGTGAGCATTCCTGCAGCTCTGGAATCGAGCCAGCAGCACAATAATGAGGGTTTTTTTTCCATGTTTCCTTATATTCAGGACTCCCTCAGACCTTGCAAAGTGCTTGGAGCTGTACTCCCAGGACACAGCTATTGGAGAGCACTGTGGTTTACAGCCAAGCACATCCGTGCTTAGAGCCCTTCCTGGCCAGCCATCATTCCTCTTGCTGCTCTTCCCTAACAGAATGGTCTGTCCTCCCCATCTGATCCTCACCTTGCTGGACAGGAAGGCCCTTCCCAAAGGAGTCTCCATGGGCAGTTTTTCACCACACTCTGTACTGCCAGGCCAGCTGGTCACCCTCTCCCCACACCCAAGCAGCAGTGCCAGCACAGCACAGCCCCAGCCTCCGAGATCACTTCTGCTGCCTCGTGTTTATAGCAGGGAGCAGATCAGGAGAGGAAGGTTTGCTGTCCATGAACCAACACCTGGGAGGACAAAATCTGCCGTTCTTGCTGGATAAGTTATGTTTTGCATCCATTTCAAGCCGGGATCTCCAAGAGATGGGCTGCACAACAGAGCTGGGATCACACACAACTGTGTAGGCAAAGGAAAGCACAAGGAAGTGCACAAATATGCTGCTCCCACCACCAAACCAGGAATGATCTTTAAGAATGATGCCCTTCCCTGGTGAAAGCGGTGCTACATCACAGCTGGGGTGGCAGCAGCATCACTGCAGAGACAACACTTGGTTGTGTCACTAAGTGGGCACATTAACACACAAAGCAAAGAGGCCAATCATGAGTTACACAAGTAGTGGTCTTTATTTTCTGTTTGCCTTTTCTGGGAACATGCCCTGGCTGTCCCACTGTGAACCTGAGGCAAGGAGAACTCAAAATAGAACATCTGTTGTACCACATATAGGTTTGACATGAGCTGAGCAATTTTTACATACAGATCATTATTAATTTCTTTTGAGAACTTCATTTCCACATGAAGCTTGGCTGGATGATCACAACTGAAATGCAAATATCAAAAACACCACCACAAACTGCAGAAATTACGCAGCACTTTTGTAATACTGAAAATTCTCTCCCACTGGCAGTAACAGTAAACATGTCTAAAGGTTTCCTGCATGCAGAGCAACTGCAATGAATGCTTTCAACATGAAAGTTAATTGTAAACCAACAATCTCAGATAAAGTTAAAATAAATCTAATTGGAAAAGGAGTTATACAGCAATCAGTGTTACTTGTGCTCCTGGACTGATGTAGATTTCAGTCTTTAGTTTGAGAGTTAGGATGCCCACTAGAGGAATATTAATTTCCATTCCCTTATGTAGGGACATTTGCAAAAAAGTGGATTGATCTTCAAGTATTTTAAGTGATTCATTGATAAATATGTCTATCTCTATTCTTTACAGTAATATCAGTGTAAGATGCTAATGAAATTGCTTCATATTCCTCAAACATAGTCCTCAAAATTATTTTCAGAAATTTATTTTAAATGAGCTGGGCCATATTGGGTCAGGCAAAATATCCACAGAGGTCCCTATCCCTGCTCTACAGAGAGAGGAAAGGACAGGACAGTTTCACAGTGTCTCAATTTTCACTATACAGACAGAATTTCAAACAAACTACTGCCATGAAAATCAACACATAAAGACACAAACTGCTTAGAAACATGGGAATAAAAGATGAGCATTTGCCACAATGCAAAGCCCAGTCTCAAGCACTGTTGTTTGTCAGTCTCCTTCCTGCCATGCTGGTTACAAAAGACACTCTCCACACCCAGCTCACCATGGCCCAGCTGAAATCTGAGCTGCCTTCAAATGGACAAGGGATGGAAATAGGAGAAACAGAGAAAATAAATCAAAGGCAACCAATTAATTTTCATCTCTTACATTGTTCTTCCTGCTCAGCTGGGGAAAGGGAACCTTTCCAAGGGGGTTCGGAAATCCTGCGAGTCCCTTCATCCATTTTTGCCAAGTCTTCAGAAAATACTAATCACAGGTAATAGAGCAGAATCACTGACATTTATAAATCTGAAAATCTGGGAGAAAAAAAAAATCCAGACACAAGAATAAAGAAGAAAATATTTATCAGCATTTGAGTGAGCAGAGAGTTTCAGACTGGAGGACTGTTTTCCTCAAAAAATTCATGCAAATGCACAACTGTAGCAAAACACTTACAGGCAGAAGGCACCAAATGGCCACGGGAGATGTGAAGGATAAAAATAGTGTCCTTACTCTGCTTTTTCATTGTAGACAACACTCATATCTTCTTCTAAATTTGGCAATAGAAATTCCTTCTCTTTCTGCCCCTCTCCCTCTCTCCATATTTTAAGTATTAGAGAAACTTAGAAATAGCAGCATTTCTTATTCTATTTCAGATGAAAGGTAAGAGACATTCTGTAACCCCCTGTGCTATCCCTTCTGCACCCCAGCCAAAAGGTAATAATAGAGCTCAGCAGAGTTGTGAATTGCTTCCACTCATCCTCACCACGTATTAACTTCATACACTGGCATTAATCATTCCAAAGTCTACCTATCAGGACAGTCAGTTAATAGCGAGGCTAGTTAGGAAAATACCCAGGGATTAAAAACAATACTGTAGTGATTTCTGTAGCATGACAAGAATCCACTGTAAAATTAACACTGTATTTCAGGTATTTTCTCAGTCACGTTTTTAAGATGATGCACACAAACCCAGCTGACTGGGGGCAACAGAGCATTACACAGCATGGCAAGACTCAGCTTTTTCAGGGGGAGGAGGGAAGAGCAAAATCTTAGAGAAGCTTTGCCTACTTCCCCCTCACACGTAATCTAAGTATTCAGAGTTAAGCCTTGTTGGTTAGTTTAAAATAAGGTGACTGCAGTGATGTTCTACAGGTACTACTCAATAGTATGCTACAAGAGCAGATAATAAATGAGAAACAATTTCCATAAAATTTCTAATATATACACCCCCTAAATTCTAGTGTCTGACAAAAATCCCTGAGTTCATTCCCATCAATGTCAGGCCTTCTATTTTCCTAAGAAGTTTTGGTTCAGTCACACAGAAAATCACTTCCTGATGTACAGCTGTCATTGCTTGCTCAAGGTACTCTTTTACAAGGTATATATTTAGCTTTTTACAGTACTGCCAGAGATTCCCTGAGTGACTGTATCCCTGCAGTGCAATGAAGCCCATGAGCCACAGCTATCAGAGGGCAGCCACAGGCAGGAAGGCAGCTACACCTGGTTATCAGGAGTTAAACAAGTTGGGAGAACTGCAAGAATAAAGGCAAGTTCATTTTTTTTTTGGCAGATAACACTTCACATCTCACAGTCACGTTGGTTTTCTGCTGGTTAAACATGCTGACATGAGCCACTGCCAGTGCCACAGGAGGAGTTGGAAAACTCCTGGCCTAGAGTGGACATGATATTTCTGGTGCTGCCAAACTATTAGATGGCTCACCTGGAGTCATAAAACCTCTGCTGGAAACTTTATTATAAAAATAACTGCAGTATTTTCCAGGGATTCTTTTCTTTGGGAAGCTACCAACACTTCTGAGTTCGTTCCCAGGCCTCACCACACATGTCTATTTCTATATTAAACTCCTAAGTGAAGGGTATTTCCAAGCAAAAAGGATTCCTGAAGCAGTACCAAGCTGCACCACCTGGGTGCCTTCAGGCCATCCATCAAAAATGAAAAGAATCTTATTGATCCTGAGAGAGCCAAGTGATCTCTTGGCATGAGAAATCCTAGTCTGTCAGCTCTGGAATAGAGAAGGTGATTCCACCTCTACTTTTTGTTGTTCCTCCCTATCAGACAGGTGAGGATCAAGCACGTTCAATCAGGCTTTGCATCCTTAGGGCATGAAGTCTCTGAAGAGATTAGGCCACTTTAAAGCCATTAGATCCCACCTGACAGAAACAAATATTAAAAACCTTACCACAATACCAGCACTGTTTCCATTCTACTAACAAGAGGAACTTCTTTGTGGGCACTCAATACCACATTTGAGCCCAGTTGGTGTTGAAAATTGCATTCACATTTCATTTAGGGGAAAACAAAGGAATTATAAAAGACTACATGGAAGTTTATAGATCTAAGGTAAAAAAAGTCCCACAGATGTAAAATTTCCCTTTTTCTTCCAATGAGGCAGATTTTCACCTTTCAAACCCAAACCTTCTCTGAGACACAAGGGAACATAAAATACAGAAACACTCTAGTTCAAACCTGTAACACTTGTAAAAATGGGAATAAGAGAGAAAAAGAAAAAAGTCTTTCACTGGGAGGAATACTGAGGTACATTGCGTAGTATTCAAAAGCAGATAGTAATTGAAAAATGTCTGTTATTAACTGCAAAATGAAAATACTTCCTAATGCTACTAAAGGCTATTACACCCAATGGGGAAAGCCTGCTAAGTTAAAAACTATATCAGTTATGATTCAAGTGTGCTGACACATGAAAACTGTATTTCCAAAAGCAATTAGCAAATATTACCATGACATGCCCATTAAACTGGGCTAAGGCAGCTGGTTTCTGGATCCATCTTAGGATAAATTAGGGTAAACACTTGGAATCAGAAAGTTCTTACTCTGAACAGGCTGAAATTTTGGAAATTATTCAAGCAATAGAAGTCTTTCACAGTTTAGGACAATGTGCATTATCCTAACTGCACACAGTGTCTGACATAATATCTATTCACCTCACTGTTATTTCAAAGTTCAGCTCTGGTTCACTGTGTGCCCCTAAACCACTTTTGCACTGCAGAAACTTTTCAAGAGACCTTTTTACCCATCATTATTACATCATTAAAAACTAGTATTTTGGAGGGGCAAACACTAATTGTCCAGTAACTAAAGATTAAAGCAGGACCATCACAAATGTAGTTGAAAAGAGCATTATTTCTTCCAGAGGCAGCTTTGGTCAGTGTTTCTTTAGGATGTCCACCCTTCACTGCAGTAGTGTTGACATGTCTGTGGTTCTTGCTGTCCTCCTGCAGCTCAGTTAAGACAGTGCCAATAGGCTGCTATTGATCAACCCAATTGTAAATTATTAGAACTAAACTGAGAAGGCCAACACAAATGCCAAAAATAACCAAGGCACATGCCTGTGAAGAAAAGAAAAGCAAAAATTAATGTTTTGCTGAAGAAGGCATTTTACATGTCTAAGGCTTATCACTAATGATGACAAAAACCTGTAAGAACAGGTATAAAGACTGTCTTTTAAAATAATCTTTAATATTTCAAATTACTCAATCTTCAAACAAGGCATCTGCTCAGGGAGAAACTGAACTAAGCCTGGGACAGTTTCACTGGGAACTCTGGAGCGGTCTGGTTTGCTGCTCACACACATCGGCACAAAACAAAAATTAATTTGCCCTTTACAACTCTGGAGGAATTAAGAAACTGAATTTGTGTTTTATTCAAAATGCAACTAAAATTACAATGAATTCTCTGCATTTTTGAATAGCCAGATGATAATAAAACTGCTGTTTAAGAGACAAGGCCCCAAACCTCCTGGAACAAGTCATGACTTTAAATAGTCAGAGGGCATGCATCATTATTAGAATTTCTTTCAGATTCCCTGTTTTGTCAATACAAAAGCAGCCCTGTGATTCATAGGAATGGCAGAAGGACTATGCAGAAACAGTTTGTCAGCATTTTGGCCACTGCCATGAAGTTGCTCTGCTGAGTAGTGGTTAAAATGAAGACAGACAGTTACAGTGCAAAAAGCAGGGCTGCTGCACAAATTCCAAGCAGAACTTGACCTACTCCACCAAAAGAGAACCCACAAAGAGGAAGGGGGAAAAAAAAGGAAGAGAAAAAAAAATCATGCTTGAATAAAAAACAAGCACAAAAACCATTTTACTGAAATGCAGTTTGGCTTTGTCCCAGCTGCCCAGACAACATCAGAGTAATGTGTAAAAACTGAGGAGAAATTGGATGAAAAGTCAACATCTGAAAACTATAGGGAAAAGCACATGATCAGATCAATGGTCCAGCACATGGACACACTGCTTGTCAAAAATCCCAGGTGAAGGAGATTTGGGAAGAATCATGAAGGATAAAAGAAAATGCTCACGGATTTTGTGAGCTGCAATGAAAACAAGAACTTTGCCCCCTGGACTGTGTGCTCTACAGTGTATTAAGACACATTTGAAATGATCCTGTTTAAATATTATTAGGGCACATGAGGAAAAAAAAAGGCATACCCCAAGTTTCTGCGGTGATATGAAGTCCTCTCTGCTAAGTTTAAGATAAAATAGTCCAGGATACACAAAAAGCAAACATGTTGATGTGGTTGAACCTTTAAAAAACAGAAAGCAAGATTTTCCTTAGAGAAGACTGAAGTACATTAAAGAAGTGTACACTGAATTTTTTGAAGTTAAAATAAAACCCAAGTAAACCAACCACAAGAACTTACCAACTACTCCAAAGACGTTTTTAATGTCTGGCACGTACATTGCAAACAAAACAACAATTGTATTCAGTGTTAAAGTGACAAGGATATGGCAAATCCACGACACAGGAAGATGAGAGAAAAATACCATCAACACAGCTTTCCTTGCCTACACAATACAAAGAGAAACATTGTGTGGGTAAATACATATATATATATACACACACGCACATTTTGATCTTATCTCGATTTCACAGCAGTAGGAATGATATAATTCCAGATGTAAAAGAATATTTTAAAAGTCAAAATGCCAAAAATTTAGTAATAGTTCAATGCTTTGGTCCTTCTGTAGCATAGAGTTTAATTTACTACTTTATTAAAGCAGGATCTATTACATGGATGTTAGTCTTATGGAATTACTCCTTTTTTGGAGGGACAAAAGAAGGACTGGGTGTTACTGCTTTGTCTCTTTGAACATTCTCAGTAGCAATGTCAGTATGTTGCCAATTGATATGTAATCTATTCAATATTTCTATACACATAGTTTTGCACGCACCATGTCTTTTGGTCCTAACTGAATGAACTGTCAGTTCTACCATGGTATTGATAAACTAAAGCAGAGGGTTTTTTTGGTGAAATAGGTCAATATATGTGGTTTTAATTTACAATTAAATTGAGTTTCAAGTATAAGTGTATTTGTGTGCTGGTGTGTGCATGTAGAAAGGAAAAACCAAGTCAGCAAAACTCAATTTAAGAGGGGAAAAAAAATCAAACTAAATAAACTTTAGAAGTTCTGAATTCTCTAAATTAAAAACAATGCTGTGGGCTAGTTTTAATCTGAAATCTGTCTCAAGAGCACAAATTAGCTTAGTGGTTAGTTGTTATTTTGGAGCTTTCATGGAACATATGCAAATATGTGGTCTTTGATCAATCACTTGACAAGTGAATAAGATACACAAGACTAGATGTGACTCAAATATTGCAGTCTGCAAAGCATTAGCATTCCCAGTGCTCACTGCCAGCTTCAGAACACAGAGGAGTACTTACTGGGAAATGGATCAGAGGGACTGTCAAGAGCACAGCAAACAGAATGGCTACTTTGACAGTCATGATGACCACATCATGGGGCAGGTACCTGGAGTAACCCTGTAGCAACTCAGAGTCCACTTTGTCTGAAAACAGGAAACATTAATTGCTTTGTTAATCATTTCAGAACCAAGATAACTAACACAGCATTCAAATGGATCCATCTGCTTGTGACTAACACAGAGAGAAGGGGATGCAGATACACAACACTCTGGCATTACTGACACACCAGAACTCATAATCTTCAGAAAAATGAAAAAACTTCTGGAGCAAAGTCTGGGCAGAACCTCTGCTGAAGCCAAAGCTGCCTAAAGAGAACGTACAAATATGAAGGAGAAAGCATAAAAAACAAAGATGATGGGACAGGAACCCAAGTGTACAGTAAAACTTGTATGTCTCTGAAACAGTCAACACCAGAATCTTTTGGCTGAACTAGAAGCCAGAAACAAATTAAATTTTGCTAAATTGACTGAAGTGCATTTCCTTTTTTTCCACCAGAAACATTAAGCGAAATGCAAGGTAAAATTTCAAGCTGGAATTCTAATTTAAATAAAGAAAGAAATGCTCAGATCTCTGCTGGTGTATGTGCCTTCACTGGCTGTAGGTAGCAATAGATTGCTGGATGACATGGAGAAGGATAAACAGCCTCACTGGGACCAAAAGGGATGAATCGGTGATGAATTCCCCACCTTTAACTACTGTCCTTTTATGGTGAAAATTTTCACTAAATTAACAGTACAAGTCAGAGCCATGACAGTGGTGTGCTACCCTGTCTTTTTTTGTTTGTTTGTTTTGGCATTCCTGCTTCTTTTGGACTTCAGATTGGACCATGATTTCCAAAGTCCAGTTGCCCTGTGAAGTTTCAAATTCACAAAAAACAGAAGAAGCCATCTGAACCACTGAAAGATGAAACACGTCTCATTTCAGAGAGGGAACTCTTCTTTTGTTTTCAATTTAAAATAAAATGTTTTACATTTTCTCAGACTGGTGTTTTAGGAAGAGGGAACAGATTCCCCCCATTTAAAGAAGCAAGTTAGGTAACAAAGACAGCGAAAAAAGTGAAAAGGAGAGGCAGCTTGCAAGGGGAAACAAACAAAAACCAAAAACAACTCTCTTACAGACATCCACTACTAAAAGAAATCAAGCCTGCAAAAAACCAAAAATGTTCCCAATGAAACAGACTAAAAGACTAAGGTCAAGACAGGGTCTTGTCCCAGTCATGACAGTGAAGGTAAAAGGAACTGGGATGGTTTCCAGGACTACTCTTTTTTCCCATTTTCCCTTCTTATTGAGATTTCACCTGGAAACAGATGGTTAACCTGCATTCTTGCTGAACCTCTCAGAGTTACACTCTAAATTATCTTTTCCGACAAACCACAAGGAGTCAGTCAGGAAACAGTAACAGTGGCTGATACACTATTAGGGGATTCAAGACTCCCCATATCATTTTTCAAAGGTTTCTGAGTATCGAGGGAGTATTTTCAGACATACACCTACACTTGGGGGGAAAAAGTACAAAATTCCCTCAAAATCAGGAATTATTAGCTGCTGAAAGCCAATATTCTTGGTGCTTTGTCAGACACAATCCCATCCTCACAATCAAGAATTATAAAACACTCTGAAGGGAGAGGAAATCCTAATCAGAACTTCTGTCTTACTGTCCCTTAAGGAATTTTGACTCATCCAATCAACAAATATGAGAATGTGATCAGCTCAGAAAAAGGAAGAGCTTTCAGAAGACTCTAGAAGAATCCTCACAGATTACTGTGATGCATTTATGTGACAGAATTTGTATGAAACTACTTCAGAATCAGCAAGTAGAGACAACTTAATTGGAGCAAAGCACAAAACTCAAATCTACACCAGGACAAAGAGACAAATTTCTTAGGAAAAGACACCCTGCTGTGATGTGACAGGATACAAACACTGCTGTATGAAGTAGACACTCACCTACTTCTGCCAAGGTTGGGATGGACCCTTAGAAAAAGGCCATTATGTAGATAAAGGGTCTGAAATCTTTTTGTGCACTTGGAAAACACAAGAGTGCCACACAAAGTCATCTGTGTTTAAACTCAACTAAGAAACTATAGCCAGAAGTATTCAGAAGTCCAAATGCAGAGTTATTACACTGGTACTGAGGCACACTGTCACCTAAACTGCATAGCAAATGAAAGATGTCTGTAGAGTTTGGTAGGGCAAGTGTCATACCCCACCCACTCTTCTGATTGGTAATAAAAAGGTACATTGACTTCATCAAGCACTATGTCGACAACATCTCTAAGAAATGTGCATTTCTTGGTCCAGTTCATGTATCAAACAGGCACATTTCTGGCTCAGGAACATGTAACACGAATTACTGACAACCAGAAGCATGTGCTGGAAAACCCAGCTCATAGCTTACTCTTTTAAATTTTTAAAATCCTTCCTGGTCTTTTGTCACTGCTCTCCACTGCAGCCAAGACACAGAACTACATGGGCACTTCTGTGATTCAGCCCTTCTCATTTTCTTATGTTCCCTGTCAATTTTTTCTGGAGTTCTCCAGTTTGCCTTTACACATAAAATAAGTGACCGTGAAGAAATCACTTTGTGCAATCCTTTCAAAGAAAGTTTTCCATGGGAAAAACATGCTGCAGCCCTCCATGCCTACCCAGCATTAGGCTTGGCTTGCTGTGGGTCAAATTCCTCCCAGAAAAGGCAACAAGCTGGTGCCACTTAGAGACTACAAATGACAGGGCTGTCACAGGGTTAGTAAGTGATAACTCTTGGTAGAAGATAAAGCCCTGGAACAGACCTTTCAAATATGTTGGACAAACAGACTGATCAGACCTCAAAAATTCTTACAGACCATGACAAATCTATTTAAATGAAAGTATTATATCTTTAAATGAAAATATTTAAATGAAAATATTATACAGCTTTTAAATTAAAACATTATGCAATCCAAGATATAGTGGCAATCAGCAGTCTAATTACACAGTACTGGAGAGCATCAACAGACCATCAGTTACAGTTTAGGGACCAATACCTTGTCTGTGTCACATTTTAGGGCATAAACCCTGGGAAGTTTAGCTATGTCACATACTGAGAAGTCAGTAAGACTGTGATACTTTGCAATCTTGGGCATATTCTTAAGCCTCAACAGGAATAAGATTATGAGGATTCAAGTGAACCAGTGCCTGAAGCATTGTAGGCAGAAGGCAATTACCACTAACCTTGGCTCTAAAGAATACTTGAGGAATACACTTACCATAAAATGTCAGGTACCCAAACAGAGCAGACATAAAGTAAATTAGGAAACTCAGACCAATTCCTGTGACAGTTACATTCTGCATTCTACTTTTGGATGGACTGAAATGGAAAGAAAAAATAAAAAAAAGGAAATTAGTGTTGCTTAATCTGTATTGAGGACAATTAAACACAGCACAATCTACACAGAATCTTGCCTTTCATAAGGAAGTATTGTCTTAGTTCATGGCCACTGAGTATTTGCTGAGGTCTGTGCTGTCACTAATATTAAAAGGGTTTGAAAGTATTCTTAGTCTGGTAATGAAAGGTCACTTTTCAGGCAGACAATTAACACTGTCCCCATCTTGTAGGGAATTTAGACATCCCAGTGTCTCTTTTAAATCAGAACTTGGATTTAGATAGGATGGTATCTATTCAGAGCAAGGAACAGGACCTGGGTCAAAAAAATCCCCCACTGGACCAGATATGGCAAAATGCAGATTCAGCTACAGCAATAAAAATTAACTATTAAAGTAACTTAAAAATGACCTTTTTCTTCCTCCACATTGTCCAAGCCAGGACAATATATTGATATTGATGAAGCACATTTGCTAATTTTCTCTTCTGTAAAAGTCAGTAAAGACTAAAACTCTGTATTTCCCAAAAACATGAAACTTACTTAGCTAGCATTGTTTGATGGCACTGACTTGAAAATAAAAATGATTCAAGATTAATTTAGGGACAATGTTACAAAAATGCTCTAATTATATTTTAGTATCTCAAGTGTTTTCATACATTACCTTTGAAGCTCACAGTAGATGGGTAAGACTGAGGTATGGCAGAGAAAAGAGAAGGCCATAGTTGGTATTGCATAAGCACTCTAAAAGAGAAGAAAAACATCTTGTAAGTTGTTTGTTATTAATGTTGGTTGGAAAAATATGTGGATGAATCAGAATTCGGTTCAAGTGTTGGAATTCAGTGGAAATATTTCCACATTAATGGTTTGAGATAAATCTCCACAACACAGAAATGTTGTCTCTAAATCATTCTACAAAACTGGACCTTTTCAAGTCCTATCACTTCAAGTGGTCACAGCTCACTATTTCATCAGCAGGAGAAGTCATGCTGTCTGTAGGCCAAAAACTGCAGGATTCTTTTTTGGCTACAACGAAGCCAAGAGCTTATGCAGAAAGACTAGGATTTGCCCCAGAGTCAGCACATCATTCATTAAATTCTCTAAGAAGTTTTCTAAATTCTAATATCCACAGCTACCTGTCAAATTAGCAATTCCTTCATTCTGACCTCACTATTTTATCACACAATTTGGATGCAGCATGAAGTGTAACAGAGAATATTAACAGGAAATATAACGTGCTTTGGCATTTCAAGTTTTAAGAGAGTTACATAATTAAAGTTGCAACCACGCAATTAGTGGTATATTACTCCAAAAACTTGTAATAAAAGAGATGAATCATCCAGTATGGCTTACTGCAATTGCCAAGTGGAATAAACTGAGCTGTAGCAAACTCTCTTGTGCTGACATAATCAGGCCCATACAGGTAAAGATATGCCACTTTCTACTGATAAAGCTAATTTTAAAAAAAAGGTAGAGATGAGTCCCAAGATTCTTCAAAGCACAAAAGGCCAGAATCTCATGGTAGATGTCAAAGCACCATTTCTGCTTTGATCTACAGATAACATTTGTCTCATGCTTGCAATGCCCAAGCTTTTTTCTTTTTTCCTTTCCCTTCCCTTTTTCTTGGGAGCATGGGGGTGGATTTTGTTTTTTTCAGATAAATGCAACCATGTCCTAAACCCCACTACAGGGTTATCCCAGATTTAATCTTACCTTTTTCCCCTCCCCCTTTACCCCACAGCAACTAGGGTTCTACACTATAATTCCTCTCCTGCAAGCCTTGATGAGTGGTGACATGATTTAAATGCCACATTAATTAACAAATACCAGAGCTGGCACCCAATGAGATGAACAAGACTGCATGAGGCCTGAAGAATTAGCTTCAGGTAAGGAAAAACTAAGGTTAGGTCCAGGCAGTGTCAGGAAACCTGTTCTGCCTTGCCAGGAGCTAAGAGAGTGCACACAGCCAAGCAGCACTGACTTCCAGCTGAGGGCATATTAAATTGGGTTGATGTGATTGCATCATGAGGCTGACCACTGCTGCATCTGTTATACTTTATTATTTTGTCTTACTTGCAAAATATTTTCATAAATGCTAACTTGGACAGTCAGCCTTCATATATAAAAAAAGTGAGACTGGATAACACTTGGCAGCAGCTATAGGAAATACTTCAGCAGCCTGTAACTATTTTTACAGAAGGACAGCTTACCCTGGATAAGGTTTAAACCCCAATTTTTTAAAAACCACCACCCTCCTTTAAGTTTGCGTATTGTTAATAGAGATTACCTCTTTTGAAAGATGAAAGAGCTTTGCTTTACAATCCCCAGTAGAATTCGAAACCTGTAAAACATAAACACAAAAAAAAGGCATAATGAAAGAATAAGCCCAAACCACAGACATGAAACTTTTCAGTTTCTGTGATGATTAATAAAAGAAGGAATTTAAATTGCAAGCCATTCTGAAAGTGTTAATGTAAAAAAAGCATTACAGTTTACTAGTAAAATTAGAACTTCAAAACAGAGTGCACTTTACCTGTAAAGTCTCTATGGCACTACTCAGAGGTAGAGGACAAGGGATCGACCATTTTTTAATCATAACCTGCAAAGACAGCACATTTGATGTATGAATGATAACCTAAAAATCAGTTTTCAATTTAGATACATGTAGCTAAAATATCAGCCTGCTGGAACACACAGCAGGGAGCTACACCCACAGTAAATTAACAGGCCTGCCTGGTAGACAGGCCACCAGAAGGGAACTTGACAGAAAAGCTTGTCAGTGCCATTCCATCCAGCTGCTCTCTCTGCACAGCTGGCAGCCTTATGGTGTGGGGATCTGGAGGTGGGGCACTGCAATGGGCTCTGACATGAGCTGAAACACAACCAGCACTCCCCATCCACTCTCCCTGGGCTCCACACCAAGGGCCTCCCGGACGGAATAGCTGCTGTGTTAGCGATCCCAGGCTCGCGCCCTAAGTAGACAAGCCCGTAACAGAGATAGAGCAGAGCCTAGGGCTAATCTTAAAAGGCAGAAACATATGGTTTGGACTAGAAAGCAAAGGAAAAACAATAAATGCAATTATTGTCCCAAAATGTCATTGGGCCTTTAGCTACACCCTGCTGGTTTAGGGACTGCCAAGTAACAGGGCTGAAAATCAAAGGGAAATTAAAATACGAAATGTTACCTCCTTTTTCAGGAGACCAGTTTAAAATGATAGTTGCATTGCTCTCCTCACCCTAATTAATTTTCTATTGTAGTTGCCTGGCTTTAGAGGTTATAATTCTTTTGAAGCCTAGAGCAAATAATTAAAAACTTAATTAAAGACTCGGATTCACAAGAAGAATGACATGGAAAGGAGCGCTTCTCCTGGCTCAGAGAACCATGTTTTGCTTGCTGCCAAGTGGTGTTTCCCAGAGGATTAGATGCTCCCTCCTGTCACCAGTGCCAGGAGAAGCAAACAAATGTTACCTCCAGACAAAATGTGGGGAAAGGGAACTGTGGGTCCAGGGCAGGCTGAGTGCACTGTGGCAGTAACACATGTCTGAGGCTGCACAAGAAGGAACGACTAACTCAAGGTATGGAACTGGGTAGTCGCTCACTCAACAGAAGCCTGAAAAGACTGTGGAAAAGGCTTATCAAGAGAAATCCTCCAATCACATTTCTGACAGTAAACTGGCACTGCTTTGTACCATTTACTGACTGACTGAACTTGCCCCTGTGTGCCATGGGAACTGCACCTTCACCTGAGGGTGGGTGTATGGAAGGACGCTGGGGGAACATCAAGAAGGTCAACTGAAGAGCGAGCAGGGGAGAAGGAGGAAAGGGCCAGACACTAAAACATCACTTGGGCCTGTCTGGTATTTAAAGGCCCAGATAGGGGAAATACAGGAGAAGGTCTCAAGGCTCCGAAGTAGTTGGGTTTGCAGGAACTCCATGTAAAGCCAGGATAGGTTTCCTGAGCACTTACAAGAGGCATGGAGCTGAAGGGCAAGCTTTGGGCAAAGTAAAATGTGCCTGGCAGTGGTGGGGGCAAGGTCTCCTGCGAGCTAAGGAGCAAAGGTATATATAAACACTGCAGAGGGAGGACAAGCCAAGCCAAACCTAAAAAGCTGAACATCATTTTATCTCAAATAAATGTAATACAGATTGAGAATGGATTGAAATGGAAAATAAAGACAAAATAAAATTCATTATGTGCATTTAAAATTTGTATTTATATTTGTTCACCTGCTTAATTATTCAAATCTGTTTGGGTGTCCAACTGGAGTCTAATGAGGACCCCCAACAGGAAAAAATTTTTAAGCTGGCAGCACAGCCCAGCCAGATGAGTAGTCATGCAGGCAGTATAACCTTCCTCTGGAACTGCAAGCCTATTTCAGATAAATGTTCTTTTGAGTATAACAAACATTCAGTTTTAAGTGCAAAATATTTAAAAATAAGGAGATATTCGAGTGGAAATAAGGTATTTTAGATCCCCACAAAAAACATTGCTAAAAAATTAAGTTAGAGGCTCAAAGTGTTCTAATATTCTCAGTGATGTTGCCTTTTCATATCCTGCAGAGGGAAAACAGGAGTCCCTTTACTCCAGCAGTACTGACAGCACTCAGCAAAGAGGGGATGTCTGTGCATAACATCATTCCTTACATGTGGCAGGTTCCCAGTCTCAATCACATTTTGTTCTAGGAACATAAACATGAGATTTAGAAAAATACCATCAGTAATCATTAACACCTTTGTTGAACAAGCTACCAGTAATGCTGTCTCCACACACACACACAAAAATCTGTCTTTACTACTCACCAATATTCAACACAGCAAGGGGGGAGGCAGTAAAAAAAAGTTGAACAATCATAATTTCTTTTCACTAGCGATTGAAGTCAGGCAAGTATTCAACAATCAGAAATTAGAGTGCTCAGGACCTCACAGAATCTGGCTTTGAATTAATACAGATTTGTTTTCCTCCCAGATCAGCTCATCTCAGTGTTTGTAAATTTTCCCTAGTGAGGACTAGGAAAAGAATACTTTTAAAGGAAAAGACACTGAAGCTACTGAGACACAGAAGGGAGATTTGTGACCTGCCCAAGCCCCAGAGAAGAGAACAGAACAAAGAAGTCTCCAGCCCTTTGCTCAGTGCACTCACTGACCAGACTGAGCAAGACCTCTCTTTTCTGCAGACTGCAGTAAAAATGTGGCTTGCTGGCAAAAAGCTGAACAGATGGTGTGCACTTGAAAAGGCACAGAATTACTGTATATGCAAAATATAATTATATCACTTCCATATGACTAACACAGTTTTCTTCTGGAACAAATTAAAACATATCTGCCACACAGAAATTAACAGTGTGCAAACTAAAACACCATTTCAACAGCACATATCACCCACTTCAAAGCAATTAGATATGAAAACTAAACCACATTTAATGCCTTTGACTTTCAGTGACTAAAGAAGTCAGAGAGATTATTCTGTGAAGAGTATTAGTTTTCTTTAAAGATCGGTAACAGCTTTTAAAAATTTTGACCTCAATTAGATTTACTGTGGCTGCTCCTTTGCCATTTAACAACAAAGAGTAAGCACGAAATTGAACCATTTCATAAGAAATCCAGTACTCTGTATTCCTTCATTAGTACTTTCTACTCACCTTTTTGACAGAGAATCAAAACTAAAATCTAGTCTAAATCATCCCACCTTGGCATGGCTGCACACAAGTCTTCCTTACACATTTGCTTTTTCAAGCACCAAAACTGTTTTCAAATGCATCCACCCATTACATCAGCTTTCCTCCCATTCCCATTGAAATCCAGGAACTAAACTGGTTTTAAGCCCCTTGCAATTAGCTTCATCCAAAGGCCTATGTCAGCATTACAGTTAGTGCTTTTTCTTCTTGTTTTTTTTTTTTTTCCCTTTTAAAGATACATTTTAGGAGAGAGGTCAAAAGTTAAGGCAATTTATAAATATTACAAATGAATTTTCATTAGCTCTGGAGAGGCTGTGGCTGCTCGTCAATGTTCATCTTAAGAAGAATACTTCCCAAGGTCCTACAAACACTGCAACTCTCCAGGGATACCCCAGGGAGATGTTTTGACAGCTTTGAAGTTTGGTTTTATCACATGGTTTAGTTCCTAATGGATTGCCTTGGTCTCCTGGATGGCATGTTTGTTCAACTTGCCTTCAACTCTGTTTATCCCTTTGTAAAACAGGTATTAAATGCAAGTCAATGCAAGCCAGAGTGACAGTGGAGAGGTGGAACATTTTGCCAGGCTCCCAAAAAAGATTCCAATAGATGACAGAGCGAGAGTTGCCTGGTTGTACTACATATTACACATGTGCATTAGTACACTTTTTCCCCGTAAAAAAGAAAAACACTGCAACTTAAAGGCACATTTTCCCTCTCAGATCTGCCTAGCAGGTCTCACTTTTGATATTTGGAAATATCTACCTCACAGGGGCCTTGAGAGGGTGAACATCAGGGTCAAAAACCCCCATATGGCTCAGAGAAAAGAACTTTTCCTTTCAGCTGGAAAGAAGAATAAGGTCATTGACGTATTAATGAATCTTGTAAACTGCCTTAATGAAGTTCTAGTTTTCTTTGCCTTTTTTTGAACTCTGTCACTCCATTATACATGTAAATTTAATTTATTTGGAGTATATTAAATTTTCGTCTGCACTAGTTGCAGTAAGTAATAGTTAGAAGCTAAGAAAACAGAATTCCATTCCTCTGCTAGTAGGGAAACAAAAATATACGTGCCAGCTCCCTTTGCTGCACTGTCAGCAAAACAAAAATATTGTTACATTTACCAGCCCAAAATATAATTATTTTAAATCTTTTCACATGCTTGGAAGTTCATACACATTTTTAAGCCTCAGGAAAACAAATGTAATCTGTCCAAGCAAACACATACTCAACATAAGAAGAACTCTAAATTTCACATTAAAAGTTAAGGGGGGAGGGGAAGACAATTAATTTCAAAACAGGCTTATGAAAACATTCAAGCAATAAGGAAAAAAAAGATAAACTGTGCAGAGATTTTTAACTTACCACAAGAGTAAAGTACACCGTAAAGAAAAATGATAAACTACTTGTGTAGCCAAGAAAGCCTGTAAAATAACAGTAAAAATAAAAGAGAATTTATAAGGAAAGTGATCCTAATGTACAGCTAAAGCTTTACATTTTAGGCATGTTTTCTATTACAGTGCTGGGTATCTGGGGCTTAGGACTCAGAATAACAACATTCCAACTGCCTGTCACAGATCATTTATGTAGTTTTGTAGGGCAGAATTAGAACTGGCTTACCACTAATGGCATGCTGTAAGTAAATGCAGCTCTTTAATGTTCTGCTGTAAAGATTTTATTTTAGTATTGCAGACAAAATACTACTGCAACCCAAGTAATAGGTTAACTAGGCAGGGCTGGAAGGCAGAACACACTGCAACAACTTAAGTAATCACCAGCACCACCAGCCCCCTGCAAGTTTAAATAAATAAATAACCCATTAAGGTTTTAAAGTCTTCAATCGTAATTGCTACTAAAGTAGAATAATATTCGCTTCTCTCCTTTAATTACTCACCAATTTTAGGAAGAAGGGCAAGAGGGAAAACAATGCAGACTGAAGTTATGAGCAGCAGCAGTCTCCCATCGAGGTACCAAGACCTGTTGGAAAATCTGTTTAGGACTGAGACAAAACTCAAGAGTCCTAAAAACTATATTCTAATTTAGAACTGTGATCTTAGACAAAATAACCACTAGGACAAGAAAAAGAAATAATGTCCAGTCTCACATGCTATTTGCATGAATTTGTATTCCTAGTTTCTATATTGTGACCTCAGCTCCTTACCATCTCCAAGAGGTGTGAGACAGAAAGCTAAGCTATCCAACTCATGTGGCTGGAAACACATTTTCTAAACACATCAACTTTCTCTTCTGCCCAAGTTTCATTACACCTATCACTGCAGCATTCCAGTTACAGAAGACAACAGAAAGTTAATAAAGTTTCGTTAGTTTGAAATTATGTTTTCTGTCCAGAGGTGATGTAAGGAAGTACAGCAATAAACACAGACGTTCTTTAACTTTGGACAAAGTAATCACTCATTCTTTGCATACATCCACACAAGAATTAAAGCACAGAAGAGACTGAAATGATGATACTGAAATCTGCTATAATATCTAGCCATAAAACTGTATGTATTAAAAAAGCTTTGTAGAGGCACATGAAGCCCTCATGCATTTAAAATCTCCAAGTATCAAATCCCACCTCCAAAGTGAGGAAAACACAGATGGGTAAGTTGTTAAGAAACAGAACCATCTCGAGGGTGGCTCCCCCGCCTTGGCAATAACCATATCCTGTACTGATAAACATCTTGCACATCAGCCTCCGATTTTACTACCTATAAACACCTTGACCTTCGACCTCCCAGTTTATTTAGTCCAGGATATGGTTAGCACCTAATAAACAGGCAGCACCTCAAGTTATCTTAAGGAAAGTACCATAACACCTGTGGTAAAGAAGAATTACCATACAGGTATAGTAACTACTGGCGTACATTGTGGACTTCTATAACACAGGTTATAGAAGTGAACAAGGAGATTTCAAGGCTGAGGGCATCTTCACCATATGAAAACCAAAACAACCATTAGGTGACATTGTCTGTATTAAAAATCAGTCAAAATTCACCATTTTTCAAAAAGTATCATTAGTCTAAGTCTGCTACTGCTACAGTGAAGAAGCAACTTTGCCAAGACCAGCTCCCTGCTGTAGTATTTATTCTTCACATTGTTAGCATTTAGCATTCACATATTTTTAAACGTTTTCTCTCTTTTCAGTATGTTGGATGTTCAGAGCAGGAGGATCAGTATCATGGCAGCAAGCATAAGTACAATGCAGTATGTGTACACATGGGACCTCTGTCTCAGTCTCCTGATTCTAAACATGCAGCAAACCCACAGCTGCCATCGAGGTTCACAAGCTCAGCAGGACAGAGAGGAAATTATTTTGGTTACTTTACTGTGGGTGAGGGGGGGAAGTGAGAGGAAAATGGCAATGAGGTGATGGGAGGGAGTAAAAACAATTTTGTAAATGGCTTAATTTTGGGATACCAATTCTTATATTGAAAAAGACCTCAAAAAACTGAATAGTGGACTATTTACTGGTTATGAAAAAATGTGTCCCTTCTCTCCTCAAAGCACTGTTGTAGAAATACACTCATTTTCCAAAGGCAAACTAAATGTTTTGATATTGTCTTCAAAATCAATTTGATCTGCAAATTTAATACGATAAAAGTGTTCCAAATTTGAAATACAGAATATAAATCCTTGACTCTACTGAAAATGCTTTGGCATGCAGATGTTTCTCCTCCCTCCTCCATATTTTAACTAAAAGCAGACATTTATAAATCGCTTTAATTTCATTCCTGAATTCAACAGAACAAGATATTCATATGTTCTAAATTAGGATCTTACTCTCAGTCCATATCAATTATATAACACACAAGCAAGACAACTTAATTGCATCAATCGCATCCTCTGACAGGGTCATTAAATGTTAGCAGAGGGCTCACAAATTACAACTTTTTAACACAATCCTCATTTGAAACTATGTTCATGTCATCAAAACTATGTGGAATTCTTGTTATGCACACAGAAACATCTCCACTTGCAATTAACAAGTGTTCATAATGTAGGGGTTTGTTTTTTAAAAAGACATGAGGATGTTTTAGACAGGCTCTGAATCTTTCAAACACATGCACACCTGCCAACCTTTTTCTATAAAAATAATTTAATCCCCAAAACATTCTTTAAATGGTTTTTCCAAATGTACAGCTCAGGAAGGTTTATATATATAAAATATTTTCATATATAGTTTAGCTGACACTTTTGATTCATTCTAACTACAGTTAAACCCCACATCAAATGGAGGTGTATCAGATGCTATAATGACTTAAAAACAGAACAGTTGTACAACCACATCTGGAAACAAGTGGTCCAGGTACAGAAGTTGAATTAAACTAGTCAATATTTATGCCCTTTGCATAAATAAGTTGTTGCTTAGGCTTGCTATTTGATTACCTATTTTTGTTGAACAATTGCCTGCAATTTAAAATGTCTGTTAGTAAAAATGTACACTTAATATCTGTGATGAAATACACAAAAACAAAAGATTGTGACCTACTACGGCAATTAATATGGCAAAAGAAATTAAATATATATGTCGTCATATGGAGAAGGTCAGCTTGAACACCGCACTTGAAAACTGTGCTTGGACAAATATTAAAGGAGGGAAACTGTGTGAATTAAACTCTGATGAGTGGAAGAACTCCCATCAACAGAGGCAGAAACTGGATGAGATCCGGACTGCCAATCACCACTGGAGCTTGGTTAGGATTCCTATGGACAATCTCAGCTCTTTACATGTGCAAATCTGAACTTCAGTCCCATCTCAAAACTGCAATTTCAGCTAAGGAAGAAGCTTGGGTGGTGGCACTGCTGACAGTGCACTGAGGATTACACAGCTCAGGTGATTTGTAATAATCAGTTCAACACTGTAACCTGTTTGTGTCCTCACCAGTGCTCCCATCCAGAAGAGCTGAGGTGCATTATCATGCAGGCACCTTAATAAAGAAGCTTTTCACACTGACTTTTCCAGACAAAAAATCCTTTGAGCAACATGTGGGATCTCCAGGGTGTACCTACTATGAGATTTCCTAAGAATGTATCTTTGGTAAAAGTCCCTTTGCATGAAGAGAGCTGACATAAAATTAAAATGAGTACTAAGAGATGTTAGATGCTAAGTTTGGGGACAGCCAGACTGGTACACACATGCAGTAGATACAGCAACAGCTCAAGGCCACTGTGTATGGAGAGTGCAGTTTAAGTATGAACCTGAAGAAGGTTCTAGCACCCAAATGAAAAGCTGATGACTACCACAGCTGGAAGAGAGACATTAGCAGGGTAAAAAGGACACATACACATAAAATATATTAGTAAATAAAAACCTCAAAAAAAAACCAAACAAAAAACCCCCAACAAAAACCTTACTAAAACTGTAAGGGCCAGGAGGGCAGAAAGACAGAAAGCAAGATTACAACCACAATTCATTTCTCAAATTCATTACAAAATCTAAAAGTTGTGAGAAAATATAAAATTAACTAAAATACCTTCTAACAAACTGGTTTCACACTTAAAATTCGCCCACAACATTCAGGAATAATACAAGCATCACATAGCCTTGAGACAATTTCAGCACATTTCAATCCAGGGAAAGTTTTGAGCTCAAAACATCTGAAAATAGCAGTTTGGAAAAACAGCTGTAACCCCATCCAAGATACACTGTTATGAATGACAGCAGCTCTGGAACAACTCAGACAAGGTATTTCAGTGCTGAAGCTGCAATGTTTGCCTTAGCACAGGCACAGATTTCTTGTGACAGTTCTGAAGGAAATGTGAGGGACACACTCCTTACACACAGCTTTACAGCTCAACTGCAAAGAATAACTTCTTTACTGGGAGCCAAGTCAAAGAATTATAAAACAAGTCTGGAAACCTGGCTTTTTTCCCAAGACAAGTCCAATTACTAGAGCAAGACAACAAAATATTTAAATATAAATGCCTGCCGTTTTCTGTGCTGTGGTTTTGAAATATGTGAAGTGATAACACGACAGCAGTTTAAATGTTTCTCCTCCTCTCCCTTCTGCTTCCCCTTTTAAATTTTTGCAGAAGGGAGATTCCTGTAGATGGAATTTTGCCACTGACTTTAAGGTCGCCTGATGGGAAATGGCTATGAGGAAAGAATCACGCTCTGTGTGTGCGTGTGCTGTAGAAGACTTGCACTTGCCAAATACATTTCATATTCCAACAACTGCTGTAAATAACTATCTTTTTCCCATGTGAGATCAGAGGATGTGTCAGCACCCACCTTCTTCAGCAGTCCTGAACTGCTTTTTCCTTCAGGACAAACACAGAATGCATGAAGCGTTTTTCCTTACCCGCTCTCGGCTCCGCTCAAGAGCCCTGCAACAGCCCCAGGAAGTTCAGACTTCACAATTAACAGATAAGATGACATGGCTGCAAACAGAAGCAGGACAGATTTAGCAGAGGAACACCAACATCTCTGGCTGTGACAGCCAGCACGGCAGAACCAGAGTGGTTACAATGGGAACATCCCAGCTCTGCATTAGACACGGCGGCACCAGAACCAGAATTTATTCACTCATGTATGTCCTTTAAAAATAGCTGCAAGTCCCTGAGTCCTGCACTGGTGTCAGCTAATGCCTCCAAAGAGACTGCTCCGATGTGAGTCTTGGAACAAGGAAAATATAATCCAAAGGACTAAAAGGCAAAACAATATCATATAATACACAGGCCTGACCTTTTACCTGGGAATACAGACCTACAGGCTGGAGATAGACTGCAAGGCTGGAGGACTCCTCCTTCCTCTTCACAAGACATTATTCATGATGACAGTAAATAATATTTATTTCTATCAATACAACAGGGTTTTTCTAAAGACTCAATTATTCTTGTTTTTCAGCTGCTGTTGTACTAAATAAATATATGGCAGAAATTTAAAGACAAGAATAGAAATTGAAAGGGGTTTTTATATGCTGCAAGGTTTGGCCCCCGGAGCTAAGAGGATTTATCAGGGGCAGACCCCTGCTTCTCATGCTAAGCCCACCACCCAGGAGATCCCAACAGCAATATCAAGTGCAAAATACACAGGAACTGCCAATCAGAAGCGAAATTAGTTACTCTTACAGGAGTGTGGATTTGAAATTCAGTGTTTACAATCCTATTCAGCAGAAAGCAATGCTATAAACACATAAATCCAAAAGCTCCTTCACTGTGTCACTCTTCTCCTTTACTATACAAAATCATCAAAGGCATAAATGAGAGGGTTATTAAATTACAACTTACACTAGTCTGATACCTTCACATGCTGTTCATGACACTTTATGTAAACAGCAAGAGTTTATACGAATCAGAAACCAATAATTACTCAGAAAAATCAGCTTCACAAACAGCTTCAACGTGTACCAAAGCCTACATGAAACTAATTTCTATCCTTCATCAGCAACTTCTGTAACATGCCAATAAAAATTTAGTTACGTTTAATTCTTGACAAAAATTCATCTGTTGTATTCAAATTTTACTGTTCTGTACTCAGAAATTCTTTAGAATTTTACCGTGGCAAATTTATTTCTTCTTTAAAATTAAAACATACGTTTTGACAAGGTAAGTCAGCAAACTTCCATAAGTTGATAGTTGAATAAATTTGTGGGGGTTTTGTGTTTTTTTTTTTTTAAAAGGAATGTTTTGAACCTTAAAGGAAAAGAAGCGTGGACTCAGACACTGCTGTACTACAGCAGTCACTGATAAATTTTGAAGAAAGGTAATGTGGCCTCTATAAAGAAAGCAAGTTCTACTAATACAAAGTGACATCTACCTTCCACAAAGTTAAATTAAAACCATTTGTTAAATCACTAAATAAGGTAATATTCACTTCATAATTAAAAGCCCTGTTTTTTTCCAATATTCAAGTGCATTTCCCTGTTGACACATAGCTGTTGATTGTATCTGGTGAGGTATTTATCTGCTGTCCTGATTTACTCTCCTATTTGCATACACAGAATGTGGATTCAACCACAGAGAAGGTTACAGCGTGCACATTTCTAAATCACCAGAATTTGTAAGTAAATTAACACAGTTTCTCACACTAAGCTGCAAGCAGATGCATATTTCACTATAATTTTTAAAAAACTAAGTGAGGGAGGAGGGAAAGGAAAACTTCTCTAAACTGTAATTCAACTTTATTTACACATTAGCTTTCTTTCTTGTATAATACTTTATACACAAGCAAGTCAGAATTTGCATGTATTTATGTCCTTCAGGACGATTTCAAAACCAGTCCTTTTGCAGTCGCCGCTGCAGAAAGCTTTGAATTAATTTCCAGATCAGATTTCCTCCGAATATGCAGTCTGTCACTCTGGCCTTGCATTCCTATTAGCCTCTGGCTAATCATTTGATCATTTATCCTTTGTTGTGTGCTTACTCTTTGTTTTTCAGAGGAGTCCTATTTCACTGAATTCCACTCCTAAGGAGGGAGCCAATCCTGCACCAAGAAACTTGCTGAACATTTGTATGCATCCTTCTTCCTTTCTCTGGGCATATGGGAAACAATCTCACACAGTAGGATCTTCCCCACCCTGTTTATACTCTCGTTTGTTCTACAAGATGAATAATCAATAATAAATAATTTTATTTATATTCTGAGTCCTAAATAAGACCTGAATCTTGTACATAAACCTGAGCAGGATGCCCATGCTAAATACAGTTTAAAAAGCCAGACCTTGCTTTTAGTTCACTTAAAAACACAGCTTTAATTTTCCTCAGAAGCAGCTCCTTGTAGCTTCACACAGCATGAAGTACGACACTAACAGTGTGTAACTCAGACACACTGTAAGTGAGCAAAGCACATGGTTTGTTTGTTTTTTTAAAGCTGAAATGAAAACAACAGAATTTTGTCTGTCATATTCTAGGCACTTTTTTTCTCAAGTAGGAATAAAGCAGGAATTTTTACCTGAGTAATAAAGGGCATAGAATATGACAGACAAAAAGTTAAGTATCCTTTGCTGCAAATAACAAATTGTGCTTCCCTTCCCTGAGACCCACCACAACCAGAGTCATGTCAAGTTCTATCATACAAATGAAATGCCAGTTCTCCTTGGCAGCCTCGATGTGCAAGGGAAAGAAGAGATTACACAGTCACGAGACTGAACTGTGACACAAGTGAACACAACAAAAACCCAACCCTGTGCTCTGATTTATTTATCTTGAAATACTGACATGAGCCATCCATTTCAGGACTGAATGAGACAGGTTTCCTGCAGAACAAACGGTGTGCAATGACGCAGCCTGAGGTTTCAGCAATATGGAGATGCAAGAAGTGATGAACTGCAACTGCCTGAGCAGCCTTTGTACAGTCAATTCCTAATTTTCAGGTCTCAAATTTGCATATATTATGTTATTTTTAGATAATCTTCAGCAGGCACAAGGAGCCACTTGGTGGAGAACTAAGCAGTTCTGAACTTCTCAACAGGCTTTGAAACAGAAATGCCATAATACGATATTCAGTAGAAATCAAAATTATATTAGCAGCTTATTATTCAGTAGGCTTACACTGGGTTGAAAGCAGCGAGAACTTACACTCTTAAAACACATATTACTATGTTCTGAAAACTTGGTGTTAGCTCTTTGACAGAAAAAAAAGTTTGGCAAAATATAAAACAGAGTACTTGCTTTACACTTCTGTTATTATAGCCTGCAGTGCCACCATGAGCTGTGACTCTCTAGAAATATACATACCATGCATACATTAATCGGAATGACCTTGCTGTGCTACAATATTGTTTAACACTGAGGGTATGTGCCCCTAACTGAAAAAACATTAGTTGCTAGAGAAAAGGGAAGACAAGGTTATGTTTTTAAAACAGTCCCCAAAATATCTCTTCTGAGGTAGCCCTCAAATCAAATAAATGGGTGGCTTTCTGGTTACCAGAAAAAAAAAAAGGTGCAACTTTTTCTTATTATCCTACTCAAAAAGAGACCAAGTGCTGAAGTCCACAGTAATTACACCCCAAAATACACATATTAAATTTATGTGTAAACGTGTACCTTATTCCTTCTTTAGAAAATGGTTGGTGATAAATCCCTTCAAATCATTTAATTTAACAGACTGACCAGCATTTCCAGTTAGTTTTTCCTCATCTACCACTGATCATATGAGAGCCCTATACAGATGTTAAGCACTGTGCAACAATGGAAGAAAGCTCCCCTCCAAACTTCTCACAGGAGAAGACAGGGGGCTGGGGAAAATCAGACTGGACCAACAGAACCACACTGGCTTCACAGGTCCTACTTCCAAAAAGATTTAGGAGTCAGAAGTAGACAGTCATCTTGATTCTGAGCTGAGGGAATACCAGGTAAAACAGGGATTCCTCACAAGTGCTTACAGATAATTGAGATAAATGAAAATGCTTTTAACACTCATTCTCTAAAGAGTTCAGACAGGAAGATCCCAATTTTCCCCAAAATACTGAAAAGATTGTCTGAACAGCAGAAATAGCAGAATAAACACTCCCAGTCCCTGCACACTCCAGCCCATCCAAGCTGGATCTTTCACATCAACTGCTCCTGACAAACCCCTTTGGGCTCGTGCCTCTCTCTGCTGATATGGAGGTTGTTTAGAATTGAATCTGGCCTAATCCAAACAATGTGGCAGGGTTAAAAAGGAAAGCAGGGAATGGAGTTCAAGAAAGAAAGTGAAACTAGAGAGGATGTTGGGCAAGCTTCCATTTTTCCTGTTAAAGAGTTAGAATGGAAGTACTTCAGTATTGTATTGAGCTTCTTGAGCTTGGAAACATCAGGACCGATGGATGGATGCCACTGAAAAACATCAGCTATTTCAGCCCTCACACCATATGTCCCTTAAAAGCCTGCTCTTGGTGTTCATTTTGCACTGAATCCCCCACCTATTCAATTTTAATAAGTCTCCTGACACCTTGGTGTATTGTTTTTAATATTTCCTCTTAGTGGAAGCCTAAAAAAAAGTTGTTGGGATATTTTGTTTGATTTGAAATACAGACATAGAATAGAGTGTGTGAAAGAAGACATAATGCTTGTTCACATGGAGAAATTCTGAGAACAGGTTGCCAACTTCTTTGCCAGTCTTTATATTATGGACACTCATCCTGATGAATTTCTGTTCCCTTGTTTTCCTTCTAGTTTTAGCTTTTACCTGAATTACTCTGGAACTTACTTATGGCAAACTTAACAAAAACAAACAAAAAAGTCCCTCTTATTCTACAGGGAACACACGGGCAGCATATTTCTTTTGGTAAAACTTCACTAGTTTAATTACATGTGTACATTTATGCTAAAAAAATGGAAAAGTTTCCTACATAGCTCATCTCATATCCCATTCTGAAGTACAGCTGCAGTTTGGGATTTTTGTGGGGTTTTTTATTTATTTTGGGTTTTTATTACTTAAAGTGAGCTTAATGTTCTTTACAATATCAAAACTTCCAAGAACTATTCGCTGCAATAGGAAAACACAGGAGCATGGGTCATCAATTGTTAAATTAGTACAGGAGCTGACAAACCTGTCCTTAATTAAGGCAGCTCTGCACTGGAAATCCTCACTTTGAATCAGTCAGGATAATTAGGCTTTCAGGTCAAAAGCAAACCGCACTGTGAAAACAAACATTCGAGTTTGTTTGAAAACAGAATTAGATTTCCCATACTTAAAGGAAGCTCAGTAATTTCTTAACGTATTAAGGATGCAGGTCTCAGCATGTAAAAAGCTGTGTTTTATTCTTCCACGATTTGCACCATTCATTTATTTTCAAAGTTGCTGAGTATTGTTCTCCCTGATTACAAAAAGGTTATTCCCACCCGCCCCCTCATTCTGAAAAAAATATTTGCTCTGTTTAAATTTGAAACAAATTTTGTAAACACATTTAGAACTAAACTGCAGAATGGATGAATGCCAGAGGGGGAAAAAAAGCCCAAGGAAAAATAAATGAATAAAAAAACCCGCAACAAAAAATAACTTGCAATAGAAAAATGCCCAATTAACTTGATAGAACAAGGTCCTATTTCTCAGTCTCTGCACAGCATCTGCAAGCAAGTGACTCACAGAAAACACAGATATGAATACGCATGGGGAGGAGGTAGGTCAAATATTTCATTGTTTACCTCGCAGACAAGCAAAGAGGAGGGGATGTGGAAGAGGGCAGGAGAAGGCTGGAGGTTCCAAAGGCGCCGGGCTGCCGGCAGCTCTCCCGGGAAGGCAGCCCAGGGTGTGCGGGGCCGGGCCAGGCCAGCAGATGGTGGTGCTGCTTGCTTTAAACATCTGCTTTTCCCGGTGGTTCCGCCTCTCCAATGACTTCGGGAAGCTTGCAAAATACGAACCATCCGAATGTAAATACATATTTAGGGTGCATTACACTCACAGCAGGGTCTCTGTGTATTGACTGTCACCTTGGCTGTATTAACAGGCCATCAAGTGCAGTCACAAAACTGCATCGCCCATGGGAACTAATCCTGTAGCTTCCAGTTACTGCCTACAGCGAGCAGGATAAAACAGCACTCCAGGGACATGCAACAATCTTTTTTCCTCATTACTTATTCTTACAAAGAAGAAAAACGTGTACCTTCGAGGACATGTTAAGTGCAGAACATGGAAACAAAAGCGGCAAGCACCAGTTATAGAAATTACACTGAATTAAATCGTGTTCATACTAGAAAGCTAATAATTCTTTGTAAAGTTAAGACAGCTGTCTGGAAGGCTTAGTTCCAAAGAGTGACCACCTGGGTACACGCCAAGGCAGGGGAGCTGCTCTCACTGATCCTGTGTATCTCAACCCATCTGAAGAAATGGAAAAGAAATAAAGCCTGTCACAAAACTTCCTCACACGGACCACCTAAGATACATGTCTGCACTGCAGGTTCTGCTGCAGCACTTAATCCCACTGCTAGTAAATCCTAAATAATTAAACCCCTGTTCTCAGCAGTCTGGATTGGTGTTTGTGTGTATCCCAGCCCCCAGGCCCCATCTCCACCAGCGGTGACCTGGAGCTGATGGCAGCCCCGGGAAGCACGCTGGAAAACTCCGCATGCTTCCTGCTACACCTCGGTGCTGGAGATTTGTTAGTGTTGGCAACGGGCTGCGAGCTGCTCTTGTGCAAGGCTTTATTGTGTTTGTCCCCATTTCTCCACCAGCCTTGCTAAAATCAGCCCGTCTCTAACGTTTCTACTTATGCCATAAAATTCTTAAAGATTTTCTCTCTGGCACATAGTTGTGGACTGTCCTCCTTTTCAGTTACATCCACAGAGAGGGTAATTCTAGAAAAAGAAATTACTGTCTTCCTTCCTCCCCTCTGTCAAGCACCTAGGAAGCTCAGAGAACTTCCCTGGCAGGGGAGTGGGACGGGTTTTGGCAATCTGTGGCTCATCCATCACTTCCTAGAAGCACAAGGCTATTTAAAACAATAGCAGGGACTCCGTCCAACTCCAGTTGCTCCTGGGAAGGGTGACATGAAGAGCCAGCAGAGCCATGGAACTTGGTGTTTTCCATAGCAGCCTCCCTCTCTGTCTGCCTCCAGGTCTACAATTTCCCTCTCCTTTCTTGGAGGGCACCTGGCAGGGTCTGGAACCCTTCAAGATCCTGTTCTGCACAGCAGGCAAGAAATGGACATTTGGAAGATCACTCCACGGAAAGATGTGGCAGGAAAGGGCTGGGAGGAGTGGCTGGACAAACAAACAGCCTGGTAGGTGCAGTGGGATGGTTCTCTTTCCTGTCCACTTTGCACTCACACACAAACTAACAAGACAGGTTACATGTAACTAATCACTAGTTATTTACATTAAAGGGCTCCTGGATTGGGCCAAATGCTGGCAAACAGACCAACAAAAATTAGTAGCACTGGCCATCCCATTCAACCTTTTGGTTTCCTTTTATTAACAAACACCTATACTGTAAAAAGAAGAATATGCTGATTGTAAGGAAAGCAAGGCAAATGCTCTCCAAGTTTAATAACTCTAAGCTGTACACATCCTATAAAGTCTTTAGGACAGAGTATTAAAATTGCCTTAATTTACATTTGGATAGTGCAAAGTTAACACATTATTTTGATCCATTCTTAGTTAATTTTTGGTACTTAAATGGATTTTAGTATTTCATTTGTGTTAATTGGATCAACATTACAAAGTGTTCCAAGGGATGATTAAAAATCTGCAGGAAAAGTTGAGCAGGGATGTCAGAGACACATGCTAAAATTTCAAGCAATGCACTTGAAATAATTTTTAACCTTTTAAAGTCCAAATTTGACCAACAAGTGATTTCCCACAGCTGTACAATTTTTATTTTTTTAACTTGGGTATCATGCTAGTAGAAAAATCAACTCCCCTGTATCCTGCCAGTAGAAAAAAATGGATTCCCCACAAATCCACACAAATGGATCCACACAAATCCCTAAGTGTATGCAATTAGAACGTCAACTTCAAATTTGCACATTAAGCTTTCCTTTCAAAAAAAGCAAAGATGACAAATTGGAAAGCGTAACTATTAAAATGATCACTAACACGCTGTCTCCACCACAAATGAATGTAAATCACTTCTGCACTTAGATTATTTTTAGAAGGGATCAGACAAAAACTTTTTTAAAATCCCAGACTAGATGGAGATAGTGACAATAACCCTAGTAAAGTTGCTTATTTTAGTCACAAGCCTTCTTTCATTACCTTATGCTCTCCCATCATTTGTGAAATAAGATACCGTATGATGCAACGCACCCAGGTCTGATGATGGAAGAGGTAACAGAAAACAATTTTATTTTTAGCCTTATTCTGAAATCAAAGATGTTGACAGAGTCTGGATGTCTGCCCAACAGGCACCGTGCTGCTGGTTCCTTCAGACACACAAACAAAGAGAGGGGCACACCTACCAACAGGCACTATGGGCAGAGCTCAAGTTTTACACTCAATCCCAGCATGGATCCCATTCAGGACAAACTATTCTCCACAGTTTCACCACTCCCGTCTAAAATAACTTAAAGGACCAGAAAGACAAGAAAAGTTCCTTTCTTTCCATGCTGTTCTTCAAGAGTCAAGGCCCTGAGAAGTGAATTATTCAACCCTCTTTTTTTTTAGCAGCCTGTCAGCCTGCAGCACAGTGATCTTCAAAGCTGGTTCTTGACACAGTGCTGACCTGGGCTGCAGCTTCACAGGCCACTCCCAGAGCTGGTTGTTAAGGAGAGAAATAAGGCAGCTGGACCTCGGTTCCCAAACAGAGCTCTAAATACTAAACAGAAGCTGCGACAGCTCCTTGCAGTGACAGCACAATCCATCTGCAGAATAGAAGGTATCAAACAGGCCCAACTTGCCATCCAGGCTTCCTCAGATCACCCATCCTCACAGACTGGGGCGTATTTAGGCACTACCAACACCAACTGATTGGAGGGAGCAAAGCCAGCTTTCTGTCTTCAGTGCATTTGAAAACAAGCCATCCTTGCAAGTGAATGTACTGGATACATGAACTATTTCAATGAAACCCATTGCCCTTGAAACCAGAACCACCAAACCAGAGTTTCTGAAAGCTTCCATCAAAATGCAGTCACTCAAAATATTTGACAGAAGCATTTCAACTTTTCAATTAGTTTGATGGAAAGCCATTGATTAGCAAGTCAGGCCCAGCTTGCTGGCAGAGAAGGCCACTGCAGAAGGTGGAATAAGGAGTTTGGTAATATCCAGCACACATTAGTTTGGGGCTCTAGAGTTACTGAGCTGAATTTTATTAAAAATTACACAGAGAAGGTTATGAACTGCGATGAGAAAGAAATGCGAGTCATATTTCCTTTGACCACAGAGTCTTGTACATGATCCCAGAATCTCCAGAACCTGCATTATGTATCCCCCCTTCTCTAGTGCTGTTTATTTAGAGGTCCACTCAAACGGGAAAGGAAATTAAAAGATTTGTTCATTTCTACAGAACATCCTCTAAAACCTGTATGAATAAATAGTCCTTAATCTTGGAATTAATATGGTCACTCCTGCCTAAAATTAATGCTTATATTTTTATAGTCATTTCTATTGGGCAGATTTTATTATCGGAACTTTTAGTATACAAAAATATTCCAAGTTAATCATGAAAGCAGTTACTTGGTCCAGCTCTAAGTGTCTACATAGTGACAAAAAACAGCAATTACTGAATTGTCTGGACTTCACATGTAATCTTAAAGGAAAGAATAGCGTTGGAATGCTGTTTCCTTCTGTTGATGTACGTGAACATGTGTACCTTCTTGGTGGCAGGGGACAGAGGAGGAAGCTTTCACATAATTTCCTCATTAAAAGAAAGTATTCCAACCATTTACAGATGAAAAAAAAAATAAATTGTTCTGTTAAACACTGTTTACTTTCAGACAAATAATTTCTAAGGGCAGTATTACTTAGTGACTGTCCAGTATGCAAGCATACCTGAGTAAGAGTCTAAATACAAAAACAGGTAGTGTAATTTTATTAAGCCATGCACCAAGAAAAACAAAATAAGAACAATGTAAGAGGACAGTTCAGCATACGACAACATATCAGCCCATGATGTAAGTCAGAAAAATAAACAACTCCCCCAAATAACAAGGTATTGAACTAACAAACTAAAACCAAAAAGCTCCCCTTAATGCAGAACATAGGAAACATCACAGCTAAGCAAACACTCAGTTGTTACATAAATCACTAAAATGCATAAGCAGGTTCCAACGGCAAAACACAAAACACATGAGCTGATAAAATGCAGCTACCAGAGACAAATGTATGAACAGTGGAGGGGAGATGCTGCTTCCTCAGCCCCTTCCAACCGGCAATGCCAGCTATAATGGATGTGCTCCACATCCTGGGATGCAGCAACAGGCATACAACCCAACTCCCATACTTCTCCCCATTTACCCCACAACTACAGCCCTTCTGCTTAGCATGATCACATAAGCCTTTCCTCTAAGGTTTCTGTCCTCTTAAGAGCACTTTAATTTAATTACTGCCTTTGGTGTTTGTGGAGCTGTGTAGCCTGTAGAGGTTATACTCCACACAGTTAATATTGAGCATCTGAAGTTTCTTACCTCCAATATTCTGGATAATTATTGTAGTTGCAACAAGGACCTATAAAAAAAAATTGATTTCTTTAGAAAGGGTAAGGGTAACTAAAATCGTATGTCTCCAGCAGTCATAAAACACATGTGTATTATCTTAAACAGACCAGATGTGGCAGCGATAACTAGTCCTGAAAGGAAAGGCATCTTCTCCTTAGTGAAGAGTTTAACACATGGAAACCAACACAATCTAAAATGAACATGAAAGCAAAATAAAATCTCCCAGAATAAACACGTTTTCCTTCTGAGACAACAAAGCAAGAGCAGTTACACTGCCTGTTCTTCAGAAGATAAGTGTTTTAAATCACTGAAAACAAGTGCTTTCTAACTGACATCAGGTGAATACAAATGAAAATGATCATTTGCCACCAAAAAGACGGACAGCAGAGATTTGTACAAGCTCAAGTGTACTTTCTCTTTCTTTCAGATTTTTTCCAAAAATCTGAATATTTTTAACTGTCAGGGATGTCATTGTTCTTTTAAATTTGTGACAATTCATATTGGACTGATATGGGAGCAAAAATTATCACAGGCTATTAAAATACTTGTATGAATCCAAAACAAAATTAACTTCTAACTGAATAAAAAACCCCAAAGAATGGCTACAAAGTTTTCCCAGCATTTTTTTTTCAGTTCAGTTCTAAAATACCATGATCATCTAGTACAGTTTGCTCTTTTTACCCTCTGCTCTTCTTGATGTAGCAAGACATTCCTAAATGAGTGCTACCATTAAATCAACTTGGAAAAAAAAAAATTCAAGCCACAGTAATGAGGAGAAAAACAAATTTGTATTTTTGAATAAAATCTGAAAACAGTTGCCATTTTTTTCAATTGATCAGCTAGAAAATAATTTCAGATTTTAAATTAATAATTAACTCAGTCAGTTCAAAAGCCACCATGGGAAGAAAAAAAAAAAGTATAGTATCTTGAAGTTTGCTATACATGGAAACAAATACTTCATGCCTTTGGAAAAGGAGAATCAGCAATCTTTCAATGGCAGAAAACTTCCATTGTCACAGATCTCAGAAAAAATATGTTTGAAAGGAAATCACCATAACGTTGAGCAACTGCTCTACTTCCAGAGTCATTAACGAGCAGTTCACTGTCAGCCTCAGCTGGCAGTTCAAACAAGATCCTACAGTGGTCTCACTGTATCAATCCTTTGTGAGTGAGGGAAAAGTAAGTACTACTGCAAAGAAAAAAGCAAAAGAAAAAAACTCATCTGTGCCTGACTGAAGTGAGAATTGCTCAGGGACAGATTAGAACTCAGAATGGTTGTGGTGAACTAGAAAAACCTGAAAATCACACAGATCAGTTAAAAGCAAGGCATTTGGGAAGAACATCAACATATGACTTAGAGTTATTAGACTGCAAATACAGAAAATTGGCTGAGATAACACAATCAGAAAGAGCAAAGCCTCTTTTGCAGGCAAGTTTTAAGAAAGTTGTCTAAAGATGCTTCAAGAGAGAAAGATAAGTGTTCCAAAAAACATGAGTTCACCAGGAAAGCTTGGTGAACTTTGGTTAATTATTTTATCGAAGCAACAGGTTCCCAACCTAGAAATATTCCAGTGCTCTCCATGCACACTGAAAGCAAAAGACCAGATAATTTCTAGCACAAATTATTTAAACCGAAAATTCTGAAAAAGTATATAGGGGAGAATTAAAAAAAATTACTGATGTTGGTATCTTAGTGAAGCTGTGAAATTTCTTCATTTAAGCTTTTAAATAACAGCTTAGACAAACACTTGCCAAGAATGGTTTATGGCTGGCTTCAGGACAAAGGCAGGTTAAGCCACATTTTAGTTTGTCCCCAAGATCTAAATTTCTACGACTTTTGCAAGTAATGGCTTATGGTTAATGTGTACAAAACAGCTCCTGTAAAAAATAACTGTATTTCATACCTTGTTATGTCTTGAGGTTGATCATTTCTGAACTGTGATCAATAAATATTGATCCTCCGACTACAATAATATCTGCTTATTAATGCTAATGGAAGTCTCACAACCATATAATAACTCAGGTTTAATTCTGTTACATTAAGACATAAATCAGACTCTAGCCTGATAAGCAAAACTAATTTAAAAAAATTTATATTGTTTCTGTAAAGCAATAAAATCACACTTCTATGGTAAAACCTGCTTTTGGTAACATGTAACTGAAACACAGAGCATAGAATTCATAATGGTAAGTGTACAGTATTCACAAGCAATATTTCCTGTGCACCTGGTATTACTGGATAACATTGTTAGGAAAAACAGATTCAGTACACACCTAAAAAAGCACAGCTAACATTTGGATTACTCTGACACCAAAAATGGTTAGTTTACTGGTGTTTTTGTTGTTTGTTTGGGGGAATTCTTGTTTTCGGGTTTTTTTAATCATGAGATAAAACAACCAGTAAGAAACATTCATGCGAAGAGCTTATTAAACAAGAGAAAAAAATAACCTGCAAAAACCAAATTCTTAGTGGTTCCTTTCGTGGAAACTGCATGACAGACAACCCCTTATCTTAGATCCTTATGAAATGCTGGAACACCAACAGTAAATCACTTACCTGTCTCTCAGCAGTTTCCAGCAGAGGCACGAGGGGACTGTAACAAACCTGAATGGGGGTGCTGAGCCCACCAGTATATGCAGGCACCAGGAATTACACTACTTATTTCATTTATATTTTTTACTATTCAAGGCACAGTTGAAGCACATGAGAAGCACGAGACCAAGAAGAAAAAAGAGAGGTAAAAATAAATACTCACCTTTCCAGCTGATCCAAATGCAAACAGGCCAAGGTCTTCGTAAGAAGTGGCAGCTGTTGGTAAAAAAAAAAAGTTAAAATATTTCTAACTTCAAAATTGCTTTGCTTTCCCTCCCCTTTTTAAAATTAATATAATTCAGGTCAAAGGAGTATTCCATAGTATTTTTTACTTACAGAATAGCTTTTACATACAGCTGTGCTCCTGCTATAAAATACTGCTCTGTGCTCAAATATTCAGAGACTCTCCAGAAACTCAATTTAATATTTAAAGTACTAGTATTTTAAAAACAGAAGTAATACATTAATTACAAATTGCCTTCTCCTAAAGATTTTTTCCATAGGTGATGAATTATGAAATTAGCCTCAACAATTAGATATAAGGTATTTCCATATTTTATGTCTTAAAAGAGCACACTTTTTCTTTAAAATAAAGATGACAACAGAGGATACATTTTCATCTTTCTACAAATATAAACATCACCAGCTCGACAGCTTTTAAAAACTAGACACTATTTAATTTCAAGAGAGCTGAGGGTAAACACTTTCTTTAGTTGAAATCTATTATTAAAAAAAACCAAAACAAAACACACCAAAGCAAAATAAAAATCCTGTCCTTACCTGCACCCGACTTACATAATTACATTAAAACAGCCTGTGGTTTCTTGTGTAATTTTGCAGGGTTTTAGCTGAAGCTCATTTCTGATACTGCTGGTAACTCAAAGCAATCCCTTCTCAAAGAGAAGGAAGTCATATTAAAGCCTTCCATTGTAACTCTGTATTTTGTTATTAGAAACTGAAGTGATACTGAAAAGATGAAAGTTTCCTGAGAAAAACCATTCACTTTCACGGGATATAATAAAGTCCCGCAGCTGCAAATGACTCAAAGGGTAAAAATCATTCTCAAACTGACATAATTTTGCTGTCACACCACTTTCTCTTCCTTGGTTCTGTTTGGTACAAAACCGTTCCCACTCCTGTCACATCTTAATTTGGGGCCCAGCCCTGCAACCTGAGCTGCTGGGACAGCCCTTCACACCTGAGAGAAGCCCCATGGGAGTCAATGCCACAGACAGGGGAGGCACAGGCAGCTCACAGGGATCAGATGATGGCACTGGAGTCTCACACTCCCAACTGGCCAAGTTTAGGTGGTTTTATTTCACTGAAGTTCTGCACACAATCAGATCCATGCTTCAGAGAGGGGGGGGGAAACCCAACAAAAACTAAAATCAAAATGAACGCCAAATCTAATAAAACTTCATTAGTTTATTCATATGACTTTTTCTCAGGGGTGATGTTTCACATTCTGCTCTACTACTAACACCAGCACACTATGAAAAAAAAGAAATGAAATAGCAGATTACTTTTAAATAAAATTAAATGAGCCAGAGTCAGCTCTCAGGATGAACCTGGATTATCTCTTAAACCTCTTGTTACATTAATAGGAGTTTCAAGAAATATATTTTACTAGATTTTATCCTGTATTTTTCCTATGTCTATTAATAAAGTTGTTGATCACAAGGGGAAAAAAAAGGCATTTTAGATGGCCATTTTCAATGGCATCAAAAAATAAAATCAATAAAATGTTAAACAAGAACGAGTTGTTTTTACCACATGGGAACAAATACACAGCACCACACATATGAGGAGTTCTCAGCAAAGAGAACAAAATTTTCCACACAATTCCAAAGCAGCAGTTTGAAACCCTAGAATATTTTCTATAGTAACTGTTTCTGTACTCAGTTTAGTCCTGTGAACACTGGAAACCCCTAATACTTAATTGCGTTACTTTTGTGATTTCAAGAATATGTAGAATAAAATGATAAGCACAATTTATATAAAAAAGTTCTGCCTGATTGGCTTAATTTTTATCATGTTACTAATACTCCAAGGAAATTATCCCTTTAAATGTGAAGTGAAATTGGCAAGTATAGTACCAGCAATATTTGTGACTAACTCATAAAATGCAAAGAAAAAAAAAAGGCCACAAAACTTCAAAGTACATCCCACTTAAACTCCCAATTCCTCTGCTTTAGAGAGTAAGCTTAGTCTTTATCAGCCCAAAACAACACAGGTCGTGCTGAATTAAGGAGAAAACACTGACTAAACTAATCCCAACCCAACACTCGACACTTGGGAATATTTTTTTTGCTAAGCCTCTTGGTCTACACAAATCACTTGATTTTGTCAAAGTGTAGACCAACATAACTGAAGACACTTCTTTATTTTTAAACTGCAACTAAAATGCCTGTGCTTAATAAATCCTGGTTCCTGTTTAAAATGAAAATAATTTTTAGAGCTTCCTTTTCAGAAGGTATTTTATAGGTCAGCTCTTTCCTAATGAATAGTTTGCAAACAAGTTCAAAGGTTTTCTTTACCACCCTTTTATATTAAAAAATTAGTTAGAAAAATTTAAAATACTAACATTTTTTTCCAATTTGTTGCTGTGGATTAATCTTAATACTATAACACTGTTCACAAGTGAATGTGGATTTTTTTGAAGAACACCCCTTATTTACCTAATTTGGAATCAAACACGTGCACAGATTTTACTTCATCAAGGTAAAACAGGTCATATTTCCCACTTCTTTAAGAAGTTTGTTCAAAGGAAAAATTTGGAATTCTATCTAACATTTAATTACTTCAATAGCTGAGAGAAATTACAGGAAATATAATCTCTGATAAACTTTATTTTTAAAAACATCAAAACAGATGGTTGTAAATCCAGCAAACTTATGCAGACTCAGTTCTGGTGCTATTCCTACCTGTCAACACTGGCTGATAATTAATTATTAACTGTAAAGTGCTTGTTTCAGACAAGGAATAATTCATCCTGTCACTTCAGTGGTGTTCCTTGCTTTCAGCTGTCTGTATTTTAAAAATGCTTTCTTGAGGTGTCTTGCTTTGGACAAGAACTGAGGAGTTACAGCATTCTTGCACATTAGGTCTCTAAGTTCATAACATCCAAACTCTTCTTACTTCAAACAACTTAACTCCTTAGTTTTCCCCTCTCACCATAATTCTTTTGCAAGAACCTCTGATTATTTATCAAACAACTTAATACTGCTTAGTGCCTACATAATACAGAACTTCTCAGCCTGAAATAAGAAGCAAAAAGAAGGCCATAAAAATTACCTCAAATCCACCTTTTTTTTGCTTCTCATGTATATTTCTAGCTACTTATTTCAGGTTCTGATTCCTTTCAAATAAGCAGAACTCCAAAAGCATTGGAGAAGAAAAACATTGCCAAAGATTTAATCCCAAATAATTAAGCAGCCAAAAGTATCAACCATAAAAGTAACCCTACCTCTGAGGAGTTTTTTTAAGACAGGGTGAAGAAGATCACTCAGCAGGTGAGGACAGGAGCAGCAGATCTAAGGAGAATCAGGAAGCAATCATCTGAGAGACCAAAGCCAACTAAAGAAAACAAAGCCAAGGAGGAAAGAAGAGGAAGTTTTCTCCCACCACCTCTGAAAAGGGATGAAAACAGATGAGAGGGAAACAATAACCAGGTGACTGGAAAAGATGGAGACTTCCTGCTGTAATGTGATCTTTGTGTAGGAGAACTCAGGGAACAAGTCAGATGTTTCAGTAATAATTAAAGGAAGCAAGAATTGAAACACTGGCTGATCTGATTGCATTTGATCGTTCTCAAAGCAGTGCAGTTTCCAAGGACTGCAACGTGACTCCTCACTGAGCATCAAAAATGCTGTAAAAACCTACATCTATAGTGCACCACAAGAATTATGATAATCCAACATGATTACAAAACCTGAAAGGTATCCGTTTCAGCCCAGGAGCAAAATATATGTATTACAAGCAGAAGAATGAAAGGCTACTATTTTATTACTCTTAAGCTTCACTGGAAGCAATAGCACATACTGTTGTGTGGTCCAGCCTGCACCAAAATAATTTTGCTGCAGAAATACAGGATTTGTCTTTTGGGAAAGCTGAGAGAGGCTTTTTGAAAAAAAAAAAAGAATTAAAACTGAAAATCCAGAAACAAGTCAGTTTGGCATCAACTTTTCACAAGAAGTCTCAAATCGTATTTTTAAATGGCAAATAATAATCATTACAAATGTTAAAAATTTCAAGATCAGTGACCCAGGCACAGCTATCTGTTAACATGTTGTTAATTGCAATCATTATACTCTGTGACATAGCTGAGGAAATACTTCAGAGCTCACTGTTAGCTTTTCACTTACCAGTCTGAGTGCACATATTGAGCAGAAGAAACACAGAGTAAGAAGCAAGGCTGGCAACAATCAGCAGCAAGACACTAAAAACCACAAAACAGTCAAAATGAAAGCACTGTTACAGTACAATGCACTTTCTAGCTTTAAGAATGCTACTTTTGCAAGAATTAAGCTACCACAAGACAAGATTTCCTCATTTTGTGGCTAATATCTGCTGACTATTGTTCATGTGGTCTCTGACCTTCCCAATATTTGTGAAGTTCCCGTTCCTTGCATTGTTCCCTAAGGATGTCACACATTATACAGGCTGAGGGCCTGACATGGATTACAAAAGGAACATAAACATGACAGTACGTGTGTGTACATTTACACAGACAAACACACCTCTTCCAGTGAAGTGAAACCAATGCTTAGAAAATGGCAAAAGTGACAATTGTGGTGACTTTGACCCCGTTATTCACAGGTTTGCATGCAAAACAAGCAGAAGTGCAAACAAAAGCACAAGCTGATGCAAAACTTTCAGACACATATCCATCCTACTCCGGAAGGCCCATCCCTGGAACTAAAGGAGATAACAGCTTTGAAAGGAAACCATCAATCTATCAGGAGTAATGGCCAAGAAATTGCCACCATGTGGCAATTTAATGCAACGTCTGGGCACGACTCATGTTAGGCCAGATCTGAATGACTAAACCGAAGAGGGAAGATCTTATTCAACAACTCTGAAAGGCACATGCTAGTTATTTCTTCCTCAGATTTGCACAGGAGTCTTAGTAATCAAGCTTTGTTCCATTTAAAACTACGAGCTGAGTTTAAAAATGAGGATATGTAAAATCTGAAAACTTACCTAAAGCCTATGATCCCTGTGTTGGCCATAGCATAGGACAAGCCAAGAATCCCACTTCCCATGATTGCATTCATTAGGTTAAACACCGAGAAAGCAAAGGAAGAACCACGACTCGAAGAACTCTGTGAAAAGGTCCAGAAAAAGAAGCACAATTAGTGCTGGAGGTGTTCTGGTCTTACACAGGAGGGAATTTAAGGGAGGGGGGCAGAGTGAACATCTCCCTCCTCAATCTACATCACGAAACCCTCATTTCTCGTTCCAAGCCCACGCAAGCCCTCGCTGCACACACAATAATAACACGTCCCGTTAAGCCTCCCAAACGCGCACAACCTCGGATTGCAGCGACACTGGAGCGCCAAAGGAGCACAGCCAGGCTCCGGGCCCGTGTGCAGCCCGGCCACACGGCACACACCGGCCCGGCCCCCCTTCCCCAGGTGGCACCGCCGAGCCCGCAGCGCGGCCCCTCAGGCGCTCCCTCACACGCACACTGCCCGCCGGCGGCAGCAGCGCGGCGGACTCCCCGTCCTCCTCCTCCTCCTCCTCGTCGTCCTCGCCATCCTCAGCGTGCCGCTGGGGCCGCGAGCGGGCGGACAGGTACCAGCCGCGGGCGGGCAGGGACGGGGGCCGGGACGGGGGCCGGGACGGGGGCCGGGCCCGCCCGCTCCCCACGGGCGGCAGCGCCGCCATCGCCCCCCGCGCCCACAGCGGTGCTGAGGGGGAAAGGGGGCGGGGCCACATCTGTGGGCGGGGCAAAGGAGGGACCGGGCACTAATGGGGCGTGGCCAACCGTGTAAGCTGAGCCAATCAGAAGAGGGCGCCACCAAAGGAGGCGTGTCCAGCGCAGAGCCGGCCGCTGAGGGGAGGGGGCGTGGCCAACCGTGTGGGCGTGGCCAAAGAGGGATGAGGGGAGGTTGAGGGTCGTGGCCAGAGTGGGCGGGGCTCCCTGTTGGGGGCGAGGCCACCGCAGCACAACCGGAGTTACCTGTCTCGCATCGGCCTTTAAAGCCGCCAGGGCGCTCGCAGCGAGCGCGGGTGGAGCCCTTCCAAGACCTTCGTTCGCGGGGATTAGCCATGATGGTGCTGATGGGCACCGCGGCGCCCCCGCGCTGAGGGGGCGTGGCTTTTTTCTGGGGCGTGGCCAATGCAGAGTCCCGCCCACATAGCAGAGGGGGCGGAGTCATTATGGGCGTGGCTTTTTGGGGCGTGGCCACCACAGCCCATCGCCGAGGGGAGCTCAGAGGGGGCGTGGTCGGGGGCGTGGCCAGACTTGGCCCCGCCCGCGGCGCAGCGGCGATGACGCAGGCGCGCGGCGCGCAGGGCCCGGCATGAGGTGAGGGCGAGGGGGGGGTATGATTGATTAATTGATCGATTTATTAATTAATTGATTGGTTTCCCTGAGGGAAGAGCGAGATAAGCCGGGATGGCGGCGGTGGGGGCAGGGGGCTGCGGTGGATGCAGGTGATGCCCTGAGGGCTCGGACAGGGTGAGGGGACGGAGCCCTCGGGTGCGCCGGGGCGGGCCCGGCTGGGCCTGAGGGGGAATTGATTCACGGCAGGGCTGGTCTGACGGCGGAGGGGCCGCCCGCCCGGGCAGGGGTGCAATGCCCGCCCCGGGGGTGTGCAGGGACAGACGGCGATGGGCACTCGGCGCCTGGGTCGGTGCCAGGGCCGGGTCACAGCGCGGGCTCCGTGATCTCACAGGTCCTTCCCAGCCTAATTCGCCAGCAGTGCCCACCTGGGGGGATGGCGATTCCCCAGGAGGAGCACGGGGGTTCTCAGCCCTCTGCTTGGGGCATTGCTGTGCAGCGCACCTGGGAAGGCAGAGTTTACTCCTTTATCCCTTGTGCTTTGCCAACAGCCTGGCCTAGGGAAGTGGGCGGGCTGGGAGGCGCTGGCAGTCCCAGCGAGGAGCTGGGATTTGGGGGTAAGGAAGACGGGAGCAGGACCAGCTTTGCCAGGTTTGGGCACAGCAGCTCTGGGGAGGAGAGGCTGCACAGCTTCTTCCCCTGAGGGAGGCAGGAGAACCAGTTTCCTTTCAGAGTTGCTTTTCGTCTCTCCTATCAACTCCCCGACCTTAAAACAAGCTTCCCAAGAACTCAGGAGAAGTGCCAGCCTTGAGCACCACCTAAACCTGCCTTGGAGCAGCTGACATAGCCAGAAAATTGGGCCCTTTTGAAGTGGCTCCAGGGGAGGAAACCATTTAGAGAAGCATAAAGCAACTTTTCAAGTCCCCATCCCACGAATGAACTGTGGAATGGGGCTCAGTCACTGGAAGAGACATTCCTAATGCTACCCTGGATTTATGGGGAATGCTGGATTTAATTAGTGATCCTTCTGGCATGCAGCCCATGGAGCAAAGACACTGGAGTGTGTAACACCTTACACTGGGGTCTGGGAGGCAGAAATCACCAAAGAGTGATTATGGCCACTATTGCTAATAACTGTTTTCTAGCAACCACTGCATGGTAGTGAATTTTATCAGACACAGAAGGGATCCAACAGTAGGATCAGGACAGTAGAAATCTTCCCTTTGGCTTACTGGGATTAATATCACATTTGTTAGAACAAGGAGAGGTCATTGGTTTTTGGTAGGAAGGGATTATCTCACTGCTTGAAGTTAGTTAAGTCTAAAAACACATTTGCAAAATAACAGACATTTGCAGTATATATTTTATAATAAAGAGCTTTACTAAACTATTGTGGATTGTTTGGTACAGATGGAAATTCTGGTTTAAGAGAACAGCAAATCCATGTGATTTGCAGCCTTTTTAATGGAATGATTACATAATGTCTATAAAATGAATAATTTCTCTTCTAGGACTTTGTGGAGATTGGGATACTCTGCCAGACTACTGAAAACTAATCATTTTAAGACAGCTGAATCAAATACATCATTTCCAGCAGTTTGGATGCTGTTGGCACAATATTCTGGCAGACTACCTGGGCCCTTTGTAATAGTTAAAAAAACCACTTTCTCTACAATGCCTGAAACTGTGGAGGATAAAGCTAATCCAGGACTGTATTCACCCCATCCCAGAGTGCGTGGGATGACACTGCTCAACAGAGAGGCTTTTAAAAGGACAGTTGTTGTTCCAGCTCTTAAAGTCAAGAAAGACTCTGTAAACAGTGTGCTGAAGTCCCTAAAACAATGGGTCTTGAAGCGTCCTGGTCTGAAGCGAGTGGTTGAGGATCCAGAAGATGAGGACAGTAGATTTGTTATCCTGGATCCTCATAAAATACCAGAATTCTCCTTGGCAGAATCTGAGCAGCAGGTCCTGAAACAGCTCAGTGTTCATCCCGAGGTGTGCAAGTATAACCTGGAGCTAACTTATGAGAATTTCAGGTCAGAGGAGATCCTGAGAGCAGTTCTTCCTGAAGGCCAGGAGGTCACCTCTGGATTTAGCCGTGTTGGCCACATAGCTCATCTGAATCTCAGGGATCACCAGCTACCCTACAGACATCTGATTGGTAGGTAAAACAGCTCCCCTCAAAAAGGTAACTCCTCTATTTTGCATATTTTCCAAAAGATATTTTAGCAAGTATCACTTACACAAAGAACACTTTTGAGTGCTTTCCATTGCTTTTTGTTTTGGCTTTGAGTAGCCTTGTGCTGGTGCTGTAGCAGTGTCCAGAGGGCACAGTTCTCTCCTCAGAGCCTTGTGGTCTCACCACACTGAGCACTGGCTCAGGGTGAGGTGTGTGCCTTAGAAAGGTGTCACAGCAGCAACTCTGAGCCCTTAGAGGGAGGTTGCTCCAACACACACTTATTTTTATTAATCAAGCTGTAAACAGGTTTGTTGTGGCTGTTGTAGAACATTAAAAGATTGTGGTCCCTTAACCAGAATATCTTTTGCCCTCTCTTTCAGGCCAGGTTATAATTGACAAGAATCCAGGACTCACCTGTGCAGTGAATAAAACCAATATTATTGACAGCACGTACAGGAATTTTGAAATGGAAGTGCTCGCTGGAGAGAGCAACCTGGTAACCAAGGTACAGGCCTTTTTCCCCTGGTCTTTTAATTTTAGTGTGCTAAAACCCAAAGGCATCTTCTGGAAAAAGGTCATGCAGACTTCTTGGACCATTCCTTTGTGCAGTGCCCTTCCTGGCACCTGTCTGAGCATCAGGGTTGGCTGTTCCTTCTACGTTCCTTTGTCCTGCTCTGCCAAGGGCAAATTCAGCCATAGGATCACAAAGACATGTATTCTTTCAAGTTCACAGCTCAGATTTAATGCTGTGTAAAAGCAGCTGCAGTAAAGGTTTCTTACAGAGATACTGATGACAAACTTGTACTGGGGGACGTTTCTCACTTAAAGCCAAAATATTCAGTGGATTTGATCTAAGAAAATGCTGTTTCCTAATGTGAACAAGCCTTGTACAGTGGCTGGTGTAGAAGGTAGGAGTGTGTTTTTCACTCACACTGGCTTTGTAACTTAGACAACGTTTTGCCTTTGCCTTTTTCCTTTTCTGACAGCAGCAAGACAAACCTCCTCTCTCCTCTCCTGACAGTTATCAGGTGCAATCACTGTGTGACTGCCAAGTATTTCTCATGTAGGGTTTCTTGTCTGTAGCTGGAAACTTGGCCACAGCTTCCACAAAAATATTTTCCTTATCTATTAGCAGTTTTATACTTTCAGAAGAGAAGACATTAGATTAGCAAATAAAAAGGTTGAATAGCTTGGTAGAACATCCTGTACATGCACAGAGAAGGCAACTGAATTGCCATGGCAGCAGTGACAAATACAATGCAGATGGTGTTACCATACACCTGGCACAGCATGGAGCTGCACCCAGGACTGCAGATACACCTCAGGATGTTTCCTGCTGGCAAAGCAAACAGTGTGGTGATTTGGATCCAAAGTCACTGTACTTCAGAGTCACACAGTTCCAGCATGGTGGTGCAAAGAGAGTATTATCTTGCATCCCGTTCTCATCTGAATAAACACTGTTTCTTTTCAGGTCTGTTCTTTAGATAGTGGCCATTCCAAAGGTTGGGTTTGGATCAGTTTCCAGACTCTGTCACCTTGAGAGATGAAATACAGTATTTTTCAAGCTGCAGAACTGGCTCCCAGTGGCATTGAATTTGGCTGAGGGTTCCTGTTCTTGTGCCTTATCATTCTCAGATGCTTATTTACTGTGTGGACTCCTCTACGGAGGGCTTGAGGCATCTTCCTAAGGTCTGCTTTCAATAAAGGAGTTGTCAGCTGGCCACAGAATTCTTCAAAAGCCTCAGATTTTTGTATGGCCATTTTAAACTGGTGCTTTATTCCCACCTAGTGATTGAGACATGAGTAAGCCAGTCATCGAGATTGACAGTGGGGACATTCCTTATGGCAGTTTCTGATGAACTGATCTGGTTTTACAAGGTTCACGTGTGCTGCCAGTGGGACAGTGTTGATGTACATGTTACCTTTTGATAAGGGACCTTGATTTTTAGCTGTGTGAATTACTGATAACTCTTTAAACTTGCGAAAATGTTTTGGATTTTCAGGTCAAAGAAAATAATATTGCATATGAATTGGACTTCTCCAAAGTCTACTGGAACCCACGCCTTTCCACAGAGCACAGCCGTATCGTCGAGCTGTTAAGGCCTGGTGATGTCCTGTTCGATGTCTTTGCTGGGATTGGACCCTTTGCTATTCCAGCAGCAAAGAAGAAGTGCCGCGTGTTTGCCAACGATCTCAACCCCGAATCCCACCACTGGCTCCTGCACAACTGCAGGCTAAACAAGGTAGACACCAAAGTGAAAGCGTTCAACATGGATGGCAGGGACTTCCTGCGGGGGCCGGTGCAGGAGGAGCTGAGCAAAGAGCTCCCACTCCTGAAGGGAGAGCAGAAAACCGCTTTCCACATCGTCATGAATTTGCCGGCGCTGGCTGTTGAATTCCTGGATGTTTTCAGGCATCTCTTGGTGGGGGAGCCCTGCAGTGCTGCTGGCCTCCCCACTGTGCACTGCTACGGGTTCTCCAAGCATGAGGACCCAGCCAAAGACATTCAGGAACGAGCAGAAGCGTCGCTGGGAACCTCCCTGGAGGGACGTTGTTCTACGTACCTGGTCAGGAACGTGGCACCCAACAAAGAGATGCTGTGCATCAGTTTCCAGGTCCCAGCAGACGTGCTGTACAAGAGGCCCTGCCCTGATGGAGGTAAGGAACAACCCTCCCACATGGCACTGGGATTTCAGGCTCCACCTTTTGTTGCCTCAGGCTGGTCCCACCTTGCCAGCCCTGTGGCCATTCCAGCCATGTGACAGTGACACTGGATTTGGGGTGAGTGCTGAGGTGGCGCAGGACCGAGTGCCTGCACGTGTGCAGCAGCTGCAGGGCTTGCTGTGCTCCTGGAAACAGCAGCCTGCTCCTCTGATCCCAGCGTGAGCCTCCCCAGAAACATGGTGGACTGGAGAGGATCACCCCACAGGCCATAAACCAGACCTTTATGCCTTAGGTTGTGTACTGGGGGAGGGTGGGGACTCAGTGATCCTTGTGGGCCCTTCCAGCGTGGGATGTGCAGTGATTCTGTGATCTGATGCCAAGCACACATTTCTGTTAGCTCAGTACTTAAGAGCTGGAGCTGCATTTTTGCCCAGAACAGCACAGTTCCAGGGGACTGGTCCCAGCTCTGACCTTCTCCTTTATGCTCACACGGACTCGGTGTAGCCCTGAAGTCACCACATCAGCAGAGTCAGGTTCTGTACAATTTAATTGAGACATAGATACCCTTAGAGAGCTTTAATGCTGAATTTGGTTATTTTGTAGGGGTTTTTTTGTATTTTTATAATCGGTCATTTGTTTCTTGAAGTACTTGTTGGTTTCAGTGATCTTGGGCTTTGCATTATGTGAGAAGAGGGGAGAGGGAAACTGAATCTGAAGTTACATGAGCGAAAGGAAAGGGGGTTTTTATAAAGCTTTAATGCCATGAAACTTATTTTTATGCTGTTGTTGGGTAGCACTGAGATGTAGGTCAAAATGTAGCTCCATACAGGTTTTTTGAAAGTCCTTTCTGCTGTTTAGTAAAGACCACCCCATTATTGCTGTAACAGTTTTTGTTTGTGACTGTTAATCCTGATTTTAACACTCATCTCTTCCTGTTAAATCCCTTAAGTGTTCCAGACCTTGTGGTTTAGCTCAGTCTGTTTACTGCACATTAAATAATTTACTTTCTCCAACCTTTTTCCAGCAAAACCAGCCTCAAAACGTCTGTGTACCAGCCAAGGTTTTTCTGAAGAGAAGTTACTGAGTTGAAGACTGGACTTATGGTAACTACCTTAGTTTATATAAAGGACATTTAGGGTACCCCTGGTTTAGCCCTTGAGTTGTTCACAGCATACCTGTTGCAGCTTTCCTTTGGGAGCCTTGCTCCCTGTGTTTACCTTTTCTTTTTTTTTTTAAATTGTGGGATCGATAGGAAGATTGAAATTGTTACCACAAAAAAATTAAAATTTTGCTCTTTTGTAATAAATGTGTTTTGGTACTTCTCTGCTCTCTATTGTTTCACGCCCTGTGCTAATTCAGTGACACAGCCAGGGGTGGTTTCCTGCTGTGGCATTTTGATAATATGCAGTTTGTGGGGAGAACAGATTTTTCTGTTTTGTGGGGTCTCGGAAGGTGACTTATATAACCTCTGCCTTGGATTCCCTCTGACAAATGTTTTGGAGTTTCAGAATATTGGATTACGGTGAGCAGATGCACAAACAGCCCTTGTGTAAGCAAGATAACGTTTCAAAAACTTAACCTGAGATACAGAAAGGACCAAAAAGCCACATATCCTGGGGGTTTGAGTAAAAAACATTTTTTAACACCAAGATTTAGTTAGGGATTAGTTGACTCCTAACTTTGTGTTTGCCCGCTGTTAGAGCAGGAAAGACTCTAATGCTTTTTACACATTTGCAGAATAAATACATGTTTGTATTGAAGTGCCAGACTGGAACCAGCACCTGGAAAAGTCCTCTCTTCCTGAAACCGTGTCCTCCCGTGGCTTTTGTGCCTCTGCCCTCTCCCAGCTCTGCCCCACCTCTCACTGCTCCCCTGCTGCAGTCCCTGCATGATCTCTCTGACTGGCTGCTTGTATTCTGCAGGGATTTGATTTCCTTTTCTTACCCATCCAAACTATTGTTGGGCAATGTCAACCACAAGCAGTTTATTTGGCCAGAGAACTCGGCTCGCCCTCTCCGTGGCAGATATTTCCCCTCAGTCCAAGCTCCGAGCTCACACCCAGCAGCTCCATTACCAGATGTCTGTCCCTCTCCTGGCTCTGCTGCGGCTCCATCCCTGACCCTGCAGCCTGATGGATGTTTGGTTCTCACCCAAGTGCCGCCAAGGGCCGTGGGTTTGTTTTGCTCGTGGTTCAGTGTGACAGCCTTTCTCTCCCTTGGCTCCAGAGACGCTGCTGGGAGCCTGGTTACTGCTGGAGCACGTTTATCAGTCCAGAGGGAGAAAGCCATCGTGACTCACCCGTGCTGTCGGGAATGCTGCTGTACAGATTCCTCCCTGGACTGCACTGCAGCCGGAGTGTTCCCCCTCTGGCCTTTGTGGTGTCTCAGCAGCTCCAGCCTGTGTGTCCTCTCCAGCAGCCACAGGCACCTCGTGTCTGCTGCTCCAGGGCCGCGCTGGGCTCTGGCTCCCGGCCGGTGCTGCCGCTCTGCTGCCTGTCACACTTGCTGACACCACTGCTGCTTTCCAGCCGCTGCCCTCTGCCTTTCCCACGAATGTCTGACAGTGGCTCCTGTTCCTCAGAGCCCTCCACAAGCGCTGCTGGAGCAAAAAGGCCCTCAGCCATCCTGGAATGCTGCAGTCAGCCTGTGAGCTCTGCTGACACGCCTGGCGGGGACTGCAGGTCCCTGTGATGCTGCACTGCTTCACAGCCCAAATTTGGGGCTTCTTGGCCCCACTGCACCAACAGAAGCCTGGCTTTGATCACCATTTCTGGGTCGAGCAAGTTGAGAACATCACTGATTTTCAGCATGTGACTAAAGCGACCCAGGGCAGGGAAGGATTTGAGTTGGTAAAAGTTTTGTTCCCTTAAGGATTGAATTATTCCAGTGTTATTGCAGCAGCACAGCTTTGGTTTAGATGCAGGTCAGCAGATGAGATGTGGCTATACTCGGACTCAAGGGGTTTCCCAGCTTTCTCTGCAGTTGCCACTTCTGTGTACAACCCTTCCACATGACACAGAGTGATATCCAAGGACCACACAAGTTAATGAGTGTATTTAAATGATGCCTATTAATATGCACGAGCAGTTCTGCATTCATCAGGGCATGACCTGAGGCTTTACAAACGATATAAACAGACCATCAGTGTGGTGCATCCTTGCCAGTCTGGGGAGGACAGTGATCAGCTGGGGTGGTGGCAGCCATCCATCATGAGCCAGGGACTGGAAAAATGATGGGCATGTCAGCTCTCAGGTGGGAGGAGAGGAGAGGGGAAGGAGAGGGGAATCCTGGGTGGGAAGCAGCACTTGTCTCAGGGATGGATTCCAACACAAATGGTCTCTCAGCACTGCACCCCCAAGTCCTACAGCACCCAGGCACAGGCTCTGTGTCCAAGGCCAGGCCACCTGCCCCCACCAGGGAGGTGCTCCTTTTCCACACCTCTGCCTTGTGTGTGTAACATTCCCTCTTGGCAGCTGTTCTGGGCACAACCAGCAGGATTTCAGAGAGGGCAGTGGAAATTTTGCCACCTCCCCCCACTTTCCTTAATAAAGCAAGCACTGAGTCTGGAATAGAGCTTGTCCTTCTCTTTATTACAGCATAGAAAAAACACATCCAATCAACAGCTATTAGCAGATGGCCCATAAAATGTGGTCCAAGCTCCCTGTCCTGAGCAGTTTCCCATCTCCTACAGTTTATACCCACTCATGGCAAAGCCCAGTCCTCTCAGCTCTGCTGAGATAAGCGAACATTCCGCTACCAGGAGAGGGAAAGGAATACATGAAAGCAGCAGATCAAGTGGCAAGGGTCATCCCAAAAAAACCAGCAAAGGGATGTTCCTCCCAAAGAAGCTCCTGAGTGCATGACAGAAAAGTTGCAAATGGAGCTGAACAGGAAAAAAACAACCAAACAACAACAAAACAAGCAAATAAAAACCCCAAAATAATCCCACAATTTTGACTATTTCAAGGACTTAGTCTTGCTTCTTAAATTGCTCCTAGAGGAACTCAGCTGAAAGACTTTCAGCAAAGATTGGTTTTCCAGGCAAAGGTGAGAACCAAGTGTCATCCGGAAGGAGTCATGTCAGCATAGTTCCAGGGTTTCTCATCCCATCCAGCTGGCAGGAGGAAAAACCCACTTGTCTAAACTGGGGAAACGAGTTTTATGGGAAGAAAATGTAGGTTTGAATATTGACACTAAATGTTATAATCAAAATGGCATTTAAATTCTTGTGCAAATAAAACCCTGCAATAAGAGTAAAACCACAAACTTTAATAAAAAAGTCTGGCTTTATTTAAAAAAAAATTTACAAGTGTATTTCTTTAAGCCTCAAACATACACAGCTGAGTTATTCACATCTTCCATCAGATGTGGCTTATTGCTTCAGCCTCCCTCAGCAAAGTGCCACATGACTCATGAGTTTCCCCCTCCACAAAAATGAATCTACCATTTTTCAAAGCTCTCGTGCAGGCGGGTTTTATTTTTCCCCTTTAACACTTGAACACAGCTGGTTTAGCACAGAGAATGGCACAGGAAAGCGACAGCAGCCCGGCCATCGTGCACATGGCAGCGATTCTGCCCCAACCTTTGCTGGCTTGATTGGCTTCTCTCCCCGCTGGGTGTCCCTTGGTCACAGGCTGACGGTCCCTGGTTAACTGGGGTGCCAGAAGAGCCCGCTGAAAGCGTCCTGCAGGGCTCGGTGACAGGCCAGGGAAGATGTGTATCCCCCGGCGAGATCCTGCGGAGAGGCGGCTCGAACGTGGTTGAGGTACCTACAGCAAAGAGCAGTGTTATCTCAGAGCAGGAATGAACACATCGAGCACCTGCGTGGTGCACAGGATGGTGAGGTCGAGGCTGCTTGTGGGAGACAGCAAGGGATGGAGCTGCCCACTGCCAGCCACCTGGGGATAAAGATTCCATGAGTTAAAGCAGCGACACACCCTCAGCCAGGCTGCCCCAGCCAATGCACTCAGCTCAGCTCTTCGAAAGAGGGGACACTCATGGGTTTGTGTTCGCTGTGACATCCCTCCACCTGGGAGAGGAGTCATTTTCCCCTCTTCTGGAGTTCCTTCTAAGACAAGGAGAACAACACAAGCTCTCGGTGCTCCCACAGGAACAGGAGGCTTCCAGCTCAGTCAGTGCCAGTTGCTGTGATGACCACAGGGCTGAGCTTTCTGCTCTCAGGACTCTCTCTGCCTAATACCTGGCACCCCCTAATACCTGGGAATTAGATCTGTGGGAGGCCGTCATCAACATTTTGGCTAAAGAAGCCTCTAAACCTCCCCATTAATTCAGCAGCATCACCCATGTGCAGAGCCATCTAATTCCACACCAAACCCACCAGACTGATGAGCTGACATGGAAACACACTGCCTGTGCTGGCACCACCGCAAGCTCTTGGCTCCCCTTGGCTCCCTCCAAGGGCTCCAGCCAGCCACACACACCAAGAGCTCCTGTTAAAGGTGTCTGCTCAGGAGGGTCTGGATGGCTTCTTTCCATGCTGTAATTCTACACGAGACAGGTACAAGACCAGAATCTCCACGAGTTTTGCAGCAAACCCCCATCAAATGCACAGAGAGATCCACAGCCCAGCAGGATGACCATCTCAAACCCTGACCAGCAGACACAGCACCACAAATAAGCAGTGCTTCTCCCAGTGGCCATCTGAGCTGCTCCGCTTCAGCCGGCTGTTTTGATTCCTCACTTGGTACATGTTGCTCCTGGGAAGGTTGAGTCATTCCACCTCTGGCTTGGCAACTCAAGCATAAACTTGCAAAACGCATACAGCCTTTTATAATGTTATCCCGAGAAACCTAAAACAGCTGCACTTTTGGCAGGAAAGTACAGGACCACCAGTAAAATATCCAAAACAGTTGCATCTTTTAATTTATGACTGTACGCTGTTTCCATAAAGAGTATATAAAACAGGTCAGATTTTATAGGTAAGACATAATAAACAGTCATACTCATTGATGCCATAAATGTGTAGAAAGAGAGATTACTGAGAAATTATTAATTACAGTTTTTAAAACTGTATTTCTTGCACCTAATAACCACAATGCACAGACATGAGCAACATTTCTGAGCGATTCCTGGTGAGATGCTGAAGCTGAGACACCTCATTTGTCTCCTGCAGCTGAGCTGAGCTCTGCTGCTTCAGACCAACTTGTGATGGAGCCTGGCCCTCGCTGCTGGAAACCAGTTCCCATCAGTATGTACACAGGCAGGAGGACACAAACCCTTTTAAGAGTGCTCAGTCCAAAGGGAATCTACAAACACAGCAGCAAAGCTGGTCCCATCTCTTAACTTGCAAGGGGAGGTGGTGGGCAGAGAGCTCCTGGTTTGTGGCAGAATGCATTTTATGGTTTTAATATTTTTTAACATTCTTGTTACTTGTCCCTTAATATTTTAGGAGGAAGATCTCATGCTTCCCAAAGGACTTTTACAACTGCTGTGGGAAAACAGGAGCTCCTTCCCCCAGTCAGAAACGATGGATACTGACCACAACAAATAATTTCCTTCAAAATGCTGGTGTGAAACTACCTCCACCCTCCAAACTGCAGAGTCTTATAAAAATCAATTCCCAGCTTGCATTCCACTTCTATCATATTCATTTCATTACATAAACTTCATTTTCCCCTCATGCATGAAACAGTCCAGTGAAAACAGGATTATTTTACATTTCAATATTAAAAAAGGTTGGTGTACCTTTCTCATTACTTTTCTTATCTTTTGTTACTTATGTATCACTAAAAGGAGAAAAGCAGAGTCTATTGTTTCCTTTTTTCTAGGACATCTGAAACTGGAGCATTAGTTTCACAAGACAACCTGATTTACAGCCATTACAGCATTTGTAGTTAATTGGTAGGTGATCTCTGAAGCAATACAAAATCATTGCCAAAAAGGCTCAGATCGACTTTTACTGCATTAATTCTCCTTACTCCTGTGAAACGAGCACTACCCACTGCTGGCTGTCAAGTGAGGTCTTTATTTTCTTGTTAAGTATCTGAACTTACTGCTCTTGACCCATTTAATTACTGTGGTACACCAGGCAATTGCAAAGAATCTGCCACGCTGAAGCCACACAATGAGAAGCGAATGTTTCGCCGGCTTTTCCACACGGCTCCCCATCTGTGCTGCCCGAATCCAGCCATCCCCTCCACAGGAGAATCTCTCTGAACTGGATTCCTGGGGTTTCTGGCAGAGGTCTGCACATCTTTTCATGTGCACCTTTACAACAGCAGCAGGAAGAAGAGCTTGCCAAGTTTTATTTCCAAAAAGCCAAGCTCCGTTAGGTCTTGGGACCTGAAGGTAATTGCTCTCACTAGTTAGCAAATTCCAGCACACTGGGTCTGTTTTTCATAGGTTTATTTTAAGTACCTGTAAATCTTATAAGCAGAAACCAGGAAAACGAGGTTTGCTTTTTCTGGTGCACAGTTTTTTAATGTAACTTGTTTTTACTGAGGGCAGACTAAACTCTGAAATTAAAAAAAAAGGCCTGCACTATTATTTTTGAGCAGGGCTAAAGGGCTGTGTGTTCCCTGCCCCACCGTTTCACACTTCCCATTCCCCGTAATGCTGAAGCTCTGCTTCAGGCTCTGCCCAAACAAGCCCCCTTTCCTTACTGCAGCCTTTGGATGTTGATCTTCCTCATTAACTTTCACATCAGTCAAAACATGTAATATTTTGTTCCCCATGAGCCTTCGGGGGGCTCATTCCTGACCTTCAGTTTCCCATCACTGTGGAGGGGGGGACAGAAAAAAAAATCCTCCTGTTTTTAAGGAAAGGGGTGTAATTCACACTCGGTGTGGGGGCTCCGAATCAAGCTGGTCACTCTTGGGAGGGGGTTTTCTTCATGCTTTCCCTTTCCAAAGGCCATCAATCCATCAGGAAGGACTGGGACAGCTGGAGAACTATGGGGTGGCGCCCAGCATGGCAGGGGATGCAATTCCCACCCCGGCCCAGGCAGCCTCAGCACCCCCTGGCATCGCTGCTTATGAGAGCCAAAGGACTCAACATCAGCTCAGGAACACCCAAGACCACTGGCAAACACCCCCTCACTGCTCAACAGCGTGGTCTTGTTTCAGAGAAATTAAGGAAGGACTTCAGAAACAATCAGAGAGGATGGAGAAAGGGCACAATCAAACCTGGCTAAAAAAAACAACCAACCAATAACCAAACAAATGTGGAAGACCCCCACCTAAACAAACAAACTAAAAGAACCAAACATCCAACCAATAGGCCAAAAGCTGCCCACAGTACTTCTCTTCACCCACCCAATTGAAAATATCTGTGCTAGGGACTATTTCACACAATCTTCCCCATCTACCCAAGATAAATACACTCCCACTGGTGATTCTGCAGATGCACCACTGGAGGTACATGTGGAGTAACTTGTATTTGTCACACAGATTTTTTTTTCTTCTATCTATTAGGTATTTTATAGAGGTGAAGAAAAATCATTCACAAGTTGTTTGACAAGAAACAAAAAAAGATAGTGTAATTCTATTCCACAGAATAGATTTACTGCTCATCTGATTATCTGCAGTATCCAAGACAGAAAGTAATGGGGCAGACATTAGATCTGGGAAATTCTCCAGATTCGTCATTTAAATAATAAATAGTGGTTGTGAGAAAGCAGGCAAAATACTCCAGTCTGGAAAACTGTGTGAAGCATTAGCAAGGCAGTAGCATAGGCTGCTGCATTCCTGAACCCTTCTGGAGACAGGATTTTCATTAGATTTACCAAGTCCCTGGGATGAGCTATCACTGCATTACTCAGAGTAAGCTTGGAGAGACTGGGTCTCATCAGATGAGAAAGGCACAAAGAAACTGGATTGTGTCTGGCCTGTTTTTCATTGAGGAATGTGTAGTCTGGGTTACTCTATAGTCCCTGAGCAGGTACAAACTGAGCTCCTCTGCTCAGCTCTGTTTTTGTTTGAACGAGCCAGCTCCACCAGTCAGTCCATGCAGCCAAACAGAATTTGTTTATAAAATGAGCAGAGTTCATTGCTTTTCTCCATTAAGTAGCCCCAGGAAATTCATTTGGGAACAGGTCTTTGCTGGGTGTTATTCAAATACGGTGTGGTTCTCCCTGTCTCAGACAAAGTCTAAGGCAGGGCAAAACCAGAAGCCACAAAGCTGGTACACAATGAAACCCAGAACGGCAATTCATCCTTCCACAGAGTAGCTACAAGCCTGATCCCAGGTCCTCAAAAGCGGAAAAACCCAGTCCTTCACTTGTTTTAGCAGACATTATTTGGGCACTATTATTGAATGTAGATCTTAACAAACCCACCAGCTATTACTAGTGTCAGAAATTCCTGCAGAACACCAGCCAACACAAGCTGTTCCAACATGGAATGCAACTTTAACACAGCCATGAACTCAGCAAGGGCTCCTCTCAACCCCTCCTTGCTCGAGGTCACCCTGCCAGCCCTGGTGGCACTGAGACACCTGCCCTCAGCCACTCCTCTCCCCCGCCCTCCAGACAACAGGGACAAAATGGGGAAAATCTATTTAATAGCTGCAGTCACTGAGGGGGTTCCATTATTTGTTTGGGGTTTTTTTCCAATGTCTCTGTGTAATTGCAACAACCAGTGTGAATGCCAAAACAGAGCAAAGCATGATGAGGTTCACATACAGCAGATCCTAAGGCAGAGAGAAAAAGAATATATTTTTACCCAGACTATGATACCTTATGGACCAAACACAGCTCATGGTGCAGGGGTGAGGAAAAGTCACTCTAAATACCATAATACAGTTTTGGCTCCTGAAAAATCCTACCAAAGACAAGCGAGCCACCACAGACACCACCCCTGCAGCCCCAGCAATCCCACCTGCAGACAGCAGTGGTGTGCAGATCCAGCTTAGTAAGCCAGTCTGTTTTGTTATTATTAATAACACTGTTTAGCTGTGCTAGTTTCAGAGGTCTTAAGGAGCAGAAATTGCTCACCAAGGTGTCAGATGAGTGCCAGACCCTTTTTCATGCCAGAGACTTGCTCAGCCCATTTCACTTACCCATGGCCCAAGAACCTCCTGCAGAACCATCGCTTACTCATCCTAATTCCAATTTCCAACAAGGCAAAGTTAGTGCCTTCATCACGCAATAAATTCTTCAATAGAAGATGCCTTCCAACTCTAATGGACCCCTGTCTGTCTCAGTTAAGGATTAAGAAAAAGCTTCTTAAATGTGAGTTTGAGTCCATGGCTCCTAGAACTTTTATTTCTGTTTTATATCTTCTATGTAAATAACTCTGTTTTAGCACAAATAAAACTTCCCAGCAGAAAAGCCAGGAAACCCCTCAACCCTGCAAATCAGTAATTGAAGTTTAGGACCTCTAGTGACTCTTTTCAGCCTCCTCCACTTGCTTTTTCTAAATAGCAAATTGTTTCAAATGCTGTCAGAGTGTCTCAGGGCAGGAGTGTGTGTCAAATGTGTGTGGTGAAACCACGTACGCCAAAATCAAAACAAGTCTGCCAGAGCACACCTCAGCTAAGATGGAACAGCACAGTGCTCTGCTACTGGACATAGAGAGAGGAAAATAAAAAGCCTAGAAAAGTAATATTAGCCATGAAACCGCTGTCACTGATAAAGCCAGTTCTGACTCCAAGGGCAGAAATAAGTGATGAGTTATTCCTCCTTTTTTTCCCTTATAAGAAAGGGCAAACATTTCTGATCCTGGAAGCCCAAAGCCAGACATGTCCTGCTACAACAGCGACCCAGGAGAGCTCTGGGGTCAGTGCTCCTACTCCAAAAGGAGTGGCTTTGCTTCTTCCCAGTCCTTCCACAGCTACTGCAGTGACCAATAAAAGAATTTCTGGAGTGTTTAACATAAAAACTAAGGCATTTTTATTTGATGTTTCATATAAACTGTTTCCTCTTTTATGGTGAAACACATACATAACCTGGAAGATACGTCTAATGACCCATCTCGGTGTTTATTACAAATTAGCTGTGACATTGGTGAGTGAAGTTGTGAACCCTGGAGTAGAAAAACCCTTAAATGCAAAGACACAAAGTCCTTAGTGAGAGAACAGAACAGAATCAGATTTTCCCATACTACTTTCCCTGAAAACTTCCTCTTTTTTATGATGAAATCCAGACTCCAGGGAGCAAACATTTCCACTGAAAAGCTAATACATTGGGGGATGGAATGGAGGGAAATTTCCTTGTGACAGCTATCTCAAAATACAGCTTCAGTGCTCCTAAGTGAACGTATCATAAACAACCTGACTCCCCTACTGGTAAAAAAAGAAGTTTAAAGGAAGAAAAGTTTTAGAGAGCACCTGGTTCTCCAGCATTTTCCTAGCCCTGCAATTCTTCTTCTGCTCTAGTTTTTAAACAGACGTGAGACCAGACTCAGGTACTCACATGTATTCAACACACAAACATTGGCTTTTGGAGTAACTGAGAAGCCAGTGCTATTGCCTAGAGGTAAGATGAAAAAGCATGGAGAAACTGAGATCAAAGGACAAGGAGAAATGCCTTCTGCCCCACAGAAACTGTCTGATATAATTTTAAAAGAAGTGGATGTTTTAAAGTGTAAAGACAGGAAACTAACGATGAAAAAGGTTTTACAGAATAAAGGAAGCTTTGTACTCCTCTGCCCTGATCTGCATTTTGCACATTTTCTCTGCTGCAGGCTCAGTGGAGTCCTGGGGCAGGACCTGCAGGCACTGCCATAACAAGGGGTTTTGGACAACTCCAGTCCCACTGCGAGGTCTTACCCCAGTAGGCACCACCTTGATACAACTATTTCATGTGGAAATTACTATAAACTCGAAGAACTGGGGACTACAGACCTTGAGACTATCAGCTTAAAGCACTGTAGACTATAAAGACTACAGACGTTGAAATAGGACATAAACCCCTTAAGTGGTGCAACCTCGCCCATTCCCATTTTCAAAAGGAACTGTAAAATCAGTTGTACCCCGAGATGTTAAAAATGTTAACAAGTTAAATAAACCTCCTCTTTTCATCCTCAGCTGATGTAAGGCAACATGGTTTATAGGTTTCTGTGCTGTTGCATGCTAGATCTAAAACAAAGATTATCTGAAAGTTCTCGTCACTTCAGCATGCGACTGCCTGCTTTAAAATAAAAACAGGAAATGGAAAGCAGAACCTGCAAATACACGAATCCTTTGCAAGCAAAGGAAAACTACAGGCTACACAATTTCTTTTTATTCATGTGTTTCAACAGGATAAAGAATATTTTATATAAGTCCTATACTGACTTTTCTTTCTTCAGTTGTTGGGGGCTTCCCCATGTCCCAGTAAAATACATAGTTGTTTTAATGTCTCCACACGTGTCAGAACAGAGAGATCACTGATTGTGTTGTGTGAAGAGTTTGTTTCTTGTAGCTCACCACACATCTCTGCACCACACATTCCTCCCAGCTCCAAAATATGCACAACCACTACGACTCAGATGATTTTTTTTTTCCCCTTTAAACTGAAAGGATTTCTGCTTCAACTCTTTCCCAAATAGCTGCTTGAACTCATTATCCTGCTGCCCGTGGCTGGTAACAAGAGGTTAATGTTTATTTCTAGAAGCTTTGCTCACAGGAAGCCTTCCTCCAGCGCAAGTGGCTTCCGTAACTCCAGAGGGGTTGGGAGCCCTCTTGGATGAGTGGGGGCACCTGGTGCCCCATTTGTCATCTTCCTGAGGTCACCCGCCAGCTGTCTGTCCTCTCAACACCCGGGCTCACCACCGTGGCCAAGGCATTCTCCCTCGCTCAGGTTTCCAGGTCTGAACTTCCAGATACAGTAAATCAATCAGCCATCACAGAAAGTGCTCAAACAACTGCAAGTTAAGCATTTTAACACCCTTGAGCAGCCTCGCTGCGCAACAAGGACACTGCAGTCCTCGCTGGAATCCGGCAAAGCACTCGCTCTGCAGGACTAGTATGGATTACACTGGGGAGCACTGCAGAACTGCAGCTACATTTAGGCTATGACTAAATCGGGCTCTGCTTGTACTTGACCCCGACAAGAATGTCATTGAACACAAGGGTCTTTTCTCAGCTGTGATTTTGTAGGGTTTTTTTATTTTCAATAGCTAAAAAGACCATTTAGCCACCATTCTGTAATTGCAAAGCGGCTCTCTTTGTAAGATGTTGTGGAAAAGTTTTGGCATGGGTTGATCTCCAAATCGTTCATCTTTCCCCCTGCCTTCCAATGCCTCACGTTTAGGACAAAGGTCACCAGAAGAACATGGATACGTTTAAAAGAATAATTATTACTCTGAGAAAATTAACCATTGTTTTCTATCTTACTACCTGAGTCAGGATTATTTTCACAGGCTTATCTTTCTTTTTTTTTTAAGGACAGGGCAAGTTCAGTCTTTAAGACACCACCATGTCTTTCCCCAGGGCTCAGGGAACACCTCCCTGGGCTTGACCCTGGCAATACAGCATCACTTCTGCAGGCCGAAAGAGAGAACACAACTTTTATTCTGAAAGACAGTTCTTTTGGACACACAAATTCTTATTTTAGGATAAAAATTCCCTACTGTTCCTCACACTGCCTTTTTCTTCGCCTTCCGCACACCCCACCGCCTGCCACAAATCCCTCAGTGCAGGGCAACCAATCCATATTGATGAACTGGGGCTTTGAGAGAGCTACATGAAAGAGATTCCTCCAGGACCAGCTTCCATGTAAATTATGCAGCTGTGAAGCAAACAGAGCACCTTCTGAACAGAGCACTCAGTCAGGAACACCTACAGACAGAGGATGGAGATGCAGAGACATTTCCCTCCCCGCACTTTTCAGTACGTTTTGCTTGATGCACAGTTCTGTGGCAAAGACCACAAGGATGGCCATGGTTGTATTATAAAATCATAGAATGGTTTGGATTGGAAGGGACATTAAAGATCATCTAGTTCCAACCCCCCTGCCATGGGCAGGGATGCCACCCACCAGCTCAGGACCACAACTGCGGAGTCCAGGATGGTTGCCAGCAGAAAGGAGATATTTCTGCCCCAGGAGCTCTGGTAAGGACCTTGACTTTGGGCCCAAGTCTGGAAAATGGACAGGCCAGCATAGTTTTAGAGGTTTTCTTGTACTGAAGGATTGTGCTTTAGTCCCAGCAGGAGAGGACAGAGCCCCAGGGTGACTCATGCATAAGGCACGGCCACAGGCTTTGCCCCCAGACCACTGCTGATGGGAAAAACACCATCTGAACACAGAAAAAGCTGATTATAACCTCAGCTTTGCAATATGGTCTCCCCAGGTCAGACAGTCTGTTCTGTTTTCACTGTGACACAGCATCCTCTGTTCTGACCGTGCAGTAATGAATTCGTGTCATATGGTAAATCTAGTTTAATCTGACTCAAACAAAATAGCTCAAGATGCACAAGAAATTTTAGAGGCTTTTTAACCTCTGATACTGATGAGATAAGTAAGCTGCCAAACCTAATAATTATCTCAAATGAATAACTACGAGCAGAGAGCAAATCTGCTCTGTGCTCGTAGTTGTTCATTTGAGATAAGAAGAACCCAAAGTTATTTTCTTTAGGCAGTATGTGAAAAGTACAGTTGTTGAAAGCAAAGAGATTGCAGTTTGAATGACGGTATTTAAAGATGAGACTGTTCAGGTCAAAAGAAGGTGAAAACAGGTTGTCTGGTATTGCAGCTCATTAGTGCTCTAATGCATCAGAGCCTCTGCTGCCGCAGGTTCTGGTTGCTGCTCTCAGGTCAGCATTTCAGTCTGATGCTGAGGATCAAGTTTACAGTGCTCAGCCATGCTGGCATTTGCTCCTCAGGAAGGCCTGGAAAAGGTGAGAGGTAGAGAAGAGAGGAAAGCAGGATCTCAGAGTGAGGCTTCTCCTCAAAACCACGTCTGGGTGAAGGAATAGAAGCATCTGCCCCGGTCCTCTGCAGCCTCGTGGCTGAGCTCTCACACACCGACCTGCAAAGGAACCACTCAGCCCCACTCTGTGTCACCGGGCACTCAGACAGCTCACAGAGGTGGGGAGAGGAGGGGAAAGAGTTCCTCTGTTCTCCTGAAAATATTTTTTACAGGGGAATGAAGGAAAAAAAAAAAACCCTTTCAATCCTAGGCAGCTTCCTCGTATCTGTCAGCATATGGTAGGAGCTATTACTATTTGGTTTAAATCTAGAACATCATTAAGCCTATTTTTCTATTTTAACAGTTTGACAATTCTATTGTGAAATCTGGGTGTAATTCTCTGGATTTTATTGTCCTTCTCCATTGTGCCCTAGCGGACTTTCTAGGGGGGAAAAGGCAGTGATGATAGGAGATCTTCATTTTACTCTTCTAAAAAGACAATGAGTTAAGTCTCTAAATGGACTTGTTCTTTAATTTATGTAATTTCTGTTGAATTAATTATTATTCTCTTCTGCTTTCAATCTAATCCAATATCCTGAACCAGCAGCAGCACAGATATCAAAGGAGGAGTGTGCTAAATTAGTCATAATCCTTTGGTTTCACCTGGGGGAGAAAAGTGCTAAGAGAGTTGTTATGGAGCAGTGACTTTCACAGTTGCTGAAATTCTCCATGGATTATTTGTTAACAACTTGACTCAACTTGCAAACAGCACTCTCAAAAACTCTCTCAAAAGAAGTTCTGCCTACTGATTGAACTAGTTCTAAAACCCTCTGGTCAGAAACTGCCTTTTAAACATTCCCAGAGTGTGCCCAGCATTTGCAGGGATTGCTAATAAATAATGACATTTAATAAATTTTCTGGTGATTCCCTGACTAGGAGAGCTCCCAGTAACACTAGGTGGCAGAAGGCTCTGTCACATTGAAGACACCTGCAGACAGATACACTCAGACCTAGACTTGAGCTTGATTTTAGAAAAGCTAAGGGGAAAACAGTTGAAAGCAAAACAGCTCTAAAATCCCATTTTCCATCCACTCTTCCAGTTCTAATTCTGGCTCTGGTATCCTTAGTGCACATGGTTTCACCCTTTAAAAGATCATTGGCTATCCCTGAATGTGAATATACCTTCTAAATCTGCCCCTTGAATTACCTACTGTTCAGTTCAGGCGAAATTCTGTATGTGACAGGTGATTCTATTAAGCTTTTATTCAAGTAAAAACGGCATTCACAGTTGAAAGAAATAAATGACCATTAGGGCAAGCACACAATAAAAACATACACTTCGAGTTACCTTGAAACATACTTGAAAGCCAGCCTGGAGTGCTATAGAAAACACACTTCTGCAGCTCAAAGGAAAACAACAACCTGCAAGCAAACTCAGTCAAAACTGATTCACTGGAAAAGGTCTGCTAAAAATGGCATCTGCTCCTTCACATTTTCAGGAGACACTTTTGTAATTGCATATAAAATTCCAAGGTGCCATCTGGTTACTTCTAGTTTTACCTATTTAACCCTTTAAAAAACATTTATGCTCCATTCTCTTTTATTCTGGCCACTCTGTTGTCAGCTACTCTCTCTCTCATCTAGTATAAATTAAATATATAAGGAAAAAAAGAGGTGTCCCTGCCCATAGGAGGGGGGATGGGACAAGACGATCTTTAAGGTCCATTACAAACCCTTAACATTCTCTGATTCTATGATTTCCAGTAAAAGACAGGTGAAGAACCATCAATAATCACACTCAAAGGCAGGATAAAAAGAACAATCTGCTGCGTGGGCTGCGACAACCTGGATAGAAAAGAAAGCAAAAGCAATGCAAGGAGGAAGCCGTAAACACAGAGGGAAAGTGGAAGACAAGCAATGTCTGGATGTCGAAAAACAGAAAGAGGTGGGGGGAAAATGGCACTCTATTTCCTTAGACATGTAAGTTAGAGCTGACAGCAAAGATTTCTTCTAGAAGCCCATGGCTGTACTGCTTTTACACTTGTTAACCAGTAGCACCCCAAGTTTACAGCACTTAAGGGGTGAGTTCCCCAAGTGTAGCTGGCGCTCAGTGCATTGGGGTGGGCTCTTCTGCACCTCTAGCCAAGGAGGCTCTCTGTGTTTAAATATACTATATATATTTTATCATTCCCAGTTGTCAGCAGTGGAAATTGTCATCTAAGCAGGAAAAGATGCTGTTGAAGAAACAGGAGGGGTTGGTTAGAAAGTAAAAATTATTTTGGCCATGACAGCTCATCTCACTGCCCATTTTGAGGGTAAGGGATCACGCCACCCATTGCAAATTGCTGCCTGAGAGGCAGAAAAATCAATAGTGGGTAGAAAAGCCGACTTGCCAAGGCCACAGCCACTGCCAGCGGATTATTAATGCATCTGTCTGCATTCTTTAATGTTTCCTAAGAAGCAACTATGTTAACTAAAAAGGTGCGACGTGTCAACAGCCCTTCTCTTCTCTCCTCTTCATTTTCTCTCTATATTAAAACCTTGGCTACCAAAGAAAACAATCACGTTTCACCTCATCTTTTCCCAGCTTTTCTGAAGTTCAGTTCCTGCTCCGGAGCAATATATACAGTCTAAGTACTACCCCTGACAAGCTGTTTGACAGCCCTAAGTTGCACATCTATTTTACTCCCAGAGCTTTGGAGTTGGTAGGGCTTAGATGGGAAATGGAGGCCAATTAAAATAAACACAGACAATATCAATGAATTCTTCAGAAAGGCACGAGACAAGCAAAATGAAACACTACTGGCTTTTGCCCACAGTCAGAATTCAGCCCATCTCACAGGTTGAATGCTCTGGCTGCGGTCCAGAAAGACACTTAAGCACATGTCTTATTTTAAGCATGTGAGTAGTCTCATTGATTTTTCACTCCTGCCAGTAAGAATATTCAATGCGCTTAAAGTTAAGCACATTGTTAAGTGCCTTCCTGGACCAAGGCCAGGCTATTTAGCCCTTGCAAGAGTTGGTCTACAGAATATTTACCATTATTTTAACTTCTTGAGACTTTCTTTGAGATAAAGTTTTATGGTGTATGGAAATACCTCATTCATACGAGCAGTGACTGGTTCACAGCAACCTTCAGGGACCAAGCATTCTTCCCCTTCCCACATCTTCTAAAGCAGTAACTGGAAGGGTTATCAAGACACATAAGGAAATACACCAATAAAGAAAATGAGTTTTGAAAGGAAAGCCAGCAGTCAGTGTTCTGGAGGGCAAAACAAGCCCCATAGTGAAAAGCTGACAAACATATTAATTTTCAGTGAAAACTAATAAAGCAATTTCCCAGTATCCCATTCCAATACCAAGTCCTGTGCAGGAACTTTGGAAAGCAAGCTGATTGTTGACTGAAATTAATTATAACAATAAGCACACATTCAATTGCATTTTTCTTCTTGCTTTTACATTCAGTTAAATACAACATTCAAGGAAAGGCCTGTTAGTGCTTCCTCAAGATGATCTCACCACATCAGAGCACTTTAGAGATCAAAGGCACAACAAACACTATTGCTTTTTGCTACAAAGCGGTGATGCCATTTGCTCTGCTACAGACAATTGGATTATTATCTGGTTGGCATTACCCAAGGTCAGTATCATATCCTGAATAAGAGAAAGATGTTTAATGGCACAACTAAGGAAAGCTGCACTGGGTCAGACTCGTGCTTCCCTCACCCCAGCCATCCCTCTCCAGGCTCCTCTTTTATGAGCAAAGGCTTTTTTATTTATTTATTTATTACTTTTTTATTTCAGTACTTGTTTCTTTCAGAAAATTTTAAACTCAGTAGTGAAAGTACAGAATTGACAGGGAGATATGTGAACAGAAAGCCAGTTTAATACCAGATCACCTCTAAAATCTCAGGGTGACTCACAGCTGTATCACTCATCGTGTCTTACACCACTGCAGCTCCACTGATTTCATGTTACCAAGCCCATACCTGATGGCAACTCAAGCCATCACTTTAGAATTATGTGCAACCTCTGAGACCCCTGCAAAAAAGAGCTAGAATGACAAAGGAAGCCTGCCTACGCAACGTCCCTTTCTGGTGAATTCTGCTTTAGAAGACCTCATTTTGAAAGAAATAATATCTTTTTTTAGTATCCAGAATTATTTTATGTATCTTGTTAGTGCAATCATTTGAAGACATTTTCTCACCCTGCCATGCAGAGTCTGAGCAGACAGACATAAAGGCTGTAACACCAAGAAGCTTTTCAGGCTGGAAGGCACACAGGGTGATGATATCATCATCACACACAGAATATTCTGAATTGGATGGGACCAACAACAATCATCAGGTCCAACTCTAAAGTGAATGGCCCATCATGTCCAGCTTCCCTGCGCAGGCAGGTTTCTCAGGGCTGCGTCCAGTCAACTTTTAGCATTTCCAAGGAGAAACACTTCACAAATTCTCTAGTCAACCTGTTCCAGTGCTTGACCTCCCCACAGTAAATGGAATTCTCTGTATTTCAGTCAGTGTCTGCAGCATTTCACCCTCTCACTGGGAATCATTGAGAAGTGCCTGGTTCTGTGCCTTCACTCCCTGCCCTCTATCAGGTATTTACACACACTGACAAGACTCTTCCAAGCCTTCCCTTCTCTAGATTAAACAGTTCCAGCTCCCCCAGTCTCACCTTCCATGACAGATACCCCAATCCTTACTCACTCCAGTGTGTCCCTGTCTGTTGCACTGGGAAGCCCAGGACAGGGCCAACATTCCAGATGTGCCCCTCATCAGTGCTGAGCAGAGAGGAAGGATCACCCCTTGCCCCAGCCTGCTGGCAATGCTCTGCCTGATGCAGCCCTGGGGACTGGTGGCCTTTCTTTCCCACAAGGACATGCTGCTGGCTCATGGCCACCATGGTCCTTCTCCATGGAGCTGTTTTCCAGCAGGTCGGCCCCCAGCCAGTACTGGCACACAGGGTTGTTCCTCCCCAGGTGCAGGACCCTGCATTTCTCTTTGCTGAACTTACAATATTCCTTTGACACCAGTTCTCCAGCCTGCTGAGGTCCCCCTGAAGGGCAGCACAACCATCTGGTGCACGAGTTGCTCCTCTGGACTTTGTATCACCTGCAACGTGCTGAAGGCACACTCCTTCCATAGCCAGGTGGGAATGAAGAGGATAGGGAGCACTGGTCCCAGTACTGACCCCTGGGGTGTACCACTGCATCCTGCTTTGCTTTGAAACCCAAGAACTAACAGCTATGTTAGCGACACGAGATGGTATTGGTTTAACCAGTTCCCATCCTTACATTAAGAGAGCACAATTTTTTAATATATGCAAGAATCAAGTCTGTTTCTCAACAGTATCTGCTGGCTCAACTCATCCTTAAAAGTGAATTTCCTTTAAGAAAACTTCAAAAATCATTTATGACTTCAGAGGGAAAGACAGACTTTTCTTTTTGAGCTGCTTCAGTATGTAACTAACCCAAATGGTGGATTTTCTTAAGAAATAATTTCTGTGGACAAAATAACCCCTTCACTGGAAGAATCCAGAGCAAAAAGAAAGTTATATTCCAGAACTGGGATTACAGCCAGTTTATGGTGGATAAACATTGAATGCTTATGGCATAATTATGTCACAGTATTTGCTGCCAGAATTAGAAAAAATATTCTTAAAATTATGCCGTAAATAGAATGGTGTTTAGTTTAGCTAAACTGAAAGCACACTCCAAGAAATGTGAAAAAACAAACTTACCATGATTCCAAATCTCAATTACGCATACTAAGGGCTTGTTTTAATAAAAGCACATTTAGTGGCTGAATAAAATTTCTCAAAAAATAATTTTCAAGATAATGAATTCCCGATGTCCAAAAAGAGTGTCACATTCAATTTCATCACTGACTCATGTAAACTAACCTCAAATTTAACCAAATGCAACTGTGATCAATATTTTGTCAAACTGAATGTATCTGGGGTTTAAGGCAACAAAAACAGATGCAAGGATGAGTTAAAAATTGGAACCCACAAGCAGAATGGAGTTCTTGGCTACTGAAAGATCTGGAACAGTTATACTGACAGGGGGAAGCCATAAGAATGAAAAGTTTTGATAATACTGCCACAGTGAGCAGCATAAGAGTCAAGTGCAGAAGAAATAAACATGATAGTTTGTTTCTGTTGGGTTTTGCTTATTATTTTTTATCCTTTAAAGATGCCATCATCCACTTTTAGGCAGCTTGAGGCACAGACTGTTCCCCACACCTCTAAATTGCTGTACAGTGTCTAGTATGATGGACTTGCCATTATGCTCCTAGGCACTTTTGTAAGGCAAAAAACAGCAACAACCAACCAAAAAAACCAACCACAAAATATAAACACTGTCAGATTTACCAACATAACCTTGAAAAAGCTCTAAGAGTTACTGATCAACAAGACACAAAAAGGTTGGTTATATATAGTAGAACTGAGGCACAAAAGAAAAGAACAATGGAAACAGAGTCTACCTTCACTGTGAAGAAAAACTGAAGACAGGGTTTGTTCTTTTTTGTCTCCCCAAAACGCTGATCACCTTACAGCCCCAATTAAGGGTGAGCATCCTCGGTCCTGGTTATCTGAAGGGCTCACCCAGTGAGAAACAAACCCATCCACTGCACAGGAACCTCACATTGGCCACCCAGGTAGGACTTCCCAGCCTGTAAAAACCACCTCCTGCAGCAGTTTTACCTTTGCTGTGCTGCAACATGTGACTACCTGTAGTACTCACTGGAGAGAGGGAATATGGTCTGGTTACCCAGTCTCACTCGGGAAGAACTTCCATGGACCCCAAAGACAAAGATCCCTTAAAATGCAGCACAGACACCCTGCTGGGTGTGGGTGTGCAAAATGTGTGCACAACCTGCTCTGTCATCCATCCCAACCTCAGAAGAAGGTGATAGAGAATAAAAAATTGCCTATACCAATCCCTTTTTATTATTTATTTCATTTATCATTTCTTGGCAATAACACTAATCATGAGTTACAGTGGAAAAACCCGTGAACTAAAAACAAAATAGGGCTGAGGGAGGAAAAGGTGTCAGAGTGGAGAAAATGGTGTTTTATTCCTCAAAACAATAACCCCCAGCACGACAGCCTTGCTGGCTCCTACTCCACTGACAGGAAATTTCTGTAAAAGAATCATGTGGTGCTGGAACACAAAACTGCAGAGGTTCATGTATGAGACAGGCTATAGGCCTGACCAGGGATTAACGAACAGAGTCAAAAGCCCAGTCCTCCCCTCTGCCTTCCAAATATGAAAAACTTAGAATGTGACAGAAAGCTGTTGACTTTGACAGAGTTTAAATTATACCAGTATGAAGCCAAAGAAGCAGAACACCTAACACTGGCAGAAAAATAAGTCTGGGACTTCACTGCTTCACAGAGTCTCCTGAAAGTTTTTATCTTTGCAAAACCAGGCAGAAAATCCTAGAGGACCACAGAAGGGCAATGGATTTATGAGGTCCGAGAATCCTAAAACAAAGAGGCAGTTGAGCCAGTTGATTTTATTATTTTATCCCTGAAAGTTTAAATAATAAAAAATGTAAAAATAAAAATAAAGCACAGCAAACACCTACTAAAAAAGCACAGTGCCAGTATATCCTTTAGGCATGTTTCCCTCTCCACCTCTGGAAAGTTGTCTGGCATTTGACATAATTGGGAGGAAGAATTTTCTCCCCTGGCAAAGTCAATTAACTTCACTGTATTTGTATCATCCGTCAGAGTTGACTCTGCTCTCTTCTTCATGTCTGACACAAGCTTCTACACCTACTTGACAGATCAAACAGGTTTTAAAGAAATTATTGTGCTTTAAAGGGAAGTTCTGTGGCTATGTCAAGTCAAAAGCTGCAAGACAAAATGTGAGTGATTATTCTATTAGTATGTGATACTCTCCCCTTGAATATTAAAATGCAGCATAACTTTGAACTGAAGTTTAACTTCTTTCATGCAATTTGCTATTTCATTGTGGAACTCCCTTAGACTTCAATCATCATAAACATCTGCAGAAAATTAAAGTAGGTCTTTTTCCTGCTCTGTGTTCTTGAACTGCTTAATTTCTCATATTATTAAGATACAAAAGCTCCTTGCTATAACAAGAAATTTAAGAAACAGTGTGGGCCACTGCTTTAGCATAGAGCCATAAACAGGTATATGCACGTTTATGCACTGAATGTTATAACCAAGCTTTTTATCTTAAGACTACATAAAACGTTAGTGCTTTATGCAACGCCATACAAAGCGATGTCACGAGATTACATGTCATGCCACTCTTCGGCATCATAAACCAAGTGCCAGATCTCATCCCATTTTATGGTCACTATAACTGAGGGCCAAACCCAATTCCCATTAGCCCCAATTTAATGTTTGCTGTACATCAGTGTACAAACCTCCTGATTAAAGACAGCAGAGAAAGATAATGCACATGATGTGCTTAATGCAGTTCTCCAGCTAAAACATAAATGAACATATAGCAGCATGGTGGTTAATACAGGTACTGAAAAAACTTCTTTGATGAAATGCATTTCCCAGTAAATGACTATTAAAAGCAACTAGACCAGTACTGCAGCTCTCCCAGATGGCAGCCACGAACTGGGAGCACTCACTGGATGTATAACTGGGAAACGACATCAGGGTCTCTGTGGACTCTTTGCAGATTTTAAGTCCCTGAGCAGCACTAAGAGCATATCACAGAAGCAAAAGTCACTTTTACTTGGGTATGGACCTATTCTGAAGTAAAAAGCTGTGTTCTACTCAAAGGCACTTGGACATTTTGTCAAGAAAGGAGGTTTGGTCCAATAAATCCCCTTACCAAGAGAATAAAGGCAGTAGTTTCTATTGAGTTGCTTGAGTGTGGTGCATCATGTCTGACAGGCTGCTGATGTGATTGAAGGGAAGAGAGCACAGCAGTGTATTGATCCCTCATCAGCAGGGCAAGCACTCTAGTAAGTTCACTTTAAAGGAGCTCCACACAAGTATTGCATTATCTGCCACATGAGTACTACGGAGGTTTTCAAAGGCTTAAATAATATTATGGCACATAAATCTACCAAGGGCTAATGTGATGCCCTTTGTGACTGAGAACTTCTTGTACTACAAAGGCTTTACCAGTTGGAGCATGGAAGGGCAAAAACCACAGGAGGAGCAGAACTGGCTCTTCCCAGACCACCTGTGCTACTCCAGCACAGGCTGGAGCACACGTGAGTCCAAGCTGCCCTAGAATCCAGCTCAAATGTAGTCCCCCCATATACTTTACCACAAGTTATACATAATTTTCCTATAACTCTTCATGGAGGTTAAAGCTGTAGCAGTGCAAATTCCTCACTTTCTGTGCAAAAAAAATTCAATTTTTTCAAGGGAAAAAATCTGGTACTATTTCCACAGCAATCTTATGGGTCTTCTCTCTGAGCTAGCTATGCTTCTGCATCAGAATTACTATCCCTTAATCTCATTGGAGTACAAAAGCTCCCACTATATGCTCTGTCCATTTAGTGCACTGTGTGCTGAATATATTCTACACTGACTCATGGATTTGTTTAGCCAATACTGATCTTAAATTTCTTTCCAAGAACTAAAATTTCTTCACGCCAAGAACTAACACACCCCAATAAAAAGCTCAAGCTTACCCTCAGATTTACAACAAAAGCAGGCAGTAATTTTGTTTTTTTCTTAAAGTACCCCATTCAAATTAGTTTCATAGGTACTGCATCAAAAAATATTTAAGCACAATTTACACTGATAGATCTCAAGAAATAAGTGTAAATGGGGATTCATCTTCCAAAGAGGTATCTTCCCAGTGATACTCAACAACTTTCATCTATGATATGAAAGAAAATATAAAAGCCACTCTCTATAAAATGTGTATCTGTGAAAAAATCTGAGGGGGCTGGGAAAACAGATAAATGATTCAGGCTAATTGGTAGCACTTACTAACATAGGTTTTTTCCAGCCAGAAACGGTTCAATTGCAAAGGTCAGGCAGTGAGGAGCAAAGAACGGGTCACACAGACACAGCACCACAAATTAATACTGGAAACAACATAGATAATGGTGTCCCAACTTACAAAACCTGAGCTCTGGTTACTTCTGGAGGTAAGGAGGTGGGTACAGACACAAAGTAATAACAAGCAGGGAAATGGGGAAGAGGGGAAAAAAAAAAAATAAAGGATTTACATACAGACTGAAGCCAAACTCCGAAGGTGTTTTGGTGCTTAAATGCCTTTAGGGATTTTAGTCTATCTGATTTAACAAAGGCTACGGAGGAATCTCTGACAGGATCAGGTCTGACTCACCCCTGCACAGTCTCCTTCTCTGCAGCTCTGCACCTTTCCAAGCAGCACATGCTGATATGTCCCTTTACACCAACACTGTGTTTCCAACCCCTTTCCTTCCCTACTCTGATTATCCCAGGCTAGTTTGTGTTTTCAGTCAGTCAGTTCAGAGCCTACAGTTCATGAAAACTAGCCAAACAGACTCTTCACTCTGTTAGTTGTTCTAGAAAATGTTCACTTTGTCTATTCAGAATTCACCCTGGTTTTTGGCAGTAAGTTCTCTGAGCATTGTTGTTTCTCTTTTCTGGGGCAAAACCCCTTCAGCTGCACTTGCTGAAACAACCCCTGCACTGACATGCCTATAAAACACCTAATAATACAGCAGCAAAAACAACAATCACATTGTAAATGTAAAATGATCCATAACATATCTGCATGCACACATATGCACGCACAAACATATATATATCAATAAAATAATTCCAGTAGAAATTACAGCTTTCCTGAGTGCACAGATCATGCCCTCAGAGCAATTATCCTTAATGCCCTGAGTCCTACTCTCTTCTTGGAGGATTTAATGGTACCACTGCAGTGTCTTCACCACTTTGCCACGAAGTGAAGGGTTTGGGGGAGCTCTCATCCTCCCCTACGTTCACCCTCACCATGTAGCAGATGTTCTTCTGGGACCATCCAAGCCTTTTACCAGAGTAAAAGCAAAATTTTTAGAAACAGCTCATTAAGAGAGAACGTAATCAATGAGTTTATGTGTGGGCTGGAAAAAAAGGGGGAGGAAAAGAAGGTGAAGGGAATCAAAGAACACACATCCTTATTTAGATGTTGCTTTTCTATTACTTCACGAAATTCTGCTAAATTTAGCATGTCTTCTGAATGTTTTTGTTTAGTTTTAATTACTTTTTTTAACATAAGAAGTATTTTAAAGTCTCTCCTTTATTTGTAATTCTTGCTTTTCATATTGTTTTTGCTTTCTTAAGGAAATTGGCAGCTGAAATGGTGTTCTAAAAACAAGTCACAAACATTTAGCAGTGTTGCCATTTCAAACACCGGGCTCAGCTGAAACTGCCATGTGGTAAGATGATGCTGTTTCAGCTGCTGGAGCCCTCAAAGGACAAAAAAATGCTGAATAAAACCAAAATATAAGTCATGAGTCAACAAAAACTCTGAGATTTGTTGCAAGTAACATCTTCCAAAGCAGCCCAAAATAGAGGATGCAATACTCTCTGCAAACAGCAGCAGTCTGTATTATCACCTCCACCCAGCCACTCCAGCTTATGTGGCACTCTCTACTGGAAGGAGCAAGTATCCCCCAGAACCTAATGCTGCTATTTCAAACTAGGTATTTCCATTTTCAGATAATGAAACAAAACACCAGTGGGGGAAAAGGGGAAAAACCAAACAAACAAAAGGAAGGAAAAAAGGAGAGGTTCATAAGGAGCTTAGATCTAAAACTACCACAGATTTCAGCAATTTGACCTTAGCACGGAAACAAGACATTCACACATGAAATGAATCCATACATGAGCACTGAAATCTCCTATATTTGCTAGCCCCATTCACAAAGTAATTTTCTAAGGGAATAAAAATAGCATTAAAAGAAAATACATTGATTTTCTGTTCCCTTCAGATCTGGAATTCCCAGAGCAGGCAGCCTGTAAAACCTGCTGCCCTGCATACGGGCAGCTGATCTGAGCAGAGAGCTCCAGGCAGGTTTGCAGCATTTGTTTCAACATACAGGAAGGTCAACTAGCAGCCAACAGGTCCCAGAAAAGCCAGACACCTACAAATTGAAGGATGACATCTCCATGGTCTGATACTACACTATTGATTGCTCAGGTGTTTGTAGAACTGGACAACACCAGTTTTGTATGTTCTTCTGCCAGTCCATTCTTTCTCAAGCACATTTAAGGCCTGGATAAATTGAGCAAATCAAGCAGACCTAAAAAAAGAAAAATCTATATATCACTTCTGGATGAGCGAAAAAGAGACAGAAGTAATAAATACAAGAATACAAAAATAGTAACTTCAGTGATTGCTCTTAGACAAAAGCCAAAAGCTCAAGAAGGATCCTACAGCCTGGGCTACTCAAGGCAAGGAACTATTCAGTCACAGCAGAGTCCTGAAAGCAAACTCCTCATTGTACTCACACCTTCACAACAAAATTTGCCTCTCTTCTGGTGAGAAAAAGAGCAGGATGTACCTACACCATGGAATGAGGAAAAAAAAGAGAACAGCAAGATATGGTTTCCATATTCCAGATTGTATGCAGACTGTATCTGTGGGACCTTTCATTCCAAAGTTAGCTGTGTGCTGAAGAGAGTCTGGAACAGCAGAGCCTTTATGCGTCCAAGTTTTGAGATGGCCTCAAAGTGCAGATCTCCTCCTCTCTCTCGATCCTGGAATACTTTTTGACAATTAGCAGAATCAATGACCACAAAGCAAGAAGTCTGTCCAATCCATCAGGGTCTAAATGTGAAAAGAGGAGGAGGAGAGAGGGAACCTTCTAATGACAGGAAGGGGAAAAGAGGTGTAGATTTTTTTTGGCTTTATTCAGGAGCATTTCCTCATGAATTCTGGAAGACAGTCAGGAAATAAAGATAGCAGCCAGAATTCACCTCCTGCATCTTTTTTAAGGGAGAACTAGACAAACACAGCAGTAGCAAATAAAGGAAACTGTAAGTAACTTTCTCTGTGCAAGGCAGACACTACCCCGGTACAGGGAGTTGGCAGAAAACCAAGGTATGGAGGCTGCTTGGTAAATTCTCCATAAATATTAAAAACACAAGTCTGCTGATATCTGCATTTTTCCCTAACTTGATGGAAAAATTAAAGCATGGGTCGATGCTTCTGAGAACAGAGGAGTCAGTAAGATTCCCAGGTTTAGGGGAAAGAACAAAGAGATGGAGAAACTGTTATCTTGAGTCTCAATCAGTGTCAATAGACTCCGGGGAGAAGAGCACCTGCACTGGAGCCAGGACCACAGCACCTTCTCCATCCTTCCAGAAAGGCTCACACAGCTTGTAGAAATGAGAGAGCAGAGGTGCCTGGAATCTTGTCTAGTGGAATAATGCCAACAAGACATGGGACCTCTTCTTTGTACAGGTTTCACTCTTTTCTCATCACAGGTATAGAGTCTACAAGGACAGAGGAGAAGGAAAGAAGAGAGACTACTTTGTTTTCCACAGAAGGTAGCCCTCATGTTCTGTGGTTATAGGAGTGTATATTATTTTTATACGTATATACATTCCTTTACAGAGGAATAGTGGAGACCAAGTGCACAACCACCACCTGATATCAGCAGGAAGTTAAAAGCATGAGAATATGCTCACCTTAAGCATCACCTTAGGGGAAACACCACCAGCACAGCAGCTGACTGGATCCCCAAACCAAAAAAACCCCTATCCATGCAACAAATCTGGACTGAAGGGTCATTAAAAAGTCACTAAATTACTTTTTTTTTTTTGTAGAAATATTTAAAATACAGAATAACACAACCACTTCCAGTACAAAAGTAACCAAGCATGTAGCAAGTGTATTATATCAAATTCAATAATAAATCTAACCTGCTAATATTTTCAACACTATATTTGTTCTCGCACACTTTCAAATTACTCCAACAATATTTTAAACAAATCCTTTCACTGGAGAAAACATCAATATATCAAAACTATTTTTTAAACTAATGAGTTTCCTTCTTTGCAAAGCAATTACTGTAAGTACTGAAAAGGTTTCCATGGCACCCTCCACTTTTAAGTGACAAATATCAGCAATAGCTGGAAATAAAACAAACAAACTGAAATCCCCAAATCAGCAGCCTCTGACTCAAGGAAAAACATTAAATGTTTTCAGGCAGAAGCATTGAAAAACTTATTCCTACTGAAAGAAAAAAGTATGGACGCACACCTGCTGCTCTATCAATCTGAGCAGGAAACCATTTCACTGCTGCATCATAAGTAGAAGAAAAGTGCTTATTAAAACATTAATCACAGTCCATTATATTCTGACTCCATGCCAGAAGTTCCCATTACATCACTGAAAATATCTATTAACCAAAACTTGATTCTGACAAGTTACAGAAGTGTAGTGTTTAGGATTTAGTAATGTAAAAGTCAGTTTTAGAAGAACAGTTATACAATTGATTTTGCAGTGGCAAGCAACTATAATTAATTGTTTTTGTGACATTTATTACAGCAACGGGGTTGATTTAACTGGTGTTTCTACTGTAAAATTATTAAAAAATTATTTCAAACTTCATCTACTTTTATTAAACACATTTATTGTGAAGGTATTTAATACCCAGGGCTGGCTAAACTATTTTAAAATGTGCTGGATATACCAGTGCATGTAAAACTGTATTGTCTTGTGTAAATATGGGCCTTGTTTAGAACCACGTCTCACAGGAAATTATGCCAAATGAAAACCATCTCCCCTTCTCCTCTCCCACTGAAAAAGATTTATGTTTTTACATTTAATACCACTTAAAGAAACAAAACTACGGTGGCGTTACCTTCAAGCCTGAGCAATAGTTCAGCTGTGAAGTTTGATTATGTTCAAACCCCTGTTTTGTTATTAGAAACGTGGCCTAACTCAAGTACTTCAATTTGGAAGAGGGAGAAGTGAACTACTCAATTCTTTCTGGAGGGCTGGCACTACATGGCTTGTTAACCTAGAAGAGTTTTCAAATAACTACTAGCAAGGCTTTAAAACCAAGGCCATGAAAATCAGTCCCTAAATGTGTGTATATAATCTTCAGCCAACCATTTTAATTGTAGGTACTTTCCTCAACCCCCTGGGTAAGGAGCACCACTGAAAAAAAAATATTTTAAAATATAGGGTATGACAGGAAACACATATTATGTTTTTTGCCATTCCACCAAGTCCAACTGCAATCAGGGAACACACAAGCACAAACTACTTGATTGGAAGGAGCTAAAAACTCCAATTCTTATGGGTGTATAAGACTCAGATTTTATTTATTTTTTTTAACAAGAAACTAAGAAAAATAAAGAAGAGAACACACTTGTGGTGGGATCACATTAACTCTTAAGAAAAGTTCTCTGATTCCGGATCACATTAACTCTTAAGAAAAGTTCTCTGATTCCACTTTTTCAGAAAGTTCCTCCAGTGTGATCTAATCTGAGGCACCACGGGGTCATTATCAGAATAAGAAAACAAAGACTATTAGCCCAACCCTTAAAAACCTTGTAATCCATCCAGATCAGTTCCATACACAGCATCAAATTTATTAGGGGAATGACTGACTCTGGCAGTGGGCATGCTCCTCTGGGAAAAGATCCCTCACTCCTACCACTTCTTCAGAGAAACTTTAAACATTATTGACTCCTGCAACAGAGTTATCTGAAGGGGGTTAAAGAATTACAAGCAACTGCTTGAAAAGCTGCAGAAAGCTTCAAGCAAGACACAACTCTGACATTTAAGGAAACTTGTAATTCACCTTTTCAGCCATTTGATACCTGAGCAAACAATTTTCCTTTGGAAGGTGGCTTTACAACTTCATTTATCACTGTCAGAGTCAAGACTCCTTCTCGTGACTAAGGTGTTCCTGTCTCTGTCGTCCAACACCAGGCTGAAAGAAAGCATTTGGGGGCTCTGTCCTGGGAAGAACTACAAAAGCCAGAGGACACTGAGGCCATGCTGCTGCTAAAGTGAGAGATAAGCAGGAAAGATCACTCCTGCACATGCGAAACGTCTCGTTTTTCTGGTGGCAATCGCACAATTCCCAATGCAATTATCCATCTGGCTGAAAAGTCAGAAAAAACTCAAAAAGGGCAACATGATGGAGTGCAGAAGAAGCAAGGAAGGAAAAAGCAAAGAAAAAGGAAATACTGAGCACAAAAACTACTGACTTCAAATTTACCGCAACATTTCAGAGCAGCAACACATCTAAAACTTCTACAAGAACACACTTTTCCAAGCAGATGAAGGACAGTCTGTGGACATAAAAAGTCGCAGGAGAACCAGACATCAATAGCAGTATCAATGCAGGGGATGAAAGGAAGGATGAAAGCAGAGAAGGGCTTTCAATAACAGGTAAGAACTGTCACAGAGGATCAGATATTTTTAAATGGCTGGTCGTAACAAGGCTTTGATTTGGTGAGACACAAAGAGTGCAGAAAACAGGGCGTTTGGCCCACACAATTGCTGGATGCCTCCTGCCACGTTATAATCCATCAGCAGGCACCTTGGCCTGACACTATTCATCTGCCCACTCAGCAGCACCTCCTCTGCACCTGCAGAGACAACTCAGGCTTTGCCTCTTACCAATTCACAACAATAAAGCTAATGTTGCCATCCTGGTTTTCTGAGTCAATTTTAAATATTTACTGATTCACCCTGTTGTACATTTTGCAGGCAAATCTCCATTCCTTATGTTAAGGCTCTGAATTTTTTTGCCCCTCTTCATATTATTAGTATTTTAATAAATGTGTGATTTAGTATTCAGCAAGCACACACTAAGAAAGACCATTCTGGAATAAATGGTATAATTACATTTCCTACAGCGACCTTGTAATCTCTCGAGTATTTATTCTAGACTAAACAGCCTTACTCAGCTGCCCTGTGTCTGATTGTCGATGAAAGAAGCTTGTTTGACAACTGCTTCGAGCAGAAACATATTTTTTCCATGATTGCATGAAAAAGTAAAAAAACATTACCAGACCAGTATTCCGAGCACAGAGACTCGTGTTAGATCGATGAGTTAATTTTGAAGCCAAATGCCAAGACAAACAATCACTATGGACATTCTGCTGTCATGGCCAGCTTTGAGGTTAATTTAGTGGTACACATACAGCTACAGCCAACTTTACATACAAGAAACTACACGGTGTATGCAGGCTTCCTTCTTTGTTTCTTTATATATTTTCCATATTCTCTGCTTTTATAGCCCTCCCGAGACCTTTTACAGTTACAGAACCCACACTATACCCACAGGTGGGCGGGCAGGAAGCAAAACTCTCCATTTCATAAGCAGTCCACTTTTAATATATTCAATTGCTAATGACCTTGACAGAAGAGCTCCTCGCAAAACACCATATTCTACAGGGTGTCGTTTGAAATGTTCATAGGCCTTTTTGCCAGAAAGCTGATTTCTTAAACAGTAAGATTTCAGACTTACTAAAGGCTGCACTCCTTGATTTCCATTCTGCTGGAAAAATCGGTGCTAATCTACCTTCCCCACACTGAATTTGCATCCTTCCAAAATCCTACGATGAAACCTGGAGGATTTCTGTGGTATCCTAAAGCAATACCAGACAGTTCCTACATCAAACCAAATTAAGATGGTTTACACACAGTTGTTGCCTTGTTCCATCCTCTCTTGAAAGAGACAGCACACTTGGCCATATCTGCTATTCCAAAAAAGTGTACCCACACAATACTTGTCATTCACAGGTTTTTATTCAATTACTCATCATAAAATGAACAACAACAAAACAGAGGCTGTATGCAAATGCAGCTGTGTCTCTAAAGCAATAATCACTCCGTACCTCCCAATTCTCATTCATTAGGTGCCTGATTCAAAATGCACTGCAGCTGACAGAAACCTCTCTACTGAGGATCAGGCCCTGCAACAGGACACTCTGGGAAATTCAGACCATATGCCTTGGTAGCCAAGAGAATTCCTGCAAGGAGTGCAGCCCTCTACATGCCCTCCAAAGCAAGACAAGCTTTCCTTGCTCTTACTCAATCTTTTGACTCTGACTACTGAGCTTATTGAGAGACTAGATTCCATTAAAATGAGCAGAATGAATTCAGTGTTCAAAATCAATGGGCCAAAGCAGATCAAATCAGCCCTTCATTTGTGGCTTTTCTCCTTTTCCAAGATTCAAGAAATATCTGCATACCCCAGTGACAGAGCAGATGTGAAAAATCACCTGCTATGACTTTTAAAGCCCAGAGCTCCTGTCACCCATTCAAAATCAATTCTCAGTTATTCCACTGCCTTGAACCCTACACAGACACTGACAGGGTTTTAGCAAAAACTAATCCAGCCAAAGACCAGCTCAGCTATGGTTTAAGAACAGTTTGGAGAGCATCCTTACTATTGCTTCACTTAAAAAAAAAAAAAGGCAATGATTGACAGCAAAGAAGTTACACGAGTCATTTCTACATTAAGTGCCAGAACTCTACATGTGTTTTAAATTACACTACAACACTGTACAACAAAGAAATATGCAGAAATTTTCCACTTGAAGTGAAGGTTAAAAATTAAACACTAAAAAAGCTCTAGCAGATATGAAATCCAACCTCACCTTAACGCAAAATTTAAGATGACTGAGCTGTCCTAAACAAGAAAAAAAGGAATGAATCAATCCAGTTGTTCAGAGTAAAAAGAACAGTGGGATAAAACATGTTCATTGTATGTGCAGATTTTCACAGCACTCCCACTCTGCTTCAGTACTTACCCTCAGCTCTTAAAACAGCATTTTGCTCAGATTAAACTTTTAATTTATCAAATTATATTACCTATGCTCATTAGATTAGTGGCCACTCTTCATTTTCTGCATCTTACTTAAACAAACTGGACTGCTCCTAACAATGTGGTTATACATGAAAGCAAGCTGATAGATAATGAAAAGTCACATTTTTCCCTAAAGAAAAGAAAAGATTTTTGGAGCAAACCTGATTTTTATATATACATGTATATATTCAGGTTGTATCTTTCCAAAGTTGGCAAACACAACTTTATTTTAACCAACCTAGGTTTGACTCAATTACAAAGTCTGCACAGAAGTTCTCCCTTAATATAAGAAATTCAAGTGCAATGCAAACAGAAATTTTTAATATTACTTGTAAATTGCCTCTCTTTTATGAGACTGGCACTGTGTTAAGAGTATGATCCACTTTGGACTACAAGAGACTGTTTCTAAACTTTGAGACATGGAGTTCACCATCTTCACCCAAAATGTTAATCATATGAAAGGAGATATTCAATTTGCAGTCAGTTTTTAAGTAGCCTGTGTATGGCTATTCACAGCTGTAAATACTTGGTACGAGAACACTGTGTGGCCACTCCTGCTCCACATACATACTTACATTTGCTGCCAAGAATGTCTTTACATTTTTCAAGACCTCAAACAAACATAATTTTGATCCTCAGGGGGTTTTTTGTTTTGTTTTTTTTTCTTTAAAATCAAAACTACACATATTTTTAAAGCAACACACTAATTTGCATCCCCATCCCGGGTTATTCTTTCGCTACTTGGCATGTCAGTTTGTTATATTTCTCATTTCTTTTGTTTTGCAGTAAGAAAAATGCAGACCTCCAACCACACAAATTCAGCATGCTCAGCTAAAACATTAGAAAGAAAGGGGGGGGGGAAGAGACAGGCCTTTTTTGCCCCTCTAAGAAAACCTCCAAGTAATGGCAGTGAGTGTCTGAGCATCCAAATGCTCTTTATGTTCTCTCTCCCAGCCACCCACCTCTGCTCCCCAAAAGCCATGGCAGGTCACACAGCCTTGCCATGACTTTGGCAACCCAACAGATTTGACCAATCTGAAAGACAAGGCTCTCAAAACATGACTCCCATCAGCATGTTGTCTTCAGCTCCACACCGAAATCAGCAATTCCCCAGTGCACGTCCCTGAACACTGCAGTAATTTAGAGCAGAGAACAAGTCACACAGACCCAGGGTTATCAGTCACCATGGCAGGACAGGCAGCTGCAGAGCCTGCGCCCAGGATGGGAATGTTACAGTGATCCAGGACTCCACTGTTCTCCAAGGGCAGCACCACAGGTTTGGGAGATGCTCTCACACGTGTCTTCTCCCCTTCTCCAAGTCACGTTTCCTTTTGACAGCTGAGAGAGGTCACGAGCTGGTCCTCTCAGTCTGAACAACCAAAGTGACCTTTACCAGGGGGCTGAAGGACACAAAGCCCTACACATTATACCAGTCATTTGTGTTGGGGGAAAAAAAGAAAAATAAAAAAGAAACCTAATTCTACATTATTCTCAGATATCCAACACACTAACAAAAAATGGGTCATAAGGATGTTAATGCTTTTCTGCAGCACTTAGCAAAAAAAAAAAAAAAAAGAAAATTTTCATCCCCAGAGGAAACTGAAAACAAATTTCTAAGAACAATTTGAACATAAATTTCCTTTTTTGCAAAATATGCAAAGTCCACACAGAAGCACAGTGGGAGGATGCAGAACCAAGTTCACTGGTCTGCTCACAAAGTTCTCTGCAAAGCCTAGTAAGCAAATAATACAAGTCCGTCTTAAAAAGCAATTTTTTTTAAATAATGAAAGATCCCTAACAAATGTTCTAAATGACCACTTTAGGATTAACCCTTTTTGCTAGAAACCTTCTTGCCAGCTGTCCTTCATTACAGCAGTTTACTAAGAAATAAACTCAACACCGTTGCTGAAACTTCAAGTGAGTCTTGCAAAAGGTAAGAGGTTAAGATGTGAATATTCAAAAAGCCCATTCTATTGAGTGTTTTGAAGAGAATAAACTGCACCTTAACAAAAAAAGAAGTCAATAAATTATGCTACCAGAAGAGAATTCCAAGTCTCCAGGTTGGCAGTGTCTTTGCAATAGTTCTGGCTCCACAAACTCAGATAACAAACAGCCTGCACATTTGAGGGAGCTATTTAACAGCAACAAATAGCCAGACTGAAAAATTATTAACAGGAAAATAAAAAGAGGGAAAAACTAAAAAATAAATGAAATTAAATACATTTAGAATCATAGAATGGTTTGGATTAGAAGGGACCTTAAAGACCATTGAGTTCCAACCCCCCTGCCGTGGGTAGGGGTGCCACCCACTAGGCCAGGTGGCTCAAAGCCCCATCCAGCCTGGCCTTTTATGAGTGCAAATGAAGAGAAAAGTCAAAATCTTCAGAGGAGTGGATGTCACTGTGCCCAGCTCTTCTGCCTCACCCAGGCAGCTGTATGCAGCTGCCTGAAAACCCCCAAAGCAGGGACAGAGGCACATTAGTTAAGCATTCATCATCAACAGGAAATGCGCATGAGTTCACATAAACACAGAAACACAAATATATAAACCAACAGCCTCGCACAGTTTAAGGTATTTCAGACACTCCATGGAATAGGGTTAGAGCTGCACCGGCTGGGAACCCACAGCACTGGTGTATTTGTTTTGGAATGGCAAACAGCCCCAGGACTCAGAAGAGCTTTTCTGGTGGGCACCACCAACCCACCCACCCACGAGCCTCCCCTTGCTACCACAGCCACCCCACACTGCTGTGCTCTTCCAGAGCCAAGCCCAACAACCCTGGCTGTTCATGCTTGCAGCAGAAAAATGACATGTTTCAAGGCGTCTCATGGAAAAGACTGTGGCATTGTTTTCAAACCCTGCTCTGGACACATTCGCACACGGACGCTGCGACGTAACTGCAGGATTTAAAGAATTCTGTTTTGCAAGGTGTTGTGCTGCCTCTGAACCACTGTCACAGGCAAGTAAATGGGACGGACATGGATCACACAAGGTTCCTGATGGATTTGGACACCAGCACTCGCCTTATGGGGGCACAGGAAAGGGACAAGGGAGTGGGAATCCTCCCTGCAAAAGTCATCTTTTTTCATTTAGATAAGGCTAAGTGCTGGGAGGGCCTCAAAGCTCCCCTCACACTGGAGGTCCCTCACAGCTGTGCTCCATCCAAACAGGTGGTGAGGGCTGAACCACGCTCTGCCCAAGCTTAAACTGCTAATTAATACTTGGTCTCAGAATCTTGATATCAGATAATAAAAATTACAGGCATCAGGAGGACATAAAAATGGAGACAACTTCAATTCCAGACAGCCTTGAGTTTTCTCAAGCACCATAAGGTTGCTTATTTACTTAAAGTCTATCTACCTCTCTCATTTTCTGGATGAGAGAGAATTTTTCCCATGCCAGTGAACTAGGTGGGATTCCTGTTTGGATTTCAGTGGTCTCTGAAACTGCACACTAAATTGTCTCAACTTTGCTCAGTACTTTGTGGCTTCAGTTTTCCCATATTGCACAGTCAAATGTAAACTGTTATTTTTAAAACTCTTTCCTGCCTTGCCAGTCTGCACATTCATTCTGCCATGTAGTTTTCAGGCACTGAAAGTGCTGTTGACCTTCAAAGTTAGGCCATGATGAGTTGGGTGACACTGTCCCAGGAGCTACACGTTTTCAGGTGGCATTTCAGCCACAAATACATTTCTAGAGAGCAGACACGTCACTCTGGGACTCCCTATCCTCCATTACCCGGGCACAGCAGGCTTCCAAAATCCCTTCCAAACATGGCTGCACACCACCAGGCTGCTGGACCAGCCCTACATTATATTTTTTGACATAAGTTAAGCTCTGTGCTTCATTTCTCACAAATGCAGTTTGACTGTAGACAGCAGCCGACAAGTAAATCTACCCTTTTCCATGGCAAACAGCCCAACTTTAATATTTTTACTGGCTTACAGCTGGGTAAATTAAGCCCCAGATTTTTATTTATTTATTTTTTAATACCGTGCAACTGAAAATGAACAGCTACTTCACTACGACTGCCAAGGACAACCTTAAAAACACTAATGCAATCCAGTCCAGCTCTCAATAGATCTATAAAGGCTAGAGGACCAAAAATTTCAGCTTATCCACCCAAACAAAATGTTGGTTGGGCAGGAAGTCTAATATTTCATTAAGATGCTTTAAAAAAAAAAAAAAAAGGAAAGAAAGAAAAAAAAGGTCCCTGGCAATTTGAAGATGGTAACAGTCTCAGCTATAATGGCATGAAATGGGAATTAAAATGCACTGTGTTACTTACCCCAGCCTTCCCAGCATTTCAAGCTCTGGAACTTGTGGTCCATATGTCTCCACTTGCAGAGGCTGATACTCATACAAAGCTTCCTCTAGCTTTGGAATGGGAGATAGTGAAATATGCTGACCCTGTTAAAAGACAGAAAAAAAATTTCTGTATACTGGGTTCAAGGTTTTGTTTAGACTTTGTTTAAATGCAATGGAAGAACAAGCTGATACCATTAACCTAGTCCAGACAAAGACCATCCCATTAAGAACATACTGTTTACTACATCACTCATTTCTTCATGGTTTAAATTTTTTACTGGGACCTACAGACTGGAAATGATGTTTCATTAGCTATAGCTGTTTGGACAAGGTAGGAGGAAGGGGCAAGTTTTATTGAAGGTGAGTTTACCATCAGAAAGTACAGCTGCTTCCAGTGTCACTAGTAAAATTATTATTAGGTTAAAATTTCGTTTATCAAAAGTACTATCAAACAAATGTCTCTGAGAAAACCTACTTAATTCTGTAATCAATGATTTCCTAAAAGGCCTAATTAGAAAGAGAAGCCACTTTCCTTTCTCTCTGCAGGCTTTGCAAGCTCCCATATCTAATGGCTCTCAAGATAGACTTTTACAGAGCAATACAATTAATTCATTCAGCAAATTCCCATTTGTTTCATAACTAAAAATATAGAAATACACAAACATTAAACTTTCATTCCAGATGGCACTTTTGCAAGCCCTTCAGACCAGTGAGAAAAAGTGAGATTTCCACCTCCTGCCCTCCCCCTCCAAGTCCCTATCACTCCGAAGTCTCACAAAACAGGAGACTTGTGGCTGGAAAGGAGGGGTCAGGAGGATATGAGATAGAGCCAAAGTTAACAGATGTTGCTGCGTGACATTCTACACTGATTTGTTGATCTTTCACACAGTTTCAATTTTCTACTGTATTCTACGGTGCTCACAAAAATTAGCAGCAGCAGCAAAAAGACAGAGCACTGTGAGCTCTCCCCAAACAGCCTGGCTTTCCCTGTAGAAATCGAGCTTCCCATCTGCAAAATGCAGGAATTTAGCAAAGTAGTAGTATTGTTTTTGTAGACATTTTGTCTGCAACAGGAGATGGGAAGCTTTCCACGGTGTAATGCCGTGTATAACCCTGGCTCCCACTGGTGATCACTTACTGAGCTGAGCTTCCCTGGGGCCACTCATGTGAGCATCTACTCCCTCAAGTGGAAACGACAGGCTCCTAATGAGGGACATTGAGTTAAAATTAACTAAAGACAGGGGGGGAAAAAAAAGGTCAGTAGAAGGGGAACGCTGTTAATTAAATTTGTGGTTGAGGACAGAGACCTTTCTCAATTTGGAGCAGAGATATTTTTTGTTTAGAGAGTTGCAGAAAATAGCTAAGAAAACCAAAGACACAAGCCCTTGAGAAGTGCTGTCATGGATCTAAGCTGATCTCTATGGAAATATCAGCAGCTCAAGTTTTCCATTGAAACGGCTCTATGTGTGTGATGAGAGCAGATAGTTTTAGCCCTTTTTCTGCATTGCCTGGGGGCCTGGAGGGGCTGCTGCCAGCACCATTATGGTGACTGTCCTGGAGGTGAAATGTGGTGAAGAAAGTTCTCCAGTCATCCACAAGTCACTCTAACTCCTGTGGTCAGCACACTTATTTCTGTGCCAAAAACTAGTGCTGCAACATTAAAACCAGGGTGCCACACTTTTTTTTTTTTAAAAAAAAAAGGAGGAAAAGAAAGGTAAAAAATTCAGCTCTAATTCCACTTCATTATATTTTAAGACACAGTGTAGGGTGTTCTGTATTGCTAGAAGTTGTCAATTTACATCTATTCAAGTTCATAAAAATATTGTACTTTGTGACTACATTTATGTGGGCCTGTTATACTCGTCGTAAGAGATTTAATAAGACTTTCAAATTTGAATTTTTAGCAATACCTTTGACTCTAACCAAACCAGAAGGGAAAACATGCCAATGTTTTACACATGTACAGCCTCACCTGGCGAGTGAAAAGTCTCCCTCTTTCCCAAGCCAAATTTTGTTCCAGCCATAGAAAAGAAAATTCAGTTTCGGGCAAAGATCAAAACTACGGTAAATATTTTGGGAAATTACTTGTGTGTGGAAAGAGGGAGCAGCTCAGATTGCAGGAGCCACGTCTCTGGAGGGCACCACCAGAACAGCTGCTCACTGTTAGTGGAGTTGCCACCAGTGCGTTCCCAACACGTTTTTAACGAGAGCGACTTCTGCTGACATTGGCCAAGAGACACAGGAAGGCTCCTGACACAGGGACTGGGCTCACCACTGGCCTCTCTCCCCACCACCATTTATGCTGCTACAGATGCCCACCCCTGGGAACTCCCAGATGAAAATGTTTCATTTGCCTTCCTCTCCTTGTGGGGTTCCCAAAGGTGCCTGAGGTCAGAAGGGATCACGATGGTCATTAACCCTCAGATGACTGACCCGTTAAGCATGAGGAGGCTCCTTTGAAAGTGGGGAGGGTGCCTGGTCAGCACACCAGTGGTATGGGGGTCACCAATGCATGGGTCACGGGAAGGAAGCCACTGAGCCATGCCAGAAGCTCTCTGTGAGCTGTGGAATTGATCACCAACACTGTGGTGGACTTCAGAGCAGCAGAATATCAGAAGAGAAGCTGCATTTTAGAAACTGTCCACCCTTGAGCTGGTCTGAGCTCACGTCGAGCACAGGCCAGGATGTTTTGTGTTCCTGCGTGAACCCCAAGGACTGCCAGTTCAGCCAGAACACCTTCTTTTGAAAGGTGCCCAATCTAGGCTTAGAGGTTCCAGATCATAAAGGTCCAGGCACATCTCCTAGGCAAGTTGTTGCATTAGTTAATTATCTTCACCATTAAATATTGGCAGCTGATTTCTGGTTCATCTGTTTCCAGCACTGACTCCCTCCGACGTCTTTCTCACTCACATCCTGGGCCAAGGTGCAAGCAGTAGGAACCAGGATGTACTTTTGCATGGCAAAACAACTGCACTGATTTGTGTCCAGCCAGCAGATCTGCACCTCAAGGAGATTATGCAGCTGTATGAGACAGCTCATTTGTTTTCATTTCCCAATATCACAACTTTAGCTGATGGGCTCTGGCAACATGCATTACATTCCACTTAGCAATGGGTAAAAAAACCAAGACCAGCTGTTGTTCCTGCCCTATAGCTGTCTGGCCTTTGGGCTCCTGAGTTCATGGGCTCGCTGCTTGTTTAGCCCTGCACAGGCTAGTGTGGTCCCAGGCACTGGGTATGGCACAGAGCAGTGCAGAAGGCTGGGATGTAAACCAAAAGCTTTGCCTCTCCTACTTCCACTGATGCTGGGAAAAGGCGATTCACAAAAAGAACCTTGTTGAAGTTAAAAGGCTTGATTTGATCATTATTATCTCAGTTAAAAGCCACTGGACCAGAAGCATCCCCACTTTTGTCTCTCTGTCCCAAGTGGTCCCTAACCACTTCACAACAGACTGGTACAAAAGGGATGCTCCTGTGTAACTTTAAAGAGACCACACCAGACAAGAACTGTTACTTAGGACTTACAGAGCACTTTTACAGATACAAAAACCATTTCGAATCTATGAGGTAAGACTCTTAAATGTCCTGTATTCCACCTAGACAGTCAGCCTTACCTCTTCTCAGCATTAGGAGGCATTTATCAGCATGCTAAAACCGAAATGAAAGCAGTGGGGCCAAGATCCTGCTTCTGCATTGCTTTCTCCTTAGAAACCTAAAATCTGATGTTGTGGTCACGGCTAAGTATTTCTAATTCCCCTTGGATGCTGTAATGTTTGTGTAAAAGAAGCTGACAGTATCCAAACGGAGATAGAAAAGGCTTCCAAGAACACAGGCAACACATTTTCCTGCCTCCTCTCCCTCCCACCCCTATCTTCGCAGCATACGAGTGTTTTCTCTGGGATTATTTTAGGCACCGGAGCTGTCTATTACATACTGGAATGTATGGAACCACAAAACATGCTGCTAATTAGAAGGAAGGCATTTGCTTATCCTTAGGACTTTGTTTATGTAAAAGCCTGCACAGCAATGGATTTGTGAGCAACTGACTTTCCGTTCGTGTACTGCATGGTTTGAGATGAGAGAAATACAGGATTAAACTGGGAGAGAGGGGTTAAATAATTTCTTTGCATTAGAAATAAAACTGACTCGCTGATTTACTTTTCACTATCCAAATATACTGTTTGAGGCATCTCTCAGTTGAAATAGCAAGAAGCAAAAGCTGTGGCCAATTTTGGTTTCAGACTGTGATACAACATGGCATTAATAAAAGAAAAGCTATGGATTATATACAGAGAAGAGCTGCCCTTGCAGTGACAAGGAGCTGATTTTAAACAAAAACAATGCTCTCTTACGAAGAATCACAGCTAACAGAACATGAGAATTATAGTGTATCAGTGCACCTTTTACACAGATTTGGGAAGGGACTCTTGGCAAATGCCAGGTGTATCAGTATTTGCCTGCTGGCAGAAAGAGGTTATTTTAGCACAGAGAGTCCAGAAATATCTGCTCAAGGTGCAGCGTTCACACTTCTTCCCATCCTGTCCTCCCTCCCTTTCCCTGCCTTCCTTCACCCCCTTCCCTCGGCAGCAAAAAGAAACAACTGACAGTCTTCTCAGAAATCTTTCAAGTGCTGAGGAGGAGAAAGGAGACTGACACCAAAAATGCACTAGTAGGGGAAAGAGGAGGAACAGCTATGCCACAAAAACATCCCCAGGCAAGAGACAGAAGCCAGAGACTGGGGTCAGTAAAACTTGTCCAGACAAGGCATGTTTCTGCACTAGCAGCAGCTGGATGGGCTGCTGCAGCCAATCTTTTCCCTTTTTTAATTTCTCTCTCTGCTTAGGAACTTACTCAGCTCTGCTATCACCACACTTCCAGAGCACAGTACACGTCAGATAACAGAAATAGCAGTATTTGTGTTACATCTCATTAAGTCAGTTTGCAGCAATGTTATTTTTATTTAACCCTTTTCACTGCCAGGTTGCCCACCCAAGCCTGGTGTAAGGAGCTTAAAAGGAACCAAGGACTGTGAGAAGCCAGGGCACAACACTGCTAAAACATCCCCAGCATTGCCTCAGTTGTACGTGGCACAACAGAGAGGTTAACAAAGGCTCTTTTTGACACACCGTCATCTGAGTGTGTAATTATCCAAATGCTTTCAAGTGATTGTTAAAACAAAACTATAAATTCCTGGAATTTTTTAGTATAAGCAGTCTTAGGAAACTATTTTACTGTTAAGCTCGTAACAGAATTCAGGTTTTGGAGAGATTTCATGTTAACATAATTCCTTACGGATATTAATGCAAGTATCTTTGGCAATGCAGCCTGAGCCAAAAGCTGGGTTGTTGTGGGGGTTTTTCCCCCCCTCCAGTTTACACCCTCCCAAATGACTACTGACAAATACATGCCAGCAATGCTAATGGGGTTTTCTGATTCTGATTAACTACTTTGACTACAGTAATACTCAGGAAAAGGAGAATGAAACTGATAGATTTGGAGGGCTCAGTTAATATTATTTTAACCTTTACCCTCTCTGTCTTCCACAGGCTTTTTAAATAAACACAAACTATGTCAAACTAAAATGTATAATTCCATTCTTTAGCCTAAAATTCCTATGCCAGTGAGGCTTTTTCGAAGACTTAAATATCTGAAATCAACTTCTTTTTCTTATGCTCTTGAAAAATCAACAATAAATTTAAATTCTTTACTCAATTACGAGAAATGCTACAGGAATATCCCAGAAGCAAAACTGAAAGAGAACAAATGATCTGACAGAAAGCAACAGAATCAACATTAGATTTCCTGTTGATTTCAAATACAAATGACCACATGTGGCAGGACCAGAGACACAGGACTGTCACCGCCCCTTATATCCCCAGAGTAGATGATTTCAGATGCCTAATAACAATCTGATTAAATTACTAAATTTAGACTTCTTTTTTTCTTCCCCTCCACAGTAACTTAATTTGATTTCCAAATGCCAAAATAGATTTAAAAGTTGTGCTTTCTTTGGAATGGCAGAAATAAACCAAGAGATCAACAGCAGTGAAGAAGCTATTAACAAAGACAGTCAGATATATGTGATTTGTTACACACAAACAGGTATCTGTGAAATTAACCATGGAGTGACATGGGTTAAATCACATCACCAGTTCTACTTGCCTCCAAAATTTTCCTTTACAACTTTCTGACATAAGTAATTACCTGACCAGACTTATCTTTAAGCTCCTGCCAAAAAGCCCCATTTCTCTAATCTCTCAGAATAAAGCCCGTATCCATCTAACACGCCGAAATACAATTCTGCTGGGCCCCTGCCAGGAGCAGGATTTAGTGCCTACTCCCTGCACAGAAAAGCCCAGTGCCCTTTCCTCATGTCCATGGATTGCAGCCCCTGCTTGGGACTGTCCTCTCCAGCACTGCTTGCTGAAGCCTAGGCAGGATTCAGGGGATAGTCTGGATGCTTGCTGCAACAAGTCACTCACTTGTTTTCAGTGGAGACTCCACAGAGTTCTGGCAGGAACTGCCAAGCTTTCCTCAAAATCGCCAGCCCTGTTCAAAGGATAGCCTACTACACATGACAGAAACATTTTTGGAAACAAAGAATTAAAGCACAACAGCATTTTCATGTTACCAATAAGCCCACAGGTCACTGATTTTCAGCCCTGGTTTCTCAATCCTGCTCCCAACTCTGTTTCAGCTCCTTAGCACTCATTTCTGTACAACCCACTGAACACAGCTCAGCTGCTTCTTCTCCTTTTGCTGTGGTCCCATAGCCCTTACCCTGTACACAGTACCTGTTTGGCCACTCTCAGCTAGCCTGAAGAGCCATGCCACTGGCTGCTGTGTGGTGTTCCGATGCCCTGGGAATGCCAGTTGCATTTGCAAACCTCACTATCAGCTCACACATTCTTTTTCCTACTTGTGGCTGTCACCAACACAGTCCTTCTCAGGGTACAACTGCAGGTTCTTCCCATTCTTCATAGAAATGTTTCACTGCAAGTGACTCCAAGATCCTATTCTGTCCAGTTTGTTATGCCAATCCTCAGTGTGCCATGTAAGCAATACAGCATTAAATAGAATTAGGCAAACTTTTGTTTGGTCTCTGCCATCAGACCTGTGGAGCCCTGGTCATTTTGATTTGGCTATCAACAGCACAGTATCAACTACCAACAGTAGCCAGGCTAGTTACAGGATTTAAGGCTTTAACAAAACATTGTTTTAAATACACACATTAAGGGCCTAATTTTTCAAGGGACGTGAAGTAGAAATCACTTTGACAAATGCCACTTTGTGTATTGTGAGGAATAACCTTGAGAGAGGGACAGACACAGCAGTGGAGGTCAGAGCACAGCACATCGCTCACTCCCCAGGGACAACTGGGTGAGTCTTCCCACAGGTGAATCTACTGGTGTTCCTATTTTGTTGCAGTAGAGCTATGTGCTATGCTGATATAATCCCTCTGTTGTGCGAGGTAATTATTTAGGATTTCCTGGAGAACAGTGGAACCTGCCAAAATCAGCTGCTTTATTAGAACAGCAGCTCATAAAGAATCACACATCACTGTACTCCACTATCTGCCCTTTCCTGGGATCCTCTAAAGCAGCTTCCCCCCATCCAAACAGCCACAGCTCTACAATATCGTTTTTGAGGAATGCAAAGTCTGATGGATGATTTAAAATGAAAGACTGCTTAAAATAACAAAACCAAACAGAAAGCTGACCTGGTCTGTAGAAGATGAGAAACTGTGTAAGTCAGACACATATTCCCTGTTTTACTGAGCATTCAGCCTAGACCTAGATAAATGTTGATATAGATACAGAACATCATATTCAGCACAGCTTATGTCTGCCTGATAAAGGGAAGAAATAAAATGAGATTCCTTGAATAGCTAGATTTTAAGGAGGGACTACTAAGGCTTGATAATCGTCTGGCAAAAGAAAGCAAGGAAGTTTTTATAGCAACAGGAACAAAAAAAGGAATAAAATATGAAGAAAAGGACAATAAAGGCAGATGAAAGGAAAAGCATGAGTAGAAGAGAAAAACAGGAAGAGTGAATTATTAGAAACAGGCAATAAGATAAAAAGGAGGAATTTAGAAAAAGTGAAGTCTAAAGTTAAAGAACTAAGAAAGTGTCAGATGTTAGCAGTACGTGATACATCTTCATAATATTTGTGGTCTGTACTTACTACAAAATTTTAAATGAAAACTGAAACCTGTTAGCAATGTATTTAGAAATTGCTGCTTAGAGTGGAAGTAGTATTCCTAGCCTTTTTTTTCTGATTTGCATGCAGAGTGCACAAGTAAACACGAACCAGTTATTCTGGGACAGGAAGGAACCCACTGCAACCGTAACACACATTTCACAGCACTGCTTTGGAAACACATACTAATTTTCCCAAACTAAACAAAAAACCTCCCTGGGGCAGAAGCAACTGCATTTTAATACGCACAAAACATACTCCTTTGTCCTTCCAGAGAGGTTTAGTTTCTTCCAGTGCAAGTTTCTGTCTATGTTTTAAGTGGGTGTATCAAAATGATGCCTAAATCTGCACCACAGGCACATGACAGCTTTTCACATTGTGCATACTTACTTCCAATGGTACCTGAATTTTACCAGTCCTTTGGACAGGATTCACAGAACTCCACAGGATCAACAAGCCTATTTGTAAACCTTGGCTGATCCTGAGAGCATTGCAGAAGGTCCCTCCATGAACTACCATGGCCTACTGCATTGCTCTGGTTTCAGTGGCTACGGCTTCATTGCTCCTTGAAGCACAATAACCAGAAATATCTAAGGCATCCTTAACACAAAGAAAAAGGAATGGTTCCTGCCACGAAAAATCTACAGTCTCAGAGAAAACAAAAGCTGGCAGCAAAAACAGCGATAAGATCACATGGCAATTTCACTTAGTCGTAGAAAAATCCTATTTATCTGTTTGTAAAGTAAAAAGATGCCTCATCTGTTTTAGCTTGTTCACTGGCTCCTTTGTGAACCCTTTTGCTAAAACACTTGTATTCAAATTAAAAAAAAAAAGGAAAGGCAAGTGTCGCCACAGATTCTGAAAGAGGAGACTGCTGTGAAAGCAACTGCAGCACAAACACTGCATTTCGAGCAACTTAGAGAGGCTGCCTGAGTATTTCCTGCTATGGGCTTACAACAGACAGTTTTGCCTTAAAAACAACACTTCCACTGGGGAAAGGAAGATTCCTTTATGCTCTGGCATGAGTACTGGAGGGACCCAAATCAACAGAATGCCCTGACTTTCAATAATACCCAACACAGGGAAAGCAATTGCTCAAACGCAGCGCGCTGGAGATCAGGGCTTGTGCTGACATCCCATGCCATGGCTACTAGCTGCTGCTTGGGAAACAACACAAACAAGCTGGAATCTCAGAGAAAGGAAGCCTCAAGAACAAGTATTAAAAATATTTGTTAATCAAAGGGGTAAACATATAGGAAGTTTTTAATTTCTTTGACTTTCATATATTATTTCCATTCAGTAAAATATGTACCAGGCTCTCCACAGATGATGCAAATGTCTTATCCTGGCTCAGGGCAGCTGCTGCTCTGAGAAACAAACCAAAATGAGATGATCATTTTAATTCCCTTACAACTCTTAATATTGGACCAAATAAAGCAGAGTAGAACTTACTTTACAGTTTAACAAGCCATGCCTAACATCTTTGTGCACTTAAAAATTGTAATTTAATTAACTTTACCTGTAAGCTTGGGAAGAGGGAGGGGGGGGGGATGAAGAAAATAAAATACAAACTCCTTTTCTCCTCAACTCTGAAAATAGTTCAGGGTCCAAATCCCTATACAAGAAGTAATAAAAATAGTTTGGTTTCTGGTAGCAATAACAAAAACGAGTGCAAGATTAATTCTTACACTTTTATGGCAAACAATCTAAAGCAGATGTTCGAGAATAAAAGCGAGATGTCAAAGTAGTTAAAAAGTGCTTTTCAAACCCAAACACAACAAGACAACTTACAGCTTTATGTGCTTATATAAAACTCTAAATCATCTCAGTCAGCTTCCACCCTTAGCCCTTCGCTGGTCTATGACGCTTCACAATTACCAAAAATGTGATATTCACATCTAAACCACCACAGATTGGTGTCTCCTGAGCAAAAGCATATCGAGTGAACTTTGCTGATTAGATATCAGCTCCTGAATCTGAGGCCTTATGAACCAGAATGGGTTTCCATGGTTTGGATATCCAGGATCTCTGGAATAAAGTCCCTAAGAGATATGGCACACTTTACAGGTATCTAAAAAAAGTTTAGACTGCATTTACATTTCCGCTTCAAAACTGCAGTTTTGAGACATAGATCAAACTTCACATTTTAAGGTCAAAATCAACATAAGCATTCCTCAGAATCAGACTTCAAATATCCATTTGAAGTCATCCACACTTTCTTGTTTGTGAGTTCAAAGAATTGCTGATCATAAAGCAAACTTGAAGATATTAAATCTTCTAAGTACAAATTTCACAAAAGACAATGTGTGCATGCAGGGGAGTTGAGCCCTTCCACGTTTAACATGGCAAAAGCATGTAGAAGGTAACCGTAAGCACACCCTTTTCCAGTGAAACTACCCTTTATTGTGAACACGAGACACGCTGTTAACTTAAAACACCGTCCCCTTAGATGTGCTTTCCAAAAGGCCTCAAGCAGGACGTGACTGATTTAAATAAAGAAAATTAGGCAAGTTTTTGCACTTGAGCTTCCCACACAACTAAGATTTGCCAAGCCTTTTGAGTCTAATCAGCGCTACAATCACTGGGTTTATAAAGAGACTGACTCAGCGCGCGCACACACTTCCAGACTCACCAGCAAGAGCTGATTTTTTGGCTGACCACAGCAAAGTGCCTCCTGAGCCAGTCAGCCCAGGAGTCCATCTACCTGGAAGCCATCCATCCAGCAACACTGGGCTACTGTGCGTCTGCATCACCCTTTCACTTCATTACATGAAACACAAGCCCGTCGCTACAGACAGCGCAGTAACTCATACTGCACCGCTCAAGTCAATGGGAGCAAATCAGAAACTCTACAGTACATATGAATAATAATAGGTTTTTGTGTTTCCTTTCCCGAGTGCTGACATTTTGGAGGGGTATTTTTCCCCACCACCACCAGTGCTGGACTATAACCACATTAATTTCAGCGTGCCAAGGCAAGCTGCTCAAGAAGCTTTCACGGCACATTTGGCTTAATAATCCAAGGTGGGGTTTTTCGGGTTTGTTTTGAATTGTCCAAGATTTGACAAGAAAATTAAAATGAAGGTTAAGATGAATAACTCTGAGGAAAATTACATTTTCAGCAAAAGATGGTAAGGCCACATCTAAAAGGTCTAACAAAAAATTCAAAGCACCCTTTAAATCACCAGCAGCCTAAATAACTTTGCCCTAGCTCTGGATGTAAACTTTCATCAATTGGTAGTACACTGAGAAAATCGTGTTTTCTCCTTTGGTTTCACATTCATCTTGTGTCACACTTAAAACACAACACTGCATCAACATTTTTCTCCCCTGTTCCCTATCCACAGCCATTGCTGTGTTGGCTGAAACATTTATTGCTAGGACGGAGCATTGACCAAGAGACCTACAAGGAACAAAAGCCTGACGGAGCCACAAAGCAGCTCACCTTACAAAATCACCTAACCCCCAGCTCAGCTACTCCAGCAGCTACGTCAGCCATTCCAGGGCATTACCAAAAGTTGGGAACTGCAGTGACTGTTTGCTATCCAGTCAACGAAATTCAGACTTTGTTTAACCTTTCATATCTCAGATTTAGACCAACGCTAAGAGGCAGCCCTCAACTGCTACAAAGAGCATTCTATAATTCATACAATAGTTGAGTCACAGCAAACCAGCTGCCTGGCCAGGAAAATGCATCACTGAATGTACCTACATTTGCTTCTGTAAAGGGCTATAGTTTGCTTTTAATTATTCATAATACTCTGCAACATACTTGGGTATGTGTACTGTACATACACACAGCAGATTTAGTTTGGAGAAAATAACCATATCTCAGTAATTAGCTGATTGCAGTGCTCAAATACTGCAGTTTTTAATGAGATGCTTTTTATGTGCATGGAGGTTTCGATTCTGTGTTTACACACAGATACACCCAGACACAAATAATCAAGGGCATGAGCTAAACAGTTTTAAACAAATACTGTCATAGAATGTTTGCACAACCCTGTAATTCCCCAATCATGTGCACATTTACACACGGGATTTATTTAGAGGCACGTCAAGCTAACAAATTTATTTGCTATCAGAAAATTTTATCATACACTTACCAGACTCAGCAACACTGATTCAGCTTAGAAAACTACCCAGCTCTGAGCACACAAAGAGCCTCACAAAGTCAAAGGAGCAGTCGCATTCCGATTACTTTGTGCGGATCGTGGCCTACAAGTCCAGTCCAAGAGAGCCAAGCAAGCCCAAACCTGATTGCGTAAACTGAGCCCATCCGCTTCCCTGCAATTACCTGTGCAATAAACACCACGGTCTAGGAAGCAGAGGCTTGCAGAAACAGGCCCCCAGAGAAACAACCAGCACCCGACGACTCCAGCCTCTGCTCCCTGTCCTTCCACGGACTGTTCCAACAGCTCAGAAGTCGAGCAGCTCACAACCAGGTGTTGCACACCACAGATCTGCCAGGATACATGGATGGGCCCCGGGCACTGAACTGCACCGAGGACAAAGTCACAAAGCTGAGGGTGAAGCCAACGGGAATACATGCTTGCTTCATTTTAAAGCACTTGCTGAAAGGATTTCTGGGACAAAGCCAGGATGATCCATACCTTAAGAGATCCACCAGTTTTAGGTCAAAATTTTATATGACTACATGATATAAAAGGAGAGACTTCAGCTCAAGACTCAGGATACAGGTAGTCAGAGGAATTTTACCAGTCTAGTCCAGATGCATGAGCCATTTCCAAAGCAAAAACCCAGCGGCATTGGTGTGAGATTTCTTACCAATTTAAATGGTAAAGCCATCCCTCTCTTATTGAAGGTGTGCATCAGGAGACTAAGACAATATTATTAAATAGATTTTAAGAAGTATATTTCGCTTCCAAGTAGTGTCTCAAGAATAGCTACTTATTATATAAATCATCCTAATTTTATTATCTGGGCCCCAATCCCACAGCCTACACAAAGTGAGGAAATAGTCCCACTAGGGACTATACATAATGGGGTCCATTATTCATACCAAATAAATTAAGCATCCTTAGAAAGCCAATTTACAGAGTTTCTAAATTTGTCTAATCACATATTTAAAAACTGAAAAAGACGACAGCAAGCAATTATAAATCATGCAGACACACATACTCAAAAATTTGTATCATTTTAAAAAGTGGAGAAAAATTCTCACAAATAGCTTACTGCAATAACCATTGAATTGACCCCATTCCCTTCAGTGTCTTTTTTGCATAATACCTATCTCAGTATTTGACATTTGTCTTCCTAGTTAAAAAAAACTGGAAAATGCACTGCAGACAAACCACAATCCTCTGTAAACTGGTGTTCAGGGCCATCACTTTACTCACAGGGTGCACCTCATCTTACCAAAACAACAGAAGAAAGCTTGCTTTCTTTCCAAATGCACATCGGATTTCTTTAATCTGTGCATTTACCAAACTGCATAAACAGAGAACTGGTGGCTTGATGCAATCAGTGCAGTACCATTTAAAGCACAGCACATCACAGAACCCTTAAGTCTTTTTGGAAATACCTCTGCTGCTGAGCAGCACCAGCTTTCCACCAGTTGCTGCTCCACATGCTATTGCCAATCAGCTGCATTTGCTGTAGCGCATTCCAAAGTTTACTAATTAATCTCTGCACTAAACCCCACCGATGGCTGGTTGCCATTTGAAATGATCATCATCTTTTATTTAAAGACATAGAGACCCTATGGTCAAACCCAGGCCTTATTTGTAAAAAAAAAAAATAAAAAAAAAAGGGTGTGCCAAATTTCAGGTCATTAAATCCAGCATTCAATGAGGGTTTTTTTAAAACTGGACAGAGGCAATTATTAACAGTTTGAGAGTGTTTATATTAGACATACTCAGTTATTTAAATGTTAATTGTAAGGAATTGGGCACTCTTGCTTTTTGAGTTTGGAGCTACATTCAGCAGATGCAAACTACTGGAAAAGAGACCATTTATTTCTTGCAAAAGAGCCGAGATGCTTTGAAGTCTTGTGTTTTAGCGATTCCAGCTCATTGCTACATTTCAGATGAGGTTTTAAACACTGATTTCAGGCAGCCCAACCTCTCACACCATTGTTCCAGGCTGCTCCCATTCAGCCGTGAGTACTGGCTCTGTGACCTTCACAATGACCTCTACAAAAGCAGTTGTGCATTTTACTGTGGTGTAAATCCTCACAGACAAGTCGAACCTGTTCTTTTTGGCATCCAGCCCTTCAGATGAATACTCTGCGGAGATTTATTATGAAAGGGGAATGAAGGGGCATTATTGCACAACAGTCATCCCTCACATACAGCTAAGTTTCATCTCTTCAACCTCTGAAGACTTTTAAATAAACAGATCATCTTAATTACACAAATCCTTCTTGTTTCTCACCAGTTTTCTGTAATTAAAATTTGCTGTCGTTTACAGAAAGGTAGACATGCCCAGAAAAGGCATGTGTGCGAAGGTGTTTTATATTATTATTAATAAGTAATATTCATACTTCCTGTTACTATACACAAGGGATTAGTGTTTCCTAGCACACCAGTCACTTACTACAATGAAGTATTATTCCACATTGTAGCAACACGCATTGCCCTAAAAGGGTCCATTAATTATTTTTGTAATGCCATGAAGCTGCTGCAGGATATTAGATTGTCTCCATAAGAAATACACTCCTACAGTAAAATGATGAATGACAAAGTTTGCAGGTTTTTAATTAAATTTCAGAGCAGTAAGAATTTGCAAAGCTATTTTCCATGGCTTTAACTTAATACTTTGTGTGACCTTATGCAAATAATTAAAACAAAATTCAAGATTCCATTAATCAAACAATATAAAAGCACAAACGAATTGCGAAAGGAACAGATTTTACAAATTCAATGAATTTGTCAAAATGGTCAGAATAGTAACCCTGTCATTCACATCAGCCACATTCCTTCAGGTTTTCCAAATGATCCTTCAGCAAAACATGCCATCCTACCGAAACAAAAACACCCAACCAAAACTGCCTTGATACTTCAATCCAAAAATCACGTTCAAACTACCCTGAGTCCCTTGGTATTAACCAGAACTGAAGCATTTTGACCGAAGCACAGATTCCCTGGTCTAAATCTCTGAATTCCCCTCAAAAGCTCCCTTCCCCCAACGTCAGCTGTCACGGACAATTGACAATGCACACACACATACCTCCCACTGCAAAAATAAAGACCTGCTGTGCGTGCCTCTCCCTGTCACCCACAGGCGATGTCAGGTAGGGGTTCTCTCTCCCCTTCCGAAAAGTCTCAGATGGCCATTCCTCAGCTTTCCTCCTCCTCCTCCTCTTCTGCCAGCAAAATCAAAAACAACGGAATGCACAATAGCAAAATCTTCCCCATGCAAACCCATAAGAAAATACACTCTCCTCCCACCTTTCCCAGGTCCAGACTGCACTTCCACAGCTCCAGAGCTGCAGGCAGAGGTTTCCCCAAACAGAACATGCAGCGGTGGTTTTGTACTAAATTCAGTTCCCACCTGTAGATCCAACTCTGCCACCTCAGGACAGCCCACTCCTTCATTTCTAAGCCTGAGGCTTCCCGTGAGATGGAGCAGAGACAGGCTGAAGGTAACAGAAGGTGAACCAGCATGGTCATACAATGCTGTGTTTAACAACGAAGATAAAGTATCCCCAGTTCTAAAGAGGGGGTTCTTCCTACAGAAGAAATTCAACATTTTGAAAAGCTGCAGTTGCTATGTAGTTTACCTTTTCATAAATACATTAAATAAAAATTAAAATTCATCTACATTTATACTCTTCATGACTAACACAATAACCCTGATACAACCAATATTTTATTCAGGGTCCTTTTTTAAAATAAAATAAAAATTCAAAGGTTTTTCAGTCAGGTGATAGACAATGCTAAAGTTATACCTGGCACCTCAGCTACAGCTGAAGTGGGTTACACAGAGTCTAAAAGCAACCAACAGCTAAATGGGTGCAACACTCTTCGAGAGTATTTCTATTACTTTAAAAGTACCATATCCGTTTTTGTATTTCAAATTCACTTAACTAGGATGACACAAAACAGATTAAAAATTGGCATAAGGCAAATGCTGTACACAACACTGTCAATGAACTGATGCAACATTAACCTTTAGTATAAGCTGCACCTTAAGGGGGTTGCATTGCTTTGGGTTCTGTTCCAAACAGATTTCAGAAGTGCCTGATAGGAGAAATTCTTGGCCCAATCCTAACTAGGCTTCAGATTCTACCTAAATTAACACGAGAATTCAATGTGGCATCATCACACTAAGGGGCAGATTAAGTGAAACTGAAAGGGTGAAGACAAAGGAAAAATGAAGTTCCCATTACAATCCCCTCTCCATTCTCCCATCAGCTCTCAAACCAAGCCCTCTTCCTCTCCCATCACAACCAAAGAAAATCCTAATCGTGTTTTGTTGTAAACAACCACAAAGGGAATCCTCAGTACGTAGGTGTGGCCAAGAGAGTGCCACCCTTCTGGAAAGGCAGAAAATTTTTTAAATATTTACTAATCGATGAGGCAATTTGCTTGTCTGAACCCAAAGAGCCTGTCACAGGGAAGCTTTACAAGCTGGCCATCTTTATATATAGTCTGGGACATATGTGGCTCCTTTTTTTTTTTATAGTAGCCATGCACACATGGCCACAAGCTACCCAAACACAGGCAGCCCCAAGTCCTGGTGCCAAGGAGTGCTAAGGATGGCAAGGATCAGGTGCCTACACTGATTCCCTTTGGGTCTGTCAGCACGTCTACACAGCGCAGCCCAGCAGTTCCTGGTTACCAGAGCACTGCTTCTGCCTGTCTTGGAGACGATCATGTTTCTCTGATTCCCTATGCTTTGGAGAAGAGAGCAGTGGTCTGTTTATTTATGCCTCTCTTTCAAGAGATGAAACGGGAGAATAGATCTCAGACCTAAAAATACATGCTGCTTTCCTCCTGTGCACACCCCTCTCTTTTAACTTGTCCATCTCTCCAAATTACCTTCCCACATCATTCAGTTCCACAGGCACCACCTTTAAGCGTACATCTGTCTCCTGCAGGATCTACCTCGCTGGCCCAGAATAATACAAGAACCATTATTCTTACACAAAACCATTGTTTCATTTTCTACTAATCATAGCAAATGTTGCAAGTTCCAGTCTCCTGGCCCCCAGCCAGCTAATTCAGATAGATGGTTCCACATGTGCTCTCTGTCCTTCCATTTCCTGCCCATACCACTGCACACATTTGTCTAAGTGAGTCAAAGCAGGCGTCTCTGTAGTCACAATATTCTTTAGTACTTGATATTTTTAAAAAGAAGTCTGCATAAAACACAACCTATTACCATGTTATTATCGACTTGGCAAGAGACAGAGGATTTTGCTGCTCTTCCGCACATTCTGCTGAACTATAACATGTGTCACAAACTACACCTGAGCCTCACATTTCCCCAAAATACAAGAGTTACCTGTGCAGCAACTATGTTTAGGCAAAGCCAACCAACAAACTAAACTAGTCAATTATCCACTCTGACATATTCCATTAACTGGGCTTTTCTTCTTTAAAAACCACCTCAACAACTCCAAAACATTTAAGAGCAATAAAGATAAGCCAAACTTTCAGAGACCAAAGCACTTCTTCACAAGAATAATTTCTCTTTCATTAGTAGCCAGTGCTGTCAATACTCCTTTCCAGAGACACCTTGACTGACACTCTGAGTTCACACTAGGTATATATATTGGGACATTTACCTTTTGATGTACAACGCCGATTGCCTAAAACAATATTCCTTTTTCCCACCCTCTGCACCTGAACAAACATTTTTGAGGAAAACTGCTTTTGAAGTCTCCTTGGTGCAGAACATCGTCTCTTTGATCCAAATGTCTTTTGCTGGAAGTACCCTAGCACGATCCAAGTGCCCCTTGGATGGTAATAATGACTACTGAAAACTAGGGCCCACAACAGATCATTTGAAATATAGCTTAATTTTTAAATGTATTTTTAATTTACAAATGTGCTGTTTTAAAGCTCAAAAGTCAACTCCACTGAGATCCTGTAGCAAACATTCATTTATTTGCTGTGTTCACCTAGGCAGGATTTGAGGTGCAAAGATGTGGTATACACACACAGCATGGCCTCAACCAACACACTGATGATTTTTTCTTTGTAGGGAATTAATATATTAGTAAGGCTGGTCTGCCTTGGAACAGAGATTAACACAAAACAAGAGATGCTGTGGGAAACACAAGTCCTGCATGTACACCCCTGTCTACAGCCAGAACACTTGGTTAACCAGGTGTGGGGACGTCACATTTGAAATTCCTGTCCTCAAAGACCAGAGTTCTTACAGAGGAACTGATCCAAAGAGATGAGTACCAAAACCATCAATTCCCCAAATCCTTCTGTCCCAGAGATACCCTGTAATTCCCAATCTCATGCAGAAACCCCTCATTTGTTCTCCCTAGACTCTCATCCAACTCACTCCTACCTTTTTGCCAACTCTTCCCTAAATTCCCACACACACAGTGATGGCCCCATGTCTCCCCACATTCTCTCCAAAGCATCTCATGTCCAGGTCCCCACCTCCTCCTCTTCCATCCATCCCACCAGCTTCCCCATGCTTCCCCATTCCCACCACAATCCCGTGCTCCACCATAGCACCACTGCTGCTGCCACTAGCACTTGTTACTGATTTCCCTGCCACGTTTTCCAGAGACTGCGTCCTGCTATCACCAGCCCTCTGTCCTCCTCTTGGCTCTCCCTGCATGACTCTTCAAGTCTGGCGAGGATTTCAGAGAAGCCAGATGTAGGCTGTGCTTACCCAGATTTTGACTGAAGGTGGCCCTGAGAACAATCATGGAACACAATATGGGTACACGTGGGAGTTCTCTCATCTGTGCTGCGAGATCAACGTACTCTACAGCAGCAAAGAGACTCTGGTTCATTGAGAAATGGAATAACCAGGAATAAAACTAGTCTGTGAGATAAGTCTGCACACACATGCCTGTCTTGCTCTCAAAGCAAGACAAACAGACACAGCCCAACCGGCCGCTGACTCAGAGGAATCTGTGAAGCCATTATCCCAGCTCTGCCATTCCAGGTCACCAGCACTACTCCAGGTAAACAATGCAGAAGATGAAGGAATGACATGGAACTGCTTTGATCAGCAGCAACAGAAGAAAGGATTAGAAGAAAACATGTAATGTTCTCACAAATGCAGACAAGTGCTAAGAAAAAAAGGATCACGCAAAAAGGTCACACATTTTTCTACGCACATATACAAATTTACTACTTCAGCTTCTCTAAAGGGATTCAAATACTTCATTTATCTTACTATAATTCTTTAAATGTTCTTAATACTCTCTTTAAAATAATTTTTGTCTCTCTAAAACGTCATCAGCTGATGAATGTAATTTCAAGTCTACTCTGTAGAGTGGGGAAACAGTCTACCAATCATTTGCAGAAGTTGTTAACGTTTTTATAGTTAAATGACAATCAAGGCACCTTGATTTGGATATTATTTTTTTAATATCCAAATTCTAAAATATTTAGTTATGTGAAGTCCTCTTTACAAAGTCACCTTCAAGTACATAAGAACCTCCTACAAAGAGGCAGAGAATAACCTGCTTTTGGCACCCATCTACGCAGAAAATGAATTTTCATCCGGTCAAGGAAACACACAGTTACTGAATTTCCCCTAAAATGTAAAAGCAAGGGCAGTAAGAGCTACAAGAGGCTGCCTGGGAGGCTGCAAAGCCTCCATCTCTGGAGGTCTTTAAGAACAGGTTAGACAGGTACCTGGCATGAAGTACCCCTGGCTCTGCCTCACAGTGGGGGGAAGGACCCCGTGACCTCTCAAGACCCCCTCCCAAAACTGTGATTATACAACTCCACAAGCACCCACTGCAATTTTGGCACCAAAGTTTCTCACTTTATTAATTTTTCTTCTGGGACTTAAAATTCCATCCTCACAGAGGAACTTTGTCTGCTCCCATTTTTTAATATCATCTCTACCAAGACATAATGAGATCCCTTATACTCACACTTTTGGACAAGTTATTTCTTTCTGTTTCACCCCAGCACTTCTTTCTGGTATGCTAACTTTCAAACAGTGCATCAAGCAGCACTATTTAACAACATTTTGCATTAAAAGTGTGGTTCAATAACTTTGCACCGCTCATTTAGCACGAACTCTAATACTTAACATTTATGATGTTTGCAACTCTTGGCCAAAGCATAGCATCAAAAGAGCATGTATGCACTGAATTGTATCTTTTTAAAAAGAACAGCAGCACTGAAAAAAGTTATATTGGAACAATCTATAAATGTGTTTACATTATATGAACGATTTGCTGTTCCTTCACAAGGCATGTAGGAAGTCAGCACTTCTCAAATGTGTAAAGTATTTCCATGTGCTTAAAGCATGATCTTTCCAAAACAAACAATGATTGAGAAATTTTTTATTATTCTTTATTTCCCTGCCAGCTGTTTTTTTGGACTCTCCTCTCAGCCACCTTCTTTCTTTCAGTCAGATCTCTCCTTATTTGCTCACAGTAACACCTACTCAAGCAATGGTATATTCAGAGCTATAAGACTCAGAAATAGGAGGATCTCAGGCTGACTTAAATGGCATTTTCCTTAGAGCACTCTACAAAGTGTCTTTGTGCTATCGTAGCTAGTGGCAGGTCTGGCTGTTGCTTGCGATGGAACTTGGGCACCCCACATTAGAGCCTGAAGCCCAGTTTCTGCTGCTCTGTCCCAGTGCCTGCTCCCACCGAGGCAAGGGAGCAGATGACAACCTGGCTGAACCCCTTCAGCAGCCTTCTCCCTACGAGCCTTCTCATGGGACCAAACAACATGCTGCATAAAAAAAGAGATGTACCTCTGAAAATGGACAGTAAAGAGCTGGGCAAGCAAGTAAGCTCTTGGGCAATTCCATAAATCAAAGAGGACACTAAAAATCCCAATAAAAAAAATAAAAATTAAAAAAAAGAAATCAAGCACAAAAAACCCAAACCCTAAAAACAGTTCAATTCCAAAAAGTGCAGTGTAGGTCTGCTCCACTGCTGGCTACAGCCACTCTAAAAAGTACAATTAACACTGTTGGCACTATTTCGTTTACTAAATTCCAGTCATTACAGCTGTGCAAACTTATGGGCCTAATTTGTATTTATACTAATATGTGTATATAAACATGTGCTGCTTTAGCCATGTAAAAGAACCTTAAAGCAAATGCACAAATATTTATTTTAACAGAGCAGTATAAGAGAGACCAACCATAAAAGAGAATCAGGTCAAGAAGTTCTGATTATGTCTGTTCACCAAACAGCTTAATTTCTACTATGGCATCTTTCCTAGGGCATTCCAAACAGAAATCCTGCAGAGAGGTATCGGGAGATGAAGAACTGCATTTTCAAAAATCAAGTGTCCTTTTTCAAGGCCATCACTGTGTAAATGAGGGGAAGGGAAATAATAAATACTATCATTTACTTTTGTTCTTTTATCTCCAGAAACTTTTCTTACCTAGATTAGGAAAAAAAATTCATTAAGTCAACATAATATGTGGAATGTTTATGCACTTTGATATAACAGCAATTACTTAGTAAGGCCAGAACCCAATTAATGTTTTAGACTTCAGTCCGTGGGCTGGAGTGCACAGGAAGCATTCCGATGACAGATCACTTAAATAAAGTTTATCTGGCATACACTTCAAAAACAGAGTTCAAAAACTTAAAGCACAGTTCTGCATGTATGTGCTTGACTCTTAACAAAACATCTTTATTTAAACAGAGGGCTAGAGATTTAGTATGACAAATGTACTACTGCTAATCATTCTCCAACATGCCACTCTGAAGTTGCAGTCATATTGTATATGTAAACCTATGAGATTTAAGTGAGCAGTACATGGATCACAGGGCTGTGGAGCATTTTTTAAATCCAGCATGTTAGTTGTAATTTGAATTATATCATCCAGCATTGTTGGTGTCCCTCGGTTCATATATTTGAATTCTGTACCCTTGTATTGCCAAAGTCAGTGGAGATCCAGCAGCCACAGTTTCTGTTTCGTTTTTTCCTTTTCAGAAATAGTATCCTTCTCAGCAGATCAATACAATGCTCATTGTTAAAAAAAAAAAAAAAAGACATTGCTATTAATGACAAAAATCCAAAGCTAAAGCAATACACAACATATATGCTCACCAGGAATCAGGAAATGGAGCTTTGCAACTGCAGAATCCCACTTGGCACAGGGCTACGCACACCCCCATGAACCTCCACTCCAGGGAAGCTGCTGGGCAGGAATGCTGGTTCCCTGTGCACCTTCATCCAGAGACCTGCTGGAAAGCCCCGTGACTGCCCTCTGACTGGGGCATTTGGCTTTCCTCTGCAATGGCACTCTGTGCCACACACAGGCACCAAGGCTGCAGGGGCAACACAGCAGCCTCATGGCACTGACCCACAACACTCAGTGCCACTTGGAAATTTTACCTTTACATGCACGCTCTCTGAACAAATACATCTATTCCAAAGGGATCTATACACCTGAACACACTAGCTCCTCTTGAAAGTAAGTTGTGGTTTTGCTGTGATTCTAAACTACCAAGGCTGTGAAAAGGGAAATATTCCACCCAGCTGTAAAGGAGAAATGTGCATAGTATGAGCCAAACGAAGATTAAAAACAAAACACCAATTAAACTCAAAATGGCATACATCTCAAAGAAATCAGTTCCATCTGAAGAGTTTCAGCCTAAAGACAGACCAGCTGAGCTAACAGTGAAGGAGGGCTTGATTGATTTATTTATTTTTTTAACTCCAGCAAAAACTAAAAGCACTAAAAAAAAAAAAAAAAAAGGGAAACAAAACACCACAACTCAAACACCAAAACATACCAAACAAAAACGAACAAACCAACCAAACCATAGCAGTGAGAGCTGGCAAAGCAAGGCTGAAAGGCTGGAATGGACCCCGGACACACAGACAGTGTGGCAAAGCCCCCATGGAAGCCACAGAACAGTTTTAGTCTAAACCACAGTGTGACATGCACCTCACTTACCTCAGAGTACCTGGCATATGTCTAAGCAACTTTGAACAAGCACAATTGATTAAAAAGGTATTTTGACAGACTTTTTTGCATTTGGAGCAGGATTTTTGGATAATTGCTCCACAAGCTATAAAAGAAACAGACTGAAAAACAGGAGCAGCCGCTCAGGAGTTGTTTGCACAGGAAGCAATATTGCAGGAAAAGGTAATAATAAAGAACAGTTAATTTGACCTGAGCTGATGAGGTCAATGTTTTAAAAGAAATAGCTCCACATAACGTAAAATAAGAACATTATTTCCCATCAGAATAATACTGCAAGTGTAATGCTGCACAAAATCTATTCCCTAACACTTGTTATGTGCAGCTTAGTGGTAACACGCATTCCTGAGGTGTCCTAGACATCCTGTGTCTGACACAAATCCATTCCTCTGAAATACTGATTCTGTGACTGCTCCCTCCTGCAAGCTCTGGCTGCTCCAGACAGCACCCTGCTCTCCCCAGCACTCAGCTGCTAACAAACTGAAACTAAAAGAACTGGAATAAATCCGGGCAATATTCAGACCCACAAAGTTATATTTAACAGCGCTGCTGCGATTTGGACAGGGAAGCTGGAGCTGGAGCAGATATTTCACTCTTAATTCGCTGCCATTCAGGGGTGCTGTTGACAGGAGATGGAGCCCGGCTCAGCGGAAGAACAACGAGGTTAGGAATTCAGCAGGGCTGGATCCTATTCCTTCTTCCGCCACTGCTCTGCTGTCTAATCCTGGGTGAGAACATCCCCTCCGGGCATTTGGTTCCCCTCCCTCCCTGACACATCTATTTAAACTGCAAATTCAGAGGGGCAGAGACCATCTTGGTAATGACGAAGCATGTACAGCACTCTGCACTAATATTTCTATTAATAAATATTCCCACTGCTATTAAGTAATAAAACAAAAATGATGACAGAAAATGAAAGTCAACGACGCATTACGATAATTCTGAGGTATTAGGGGATAAAATGCAAAAAGGCAAACTCTCCCAAGTGGTAGCAGGCCAGAGGGTACCTATGTTGTTTTCCTGAGTGTCTTGGCAAACCAATTAGAGGTAATTGAGTTTTTAACTACATGAGATTACTTCAAGAATACCATCACTAGAGGCTGTGTCCTGGCAGGCTGGGGGAAGGGAGCAAAGGAACATTATAGAGGTGGAAGGAACAGAGAAGGGACAGCCTGAAACATGCTGGAGAGAGCAAAAGCCTAAGGCACTCATTTTTAACAAACATGGAACTAGCTGGGCCACAGACTCAAAGGTTCCATGTTCCCAGACCAATGAATTAAAGAGGAGTTAATACATCCACACCTTTAACCACAATGGTGATGTAAAGCACAGATCCACAAGCACCAAAAGGCTTCTACAGTCCTGTAAGTGCCTGAGACATAAAGAGAAAACTAAATTACTGTAACAAAATTAATTCCTGTTGCACTTGCAAACCGTCATTTGTGTGCAATACATATGAGCGTCTTCTTTTACACCTCAAAATGAGCTTCACATTAAAACTACCTCCCAACCAGAAATGGTCACTCCACTCACCAAGAAACAAAAGAACACTTCTCTTGCCAGACCTTAGATTTGTTTTGCACCCTCTGATAAGCCCTAGAAACACTGGAAACATTCGTTTCTGACAACTACTAAAATTTGAAGTACCGGAACTGAAAGAGAATAGCATTTTTAGCACTTCTGCAACAATTGGTTGCTACAGTTTCTTTTGTAGCTTTACACGGATTTGAGATTAAATAAAACCGTTTCAGAGATGTTGGAAGTGTATTTCTTAATATGTGTATCTTAATATGAAAGTGTATTTCCTAATATGATGACCATGATAAGGAGGACGCTCTGAACCACTTCCCCCCCACACTCAGAGGCAAACCAAACTGATTGATTTGGAAGATAAGCTTCATGTACAGAAAATAGTTTACTGAAAAAGTTAAACAGCAGACTACAGAGACAAACCAGCTTCCACGTGAAAGTTTAAAAAAAAAAAAAGAAAAAAAAAAAGGAATTTAACAAGAATTAAAAGGAAAAGTGAAGGAGACCCTGTCCCCATGAGCTAATTGTCTGTCTTGTGCTATAGGGGATGCTCTTGCTTAGCTTACAAGTGAAAAACATTCCCTCCTCCCCCTGCAAGCAAAGGAACTCACAGCACTAATATGACACCTTAAATGAGCCAACTTCCTTGAGCATTGCCCGGGAGACTAGAATGGACATGCCCCCTCATTCAGACACCGAGAAACACGTCCCATTAGCAGCCAGGCAGAACATCTCTGACCAAGGCCTTCCCAGGAAAAACACCCATGTTCAAGCTGATAAAAAAAAAACAAAACCAACAAAACAAACCCAAACCAGTGGATTGCCACAACTGGCACATTTTTATATCCTTTGTGTAAACAGCAGCTCCGGATTAGCCAGCATCTCAGCTCGCTCTATCTGGATTCCCTTCTTTTGAAACAAAATTCAGGGAAACACTTGCCAGAAAAGGTCAGTTGCCAAACTACAAGGAAAAATTAAGAGCACAGGGGAAGAATGTACATAGTGATTCATTAAACATGCACTGCCGAAACTCTGACAGTGAGCACAAGACTCTTCCCAGAAATATACTGTTGAGCCCAACAGGGCATTAATTAGAATTGTATTTCTTAAGAAATGCTCAGTGCTCTGCTAGAGCTGCCCCCTCCAATACAGGTGGTGTGAACCTCGTGGTTTAGAGAGGAACAATGCCAAAGCAACTATAAAGAGCACAACAAAAGCTCCACCTACTCCACGTGTACATCTACACAGAAATAATGGACTGAGCATCTCAGGTGCTTAGAAAAACACCCAGTCTGAAAAATACACGTGTCATAAAGTGAGTGCCCAGGTGGGACTACACCATCATGGATCATCAACCCACCAAATCATGTGCAGTATTGCTTGCTACAAATCTAACTCTGCTCCCAGCACAGCAATTTGCATTCGACTACAGTAACTTTGCAAGACACACCCCAATCCTAATCTGAAAACATCAAGAATCAGAGATTTCACTGCATTCCAGAGTCAATTTTAACAGTGAGGCCAATTAGCTGGTGGAACATTGTGAACTTTAGGTCCTATTCATTCCATCAGTTCCCATTTAGATCCCATTTGTTTAGCTAAGGTTACTGGTTCTTGCTACATTTACTGCTGCACTGCTCAAATTTAGCATGTTCTGTGCAGGGAGGTACTTACTGTGAATTGAGACATATCTTAACTTGCTCCTAAAACAGGTAGATCGCAGTAGAAAGCAGATTTTTCTGCCTTTGAATGAACTTTGTGGCTCCTCTTTGTGTTCCAATTTTTGCACTCAGAATGCAGTCAGCAGAGCTCTCCAGTCCACAACTCTTCCCAAAGCTGCACTCAGGAGAGGTCCTTTCCTATTTATTGCTGGACTGTTCACATACTCAAGGTCCTCCACACACCATGCTGCAGCGAAGGGTCAAGCTGCTTTACTTGCTTAGCTAAACTTCCAAATCCATTTCACAGAGCCTGTTATTTACTCTCCTATTTATAATTTTCCATTTAGCCATATTAAAACACACTCATTCAAATGAGGCCAGCTTGTCAAAGCAGCCCTGTAAACTGCCAATTTGCACATCATCCACAGAAATTCAACATCTGCTTCCAAGCACTGAGCTGTGTCCCAGCAGAACACCCATAGAAACATTCCCATGCTGTGGAACCAACTACTTCAAAAATTACAATTAAGCCAATTAATACACTTACTGTCTGGAATCTCAATACTGTTATTATTGTGTAATTTTTATACATTTCTAAAAATCAATGTCATGAAATAACTAAATCAAGCACTCTGTAAAGAAAATATGGAAACATTCACATTTCTCAGCAAAACCTGTAATTTTTGTTTGATGCAACATATTTTCCATACATAACAGTCACCAACTTCAAATACCCCAGTCCTTATTAGCTTTATTGTTAAAAAGCACAAATAGAGTTAAATTGTTCTTTTTTAATTTAGGACTAAGGTCAAATAGGGTGAGGTATTTGTTTGTTTTCTGGAACCGAACAGATTAAATTAGCTATCTATTCACATTTTCTGAACACTGCTATAGTAATAACTAGTTATCTGGTGTATCTCCTGTTATTCCAAACATTAAGATTTAAATGTCATGCAGCTAGAAATCTCTTTATCCAAGTCTTTCACCATTTCTGGATAAAGTGTACTTTGGGCTGCAGATCTCAAAATGTCCACTACCATATACTGCCTTTAATATTCATTTATAAATGCATTAGAAAATACTTCCACTGTCTTCATCATGTAACATAAGGTTATCTTCTTCCATTTCTCAGGAGAAAGGCCACAGCAAGAAAAAGTACAGGAATTCAATCAGAGTATTTTTAAACAGAACAACAAACATTTTCTGTGCTTTCCTACGAAAACAGAAAATATCTCACAAAGCATATCAATCTTCCCCAGACTCCCAGATTTTAAAAGAAATAGGAAAATCAATCTATACCACAGGAAAACAAGAAAATCTGTACAGCTTTGCAAAAGCTGGCACCACTTTTGGAAAAATAAGCTGCCAATGCTGCTACACTGTGAACAGACAGATAATGAATGTAGCACAAATATTCCTGGCAAAATTAAATTGATTATTGATAGGAAACTAATTTGATGTAAAGATGTTTGCTTTGCTGACTTGACTTGTTGAGGAGGGTGAAGAGTGCTGGTTATTTTCAAGACATCATTTACCATTATCAATTCTAAAATACAAAGTCTAAAATTGTGCAGAGATTTGAAACAACACAAAAGAGAAAGCCAGCAAAGTGCAGAAAAGATCAGTAACTCGTGCTCCCACCTCCAGTTTTACATTTACACACACAGGCTGGTGTGTACTTGTACCAGGCTGTGACACAGAACAGGAATGCTGACAGATCTTCAGCTGCCACAGGAGCAGTGACACATTTGCAAAAATACTTCTTGCTTCCAAGAGCCAAATAACAATGAAAACATCACCCTTAACCTCAGCATAATTTTCTAGAATCAGACTCATACTCACGGATTACTTCAGTGCTTAAAGTGAATCTGAAGAAAGTGAAGCCTATTCTTGAACTTCCAAAATTTCAACTTCCAGAACTGGTACACAAACAACAAAAATAATTCAAAGACACCACAACTTTGCAGGGAGAAAGGTATAGTCTGCTTTTTGACAACTATGCAATGAAAGGGTTTCATATATTTGTGATGAACCTTAAGGGTGGGTCATCTCAATATTCCAACTAGCAGAATAATGAAATTTTTCAATTAAATCCTAATTAGTTAATTGGAAGAGAACAGTGTAATTCATCTAATATGCAACCCAGGTTTAAATAACCTCTGAATTTCATATGAGGAAATCCTTGATCTTTTGAAAAGCATTAAAAAGAACTAAGCAAGTCTTACCATTTTGATGCCAGTGGAAAACGTGACTGATTTGACAGGTTTGGGTTTTTCCAGTTGCATTTCTAGCTGAGTAGATCTGTCCTTATGCTGAGCTAAAAGCAGTGAAGCAGGAAGATCAGAGCTCTCCTGTAAACATACGAGGAACAAATTTGAATGCTAAACTAAAACAAGTATTAATTAACACCGCACATTCTTCAAAACTGCAAGCTGTGTCTGCAAGGCCATCACTAGGAGAGCAGAGTAATGCCAAGTATCCTCTAAGAAACAGTTTACAGAAAAAGATCATTTTCAGTAATAAGAAAAAGCTGCAGCAACTCCATAAATCAGAGTAACCTGCAAACAACCATTTTTATAGAATCCACATTAAAGACAATATAACAGGCTCCTTATTCCAACTGGCCAATGCAACTGTATTTATTAAAAAAAAAAAAAAAGTTAGAACTTAATCAGAGAAGGAATAATACCAAGTAGTATAACTTGGATCAGATGTTTATCTAAGACGCATTCTTTCTACCAATGAACTCAGACCAGTTTGAAATTGTTTCCCATTAGATTTCACCTGAGGCCGTTTGGAAATGATCCTTGCTCTGCTCTGCACAATGGCACTATTGTAAGTGCAACCAACAGCATATTTATTTTCTCCTTCAGCAACTTATTTTTAGGGAAGCCAGCCAATTTTTAAAAAAAATATATATAAAGTAGTAAAATGAATACTTAAGCAAATGAATTACTTAAACTCTCAGGATAAAAATATTATTAACATACATATATGTAACTGCGTTCTTGAGACAGTCAGGAAATTATTGGCCAAGTAATTTTCTAAGAGATTAATGCAACTATCCACACACACACAGAGAAATCCTTGAGAGTTCCTGGCTAGAACTCCCATAAAGTTGAGAGCAGGGAAGAAGTTCAGATGGATTCTTCCTGGACTGCTCTAGTGCAGTATTTTATTCCTAAGGCCCTCACACATCACATACACTTGTTTCAAAGAACCAAATAAACAAACTATGAAACATATTCATTACTCACCAAACCAAACAAACCTCATTAAGTGGACTGTGATTTTTTACTTAGTTCAAGGTAAGAAGTTGGATGTTTTTAATGCCATGACATGCTTTGCTGCTTCTATGGTATCCTACAAAAATCTTCTGAAAGGATCACAAAAAGTGTCACATTGTACACTGACTTCTCACATCAATCACCAGTCCCTTTTCCTCTCTATTTTTTGTTACACTTCCTTTACCTACCAACTAGAGTGCAAGTTAAAAGTAGAAAAATCTCACATCGCAAGGTCTCCTCCAGAACCACAAACACAACAACTAATGCACATGATCCTACTCATATTTCTGTGATTAACTGGGAGGAGGGGAGGAAAGATGCTAAAAAAATAACTTCTAAAACATCTAATTTCTGTACAACTGGAAGAAAATTTGGATCACAAACGCACCAGTTTACAGTCTGCTTCTTCCAAGGGTTGTACATCTCTAAGCACCACACAGCAGCATGTGCTGCCAGCTGTCAGCAGATGTTAAAGATGTTGAATTCTTTTAATCATCAGATTTAACGTGTTGGGGGAGAAGGGAAGAGAGGGTTGCGCTCTCTGGTTCATTTTGTCCTCTCATATTCCTTAAATGCTCATGGCATTTCTAACACAGTAACTCAAGGAAGCCAATTTTGTACCGACCCCTCAAGATTCACACAATGCCCAGTAACCAGATTACACAACTGTGGGAAACCCACATCACGCCAGCAAGGCACCACATCCTGATTGTTTGTCCTTCTGAATATGCACAGAGCCCTTCTGTTAACTATTAACACACGTGAAAGTTCCAATCCTGTAAGCACTTATCCATACCAGCAATTTTCTGTAGGGGAAAACAAACTGCCCAGTAGTATGAACAAAGCTGGTTATATGCAACAACTTCTGAAAGATTTGTCTCAAAACCCCTGAGGTTCTGGTAAAATAAAAGTGTGGATGTGATGTCTTTTAAGGCTCTTTGCTCTTTGCTTGGCTCCAAGCTATGCCACAGCCCAGGAAAAACCTGCCTCTCTGTCATGTGTTGCAATCCCATTTTGCTCATGCCTGGGAAGTATCCTCTTGAAGAGGAGAGTGCAAGTCCTACAACACACAAGACGTCCAAGAGCAGATCTAGAATCCTCTGTATACATGAGAGAGTTTATATAGCAAATAAAGAAAGTGCTTTAACACTTCCAATAACATATAAAATGCATTTGAGACTACAAATCTAAATAAGAGAAGGTGTTTTGCTTTTAAAGCGAGAGGTTTTATCGTAAAAGAGGTCACTTAAATGAAGGTAATATAGAATATAGTTTAGTACTGGGAGGCAAAAGAGGTAAAGGACCCTGCAAAATGCTTCCACAATGCCTTGCTCACCCTCCACCAAGTGACACTGGCTTCCCCCTCCCTGTTCCCAGCCAAGGATGGGTTCAAGGACCTTGGCCCCAGGTCCAGTCCACTCCGCAAGAGCCACTGTGCTCCCCAGGCTGGCCAGAAACCAGAGCTTGCTGCACAACATTTTAAATACCAAACATTTCTGTGCCTTCTTCCCTGCCTCTGGACTACCTAAATTATAATGGCACAGTATTGTCAAGCACTTTTGTAAACAACTGAGACCTTTACTCCATATGAAACTATCATAAATAACACATATAATGACTTGGACCACCAAGATGATTAGAGGGGAAAAAGCACCTCTTGTACGTGAAAAGGCTGAGAGAACTGGGATTGTTCTGCCTGGAAATGTAAAGGTTTTAGGGTGATCCAGCTGCAGCCTTCCAGTACCTGAAGGGAGCCTACAAGAAAGCTGGAGACTATTTACAAGGGCCTGGAGTGACTGAACAAGGGGGAATGGCTTTAAACTGAAAGAAAGTAGGTTTAGATTAGATATTAGGAAGGAATTATTTACTATTAGAGTGGTGAGGCCCTAGCACAGGCTGCCCAGAGAAGCTGTGGCTGCCCCATCCCTGGAAGTGTCCAAAGCCAGGTTGGATGGGGCTTGGAGCAACCTGGGATAGTGGAAGGTGTCCCTGCCCATGGCAGGGGGTGGAATGAGATGGTCTTTAAGGACTCTTCCAACACAAGCACTTCTAGGCTTCTATGACATTCACAGCTTCTTAAGATTTCAGCATGAAAGGTAAAACTCTTCTTGGGAGGTAAAAGACCCAGGACCTCAACCTGCACCACAGAAAAAATTTGTCTCAAATTTTCTCTTGCTGCCCAGTGGCAGGAGCAAACATGAAAAAAAATGACCAAGACGCAGGAGGTCTGGGCTATAGGTTGCTCACACCAGGTGATTTATCCAAAAGAGAAGATTCCAAACCAATGGGTGAAATATCATCTTCCCACCTTCCTCTGCACTCACAGTCTTGCTGAGTCAGTGGTTTTGCCACTGGTATCTCTGACCCCGGAATTAATCCTTGTTGGTTTAGCACAGTACAGCAACCATCGATAAAAGGTTATTTCTTTACACCTGATTCTTTACACTACTAATGCTTGTGCTTGACTTTTGCTGCATTTCTTAAATAAGTTCTACTTATGATCAGCTTCATTTTGAGATTTGCAGCACAGCATTAGAGGGATTTCAGAGACCATAGGAAATGTTTATTTGTTTAACAACTGCTGGTTTTCCAGAGACTATAAGTCATTATACAAACACTTCAGTGCTCCTTTTATAAACTTTTAGTATTACAAAACAAGTTTTGGCTCAAATTTAAGTTGACAGTGCCCCTTCAAAAAACAGAGACAGAACTTAAAACTGTTCAGTTTCCTTTCTCAGCCTTTAAAAATCACCTTTATGTTGTTTTAAGAATATTAAGATATGTTTTAATAGCAATACATATGCAATCACAGTTAAAACTACCTATTTTGGTCATGTTTTAAGGATTATTTATAACCATTATTTCTGCAAGACATCTGGTGAAGGTTTCCAGTAAAACCTACTGCTGTGTTAAAAAAATAATAATAAAACAACCAAACACACATCACCACTCATCAGTTAAGAGTGTGTTTTAGAACAGGATTTAAGAAAGTCAGAAACCAGCTCAAAATCTGAGAAATTAATTTCAAATTCATAGTGGAGATTTTATTAACTGATCCACTAGTTGAACCACTCCTGGACTGTAATACCATTTACCTTTCAAGTGAAAAGAGACTGCTGGATGCAAAGGTACAGACTTAGGGGATTCTCAAAGAGCCTTTTGGCTCAACTCTGCTTTTGTCTACAAAAAATGAAACGCCAGCTCCTTTCAGGAAAACCAATGACAGGTTGCCAGGACTTCAGGCCTGGAAAAGGGCAGCACTTCAGGAGGCCCTGAAATTCCTAAATTACACTTCAATCCTCTCTCTTCACATCAGTGCCTTTTGCACTGGCTCAAAGAGGAACTCTGCTTTTTCAAGAAAAGGAGAAAAGCATCTGTATCTTCAATAAAAACTGAGACTACAAAGCAGGAATTAACACTTTATTAGTGTGAGATGCACTGAAATAAGAGACAAATTCTGATTTAAACATAGCAAGCAGCTTTAAACCACACTGACACAGCTGAACATATATACTTCTTTCTTCTGATTTCCTTCAAGGGTACACATAGACTCCCCTCAGGGGTGTTAGAGCACCTGAATGTGTGTGTACGTGTCTGTACACAGATGTGTATTGAAAAAAATCGAGATGTGAATCTTGCTTAAATAAGACATTTATTGAGTTTCTCTGTGACCACACATCATAGCATTTCAGATGCAGAAACAGGAGAAACTCAGGCTGCTCCTGGAAATTGTGTTATGCTCCATTTGTCTATAGACCCCTCAAATGAATTCAAACTTGATTTGCTTCAAAGAGAGCAACCCATGCACGTGAAGATGCAGTAAGAGAAGATAACATGCTCAATGCAAGAAATCTTTTCCTTTTAGTAGTTTCTGAATACAAAGGGCCCACCTATCTTTTAGGTGCTCTGACTCAGAAAGGGTTGAGCAATGCTCAAATAACTCCTGAGGTTACTGTTCCCTGCTCTCCTGCATCTCCACTGCAGAGGTGGCTGAGCTCACCAAGTAGCTCCTGATGACCATTTTGCTTCAACACACCAGAATATCAACCAGTTCTCAGAACTGTTTAACAAGTCAACAGTGGTAGAGTCCAACTGAGTCTATGAATCCCAGATGAACTGCTCATCCAGCCCTTAGCTTAACAAAACCAGAGTTGTTTGCAACACTGAAATGAATAACAGGTAACACACACCATGCAAGACAGGAAAACAGATGTGTTAATTCCTCACAGTTAACCGTGATAGAGATGAATGTCAATGTCCTGCTACTGAGCATTCAAAGCCTCTGGTTTTGTTACTCACCAGATCATCCAGGAGTGCCTGTTTATTCTTCCTTTTCATCATCTGTTGCAGCTGCTCTTCCTTCTGTAAGAACAGTCGCCGCTGTTCGCTCTCCTGTCGCTCGACCTCCAGAGCCTCCTCCAGCTCTTCCTGCTCCCGTGTCTGAAAGGGAAATCAGAAATGGGCTCATAGCAACTCCACAGCCCCACTGCCTGCCAAAGGACTCAGGGCAGGCCACGCGAGAGGAAAGCAGTCAAATTCCACCTTTTAAAGTAATATTTTAGTTAGAGGTTTAAAGGGATTGTGACTGATTATTCTACCTCTCCTCTTATCGTCCAGTGTGAAGTTAAAAATCTAACTTGCTGCTCTCTGCAGTCTGGACCCAACTCTGCAAACATCAGAGAATGACAATGGGGTTTCCTTAAACCTTCACTCTAAGAAGCAGCACCTCTTTATTCCCACACATCCTACAACTCAAGTGATTTAAGTAGGGTGACCAAAAATATAATTCCATAACAGAGTTCCTGATTGTCCCCCCCATCAGCTGCATCTTTTGTGCAAAGCACGCTGTGCTTATCAGTGGTGTAGAAGAAAAATAAGAAATAACAAATATCTGAATATTAAGAGAAGTCTATAAGTTAACACATTTAAACATGAACTGTAAAAAATGACACCTTCTCAGAAAAGCAGGACTTTTTCCTAACCTGGATTGCAGTCATGTTACATGAGATGAAAAGAAAGATTACTAGTAAAAAAAAGACTTATTCTTGTTACAGATCTATTTCTTGACAAGGCTTTTTTTAATCTGTAAACTATTAAGTAATCTGTATTCGAAAATCATAGTGAAAGAAAAAAAACAGGATAGCTCAGTGACAGGGGAAAACAAAACAATCAAAAACAATTTTATAAAGAAGAGAGAATCAAAAGATCATCAGTTTTGTTGCAAGAAGGTAAAAACATACAGAAAACATTTTCCAAATATTCCCCACCAAAAATACTAAAGCAAAAGGAGATGCAGTAAAAACACAGAGATAATTAAAATTTTATAAAACTTAAATGGATGGAAGCAGTTTCAGGAAAAGATCATTGTAGCCAAGAGCTTAGAAAAGTTTGTTCTAATCATAACATTCTATCACAAAGCACAGCAATCTGACATTGGCCCCAATATGCTGAAAAACATCCCTTCCCCAGGCAGATCAAGCCAATGGGTCCCAGAGAAGCCAAGCTACTCCTGGATGCAAGAGCTGAGAGAATCTCATCACCTGCTTCCATTTCATAACAAGCAATGACACTGGTAAAACATCAGACACCAACCTGTGACCACCTGGAACTGGGTTCTTTTTGCATTTAATGAAAGGAGAAAAACCAAAGAAGAAAATCCCCAAGTTGCGAATTGAGGTTATTTCTGAGAATTAGAGGGTTTATTTTGTTCAGTCAACAGAATTGAAGAGGTCATGGTCTTTAAGATATGCCAAGGCTCTTCCACACTAATGTCTAAAGACTGCCTAGAATTTGCAATGAAACAGAAGAAAACTTGTAGGGCAGTCCTGACAGACCCAGTCTGAAGAACCAGCCCAGAAAAAAATCTAGTCAGAATTAAGTAAACTGATATACAAACCTAAACCAGACTACAGGAAAATGGAAGAATTATCACATCAGATCAATTTCTTCCTGAAAGGAAGACCAAACAGAACAGTAAAAAAGAAGCGGGATGAGTTCAATAGGCAGAGAGGGTTGTGTCCAGTCTAAAGATAAACTAAACACAGTCCCAATATCTGAAGAAAACAATGATGGTGAGGCCTGGAGTAAACTCAAGAAGTGGAAGAAGTGAATAAAAAGTATAATAATGTTTCACCACATGAGGAAAGGACAATCAAGAAAACATGCACATTCACATCACAGAACTCAGACAGAACTATTTCAAGACTGCAAAAAGCAGCAAGTGAAATTAAACATCTAGTGACAAAGTAGGAAGTAACAAGTTACCCTGTGACTGGAGAGCTGCAGATATTTACAGGAGAAGGCATGTTTGGGAAAGCTGTAGTTCATTCCAAGTGCAAGGCTTTTTTAAAAAACTGGTGCATATAAATACCTACATAAAAAAATCAATTTATAATGACAAGAACCTAAATAGTTCTTCATGTTTTTATTTTCCTAACCTGCCTACTTAAACTTTTTCTCTGCATGGTCCTGCATCAAACCTATACATCTAACAGATAGGTTAGTACAAAGGTTGGAAAGTCTTTAGGAACTGGCTACAATGATGACAAATATGGCTTGTACTGACAGGAGAACAAGCAGTAATTCAAATCCTGAGGTGACTTATTCAGTAACTTAATATTTTGATTGGCAAGAATGACACGCTCATAAGGACAAAAGTAATAGAACTGAGATCAAAATAACTTGCAAGGCCACAGATTTGGGGAAATTAACTGTGAGTTAGAAACCAAAGAGGATGCACTGCTTGACAAACCTCCCATGTGATGGTCCCACAAGAGAAGAACACTTTTAGGATCACAGCAACGTATTTCCAGTAGAGATGGGAAAAAAAGAGTTTCTTTACAAGAGGCATTAAGATCTCAGCTACAATACCACATTCCGCTCTGGTCCTTTCTGCTTCCCAAACACAAATTCAAACTGGAACAGGCAAAGGGTTCCAAAAGCACTAAGAGGGACAGAAAATACCCCTATTCCTCAGAAGCAAGTTATAACATTTGACAGAAAAACTTACATCAGTCCAGAATGAAGGCAAAATGACTGGCCATAGAGGTTTAGAGAAAAATTTGGACACCTTTTACCATGTATGGAGTAAAGACATTCCAAAACGTTCCAAGAAGAGCTAGAGAGGGAAATCAGCCCTTCAGCATTTAGAAGAGGGGTAAATTTAAGGGCAAAATCATGCGGTTTTTGTAACAGCCACTGTGTCAAATCTCTTACTATATTTTGATTGTTGAAAAAGAAATGCTGAATGTTTCAAATGCTGAAAAAGTAATAAAAGAGAAATGTCTCCAGGTTTCCAGTGAGTCAGGATCCGTGCAGGCTTGCCCAGCACCCACCACCCAGCCTCCAGCACAGTGAGACTGCACAGTATGGGACACAGGAGGCCCTGGGGGGCTTGGTGGGCACAGAGTGTTATGGTGCTGCCTGACAGGATCGCACAGCTCCTGCACGGGCTGTCAGAGTCACCTCCAAGAAGGGAAAGTGGGCTGCAGGCAGAGCACACTGTTCTCATGGTGACCCTCGAGGCTGTAACTACATTGTAAAATAAGACATGCAGCCAAAGCTTTGGCAGGTCTCTTCAAGCTCTGAAGCATAGAATATTGCACAGTGTCAGAGACAGGATAACAGATCAGAGATGGACCCCTAGGGAAATTTCCTTGCCTTTAAAAGGAAGGGGTTCAAACAAACATTTTTCAGATTCCAATCTCCTCCTGTGAAATCCTAGAGCTAAAGAAATCAGTCGGAGTTTTGCCACAGACTTCAGGGGAGTGAGGATTTCACCCCCACTGATTTGAAAGCAAGTCCTTAGTGCAACTGTAATACAAACACAAAACCTTGTTATGTCACACTCTGGGCAGACATTTTCCTTCAAGAACTGATAACAGTGTGTATTTTTATACTGAAAAAATATTTAACAGATTAAACTTTTCTTACAGGAATAAATGCTTGCAAGTTTATTTTAAAGAACCGAATGATATCCGAGCCATATTTTAATGAATGAATCTTCAAAGAACCATCTGTTTTGCATACAGATTATATATACAATATTCCTGATGTTACAGTTATCAGCTCTTGAACAAAAGTTTTAATGTTTGTTTCAACATCTTTCACTCTGAATTTTGCATAAACCAGACCTGTGCTTTCCCTCAATTTTACAACTCTCTCCTGGGAGCTTCATAATGTCTGCATCTGGATTCCTTTTTTTCCTTCGGATGAGAAAAGAACGATTGTCCTGGTATAGGAATGAGCTTCATCTTTCCTGGATATTGTCCAATGACACTGCCAGCACGCAGTGGTGATGTATTAGACACAGGCTTTACTGCCTGCCCCTCTGTTCAAGCCCTTCCCAAAGTAAAGCACAGCTGCATTTCAACTATCAATCTAAATATTTAAATACAAAGAGAGATCCACATAGTGCTTTCAGCTTTGATTTAAGACATTACAGAAAATACTTCACAATTCCCTTAATTCTTCAACTAATGAATAAAAATTGTAAACAAAAAAGTTAACTAACCAGTTTTAATTTATTCTTCTGAATGACTTCTTTGTTATCCTTCTGGTACAGCTCCATTTTCTTTTTGGTGTTCTCCAAGTCCACATTGTTGGTCAAGTTAAAAACTGCATAAATATTATAAAGACAGAAAGCAAAAGTATTAGGTCACCATGCATGACTATGACAAAGAAATACTACTATTCTGTTCTCTATCCCTTGTAGCACCAGATATAAACATTGCAGTAACAGAATTTATTTAAACATGCTCTGTAAAGACAGACACAATCTGCTAAGTCATGGCAAACTTCAACAGAAGCCAGTAGAGTTCCTGTAGGTTTACACACTTGTAGAAGACAAAAATTTGAGTCTTGTACCCTATTTTGGGATACTGATAATGACAAACAAGAATAATCATCATATTATTCATAAGACATTAACCTTTTCAAGTAGCAGCTACAGGTAAGAACACAGTCATTCCTGTAAAATTAAATTAGACCAAACACAATACATCTTGAGACAGGATGAGAAATTAAGTCATTCCATTCCTAAGATTATCTAACACACAAAGACTACACAGACTGCTCAAATTTTCAGGTACATACAGAAAATTCACATTGCCTGGTAATTTTCAAGGCCAATGTACAGTTACCTTTATTAGGAGGAATCTACGGATGCTTCCAGATTAATAAATTAACTGAGATCCTTTGATGTTTCCCAATGGCGACAGACTATAACTCATGTAATTATGAGCAAGGGGGGTTGGCCAGCAAGCTCAATAGTTTAGCACAACATTCCCAATTATCTACACATGGCACAGAAGATACCTCAAGAAATTGAACAGTGTCTATAATCAACAGCTTGAAAGATGTAGATGGTTTGGATGATTAGTAATTTGATACATTTCCTGAGCCTTTCACCTCTAGGTCACTGGTTCAGTCGAGGGTCAAGTGAATTCCAACTGAGAGCTGCTATTGCTGGGAATTGCTTGGTGATCACCACCCAGAGTGGATGCTGGGTTCATGCCCATGGCCTTTCAGCTACTGAACATTGGCAACATACAGCACTCAGAGCCTCCAAAAGCTTTTTCAAGAGCAGCAAAGAAATTTGCACTGCTCTTGATAAATCCTTCACCAGGAAACAACCGCGTAGTGAGTGTGCCGAGTCAGACCCTGAGGAAGGGAAGGAGGTTCTAGTGAAAGCACCAGCACAGGACTTGGAACATTTTGGTTGAGTTCTCTCTTCTCAGGCTTTTAGGCAACCAGGGCCAGATCATCCCTGGGCACATGCACCACTGCCAAGTCATTTGTACCACTAAGGCTGTTAGAGAAGGAACAGAAGGGAGCAGCATGAAGTCTGTTGTTACTCCTCAGGATAGCTCACATCTCAGTTTGGGAAAGATTATATCCCTTCTTTCATCCTCTCCGCAGGTAACACTGTACAAATGTGCATCAGAAGAGCTCCAGGCAAACCAAACCATGAATAGCCTAGACTGGCAAACCAGCTGAGAGCAGCAAAGGAAGCATCAGGAATTCAAAGCCAGGGAGCAAACAGGGCCAGGGGGGGAAAACAGGGAGGGTCTGGAATGCTACAGTTGTAGGATACAACTCAGTTCTACAAACCCAGCTGTACAGCAGCTCACCACTGTCAAAAGGGGTACTCCTGCCCTCAGGTGCCTCTTTCCAGGCACGGGCCTCAGTCTTTCCCCCGCTCTGACTCCAGAACACCCCTGAATGCTTTGCAGTATCAACAGAGGGGTCAGGCAAGTGCCAGAGAGAGTACCAAGAAAGTAATAAAATATGGCAATAGGAATACTCTCTTTTCAGAAGTACTGAGGCACCACATCATTTTACTCTTATCACAAGTATTCAATTTCCTCAAACTGCAACAGAAAGGGCTCAGCAAGACACAGCTGAAAGAATTCCTAACCTAAAGCAAAAAACTCAAAAAATACTAAAATATTGTATTTATTTTCCCCCTCTTTTTCAAATAATAAACAATATGAAAAGGACTGATAAATTCAGTTCAGCCTGGCTCCTAAATCAGCCAAACTCTTCCAGTCCCACCCCAGCATCCTCATTTCAGAAGGGAGATCTGAGATGGAGGCTGTTTGTGGTTTAAGAGTTTGGGAATCAACACCTGAGTTCAATTTTTGAACTTTGTAACTGCTCCTGGGCATACTGCTGGGCCTTTACACAGAAGGTCTCCCTCCAGTAAGAACCAGGAGAAGGGGAACAATGCTTCTTTTCTCTTATACATCACCTGTTGTATCTCCCTACTACAGCTAAATGCAGCTCTTATCCCTCTGGTCTTGATCTCATCTCATGTGGAACCTCTCACACTGCCATAACCCAAAAAAGCCATTCAAAGTCCAGCTCCTTGGTTATTGAAAGGAAGTTACCCGTTCCAAATATTTTGGAGGGGTTTCTCCTCTCCAAAAGGTATAACATTTTCCTATTTCATATCATGACAACCACACACTTTCTGGTTGTAGCAACTTCTCCTTAGCAAAACACATTACTTCAGTCTAAATGTTTAGTATCCTGATGGAGATTTGACCTCCAAATTTCCAGCCTACAGTTCCCGACTGACAAGCAGTTTAATATTTGAGTATTAGGGCAGAGAAGAATTGTCATGTGAAAATGCTGGCATACAATCAGCCCAGGGCTCTGCAATGACAGCAGCTGCATGGGAATGTCAGCACTTCCTACAACTTAAATCCACACACCAGCCCTCTAAACTCTTCAGTGACGACACAAGAAAGAAATAGCATATGAGACATGCTGTGCTAGCAGGATGCCCAGATGCCACCTTCAGGTGCAAGAGGAGGAGCAAGATGAGATGTCAAATTGCATTTAGGCTCCTGAACATCTTGAGTATTTCTCTAAAAATAAATCCAGCAATAAGCTGATGAGCTCTGTTTTGCAACTATTGCTGCTTGAAACATTTAAGGTTTGGTTTTTTACTTCTTTAATAGGTTCAACCAGTCACAATTTGGTCTGTCAAACAAAAAGATTTAAAACTCCTGCAGGGCAGAGCAAGCAAGTTATAAATATGTGACTGCCTTTATTAAGAACTACTTACATAAGTGGGTGTATTTTCCAGTATTTAAGTATTTCGGTACCTGATAGGAAGTAGCATTTCCATGTAAGAAATCCATTTCTGTATCAATGTTTGAGAAATCTTCAGCCGCCACCTTAAAAGCCCATCGCTCTGCTCACAGCAAGGTGAAAGACTATTTCCCCTCCTGTTTTCCTGCTGTGGCTGGAACAAAAACCACAGCTACAACCCTCTCAACAGTCAGATCTGCTCCTACAAGATCTGCTCTGTCACTCAAGGATACTGTAGGACACCAGCAATGAAAGATTCAAACTTCCAGCACCCTCAGAGGCCAGAGAAGATTTGTCCTGGTGAATACTGATGTACAGACATTGATGAGGAACATTATCCTGGTCCTAACCATCTGCTTCTCAACACTAATTTGCCCATATTACAAGAGTTATGTTTTGTTGTAACAGTTTTAAAAAACAGGGTTAAAAAAAAAAAAAGGAAAACAGTAGAAAGTGTAGCAGTGTACCCTGGATGTCTCTACATCAACACCAGTGCCAACAGCTGCCCTTTAATACACAAAACCAGCATCTTCCCTCCAACAATAAACACCCAGAAGCAAAGCAAACCCTGCTCTTTGACACTGCACAGTTACCAGTGGCCAACCAGCCGCCAAAACATCTTTCAACATATTTTCTAATAAATTTTTCATGAGCTTCAAACGTCTTTTCATCAATATTCATAGAATACAAGTTTTTGCCATTGTATCCCCACAATTACAGCTGAATAGTCTATTTTGCAAGGGGCACTAGGCCACAAAAAATAATTTAGATATTATTTCTTTCTCTTGTCCCTTGTCCTCTCCACAAGTTCCTTGACATTTAAAAATCAACAACTATCAAACCAAAGAACACAGCTGCTAATACTTGACATCTTGTCTTTTACATAGCCAGGACCATGCAACGCTTTTTTATTTGGTCTGCTTTGAGTTTTGCCAGAAATTTATTATAATTACTCCTTTTCTTCAAAAGTAAAAAAAAAGCACCACACCAAAAAAAAAAAAAAACCACAAAACAAAATCCACAACAAACAAAAAAAATCCTATAAAACTAGTAGAGCTAGAAAGGGTTAAAAATCCCTAACTCATATGCCACACCTACCCTGAAAAAATATTGGTGTAGATCTGAATATGAGTGGCAAAGCAGATGGCTGGTTTGAAAAGGTTTCAAAGAGAAGACAGACTTATTTTTGTCCATGTTGAAATATAGCATAAGCCGATATAAGAGGCCTGAAACCCTTCAGGGAAAAGAAACAGAAGCTGTTTTGTATGCAACAATTATTTATCTACTTATCCATCTCACATTGGTTGGTTTATAAAATGACTTGCCTTGAGACATCTGTTGAAGTGTAACAGGAAGACTATTGTGTTTTTCTGAAACATTTCATTCTATTTAGGTAAAACTCCCAACTTCTGAAATTCAGCCTCTACAGGGAGACTTTCGCTGCTTTTCAAAACAACAACATTCATTATGCAATTCTACAACAAATGGAAAAATATTTTCCTAGCTATAAAAAAAGAAATTGAGAAAAATTTTAATTATATGGCACAATAATTTGTCCAGAGACATAGCAGGATGAATGCAGGACTCTGCCCCATCAACATCTCCCTGTTTTAGTTTCAGACTAAAAATTATTATTTTGATATAAACAATATTCCTCCCATCCTCCTACAAACAAATCCTTAATAATCCTCTTCATAAAACCCCAGCCAGAGATTGGGAATGGTAATGCTTTGGGCAGAGCACTATGAAGGGAGACACAACCACACCCTCAGTGTGGAGGAGCCCCAGGCTACTGTGGCACCTTCTCTTGGTGTTTTGATGCCTGGTGCCTGCACTCTCAAGAGGGGTAGGAAAGGGGTGAGGTGCAAAAAAGATGAAATAGATTGTAACAGATCCCTTCCAACCAACATTTCTGTGATTATAACAAAATAATTATCAGAAACAAAACAAAACCCATGGATAAGTCAGAAAAGTCTAGTTAGGTATTATTAATTATTAATGTTTACCCTCAGTTGTCTTTTACTGGGTCAGTAATTTTCCAGAAAATTACCTCAGCCCCATCAGTTTCAGAAAGACCATGCTGGTGTGAAATTTTTGTTCAGATGAGATGACTGAAATAATTCTTTGATAAAGCTGCCCAACTTCCAGTTGGGTTATTGCCTCTGTCAGGACGAGCAACACACCATTCTTGAGAACACACACACACACAGAAGGAAAAAAAAAACCACAGAACAATAAACAACACAACCCACAAGTGATTACAGATACCAAAACCTTTCCTATCCAAGGATCACTTGAGAGATAAATGATCTGAGCAAGACAAGTCTTGAGGCAGCCGGTATTGCATAAAGTCCTGTAGGAGTGGGGAGATACGGGAATCCGAAGGGCACAAATACAGCAGCTGAATGTACTGAATGTTTTTAGAAAGCAATAATTACTGCTAACAATTGTGTTGTGGTAATGCCTGGGGGCCTCACTCAGGTACCAGGAAGAGAGTGCCAGGCACATGCTGGGAGGCGGGTTCTGCTCAGGAGAGCTTACACACAGGGCTTAAAAAAAACTGGTACAGAGATATTCTGGGGAGGAAGAAAACCTTTGGGGAAAGAAGAAAACCCCGTAGAAAGAACAAGGAAAATGTGCATTATGTCCAGAGACTGCAACTTGTAGCAACATGCTCAGGTTTAACCTTGTTGCTCTCATCACATGGGCACAGACCAGACTCATTCAGAGAGATGCTGTCCACACCTTTCCCAAAGGCAGCTTTTAACCCTTTCACTTTATTTTTATCCCTAGTGTTAATGACAACAAACTGTGTTTACAGTGTTCTCAAATTGTCCAACTGATTTTTCTTCTGGGGAAAACTTGCTTTAAAATGTGGTTTTTATTTAAAGCCTTGTATAACACATTTTAGCCCAAAGCATTATTTAGTGGCTACATTCTAAACCACTTCAAAACTGTGTTTTTTGTAACACAAATCTTAAAAGGTGACTACCCTAATGTTTGTTTGACCTTCCCACACACACACTTCTGCTGTACCACTCAACTCTTCTATTTAAATAGGAAAAGTCTGTAGGTATAACACGCCTGAGATGAAGGGAGAAAATGCGTTTCCAGTGAGGTCATGAATCACATCAATGGAATACGACAGTGCAATTGCTGCAAGTATTTGGAAACACTATTAGAATTGTGCCAGGGTCACATACCCATACAGGATGCTTACACTTTGTCTCTGCTAAGCAATTACTTCATTTAAACCCCACAACTCAGGAAGCAAAACTTTCCAGCAAAGAGAAAATACGGTAAAGCTGCACTGTGACTCTCCCACAGAAAAAAAATTAAAATTTGGGGCAGGGGGAGAGAGGGAAAATCCAGTTCTCTGCCTCCCTACCTTCCCAACACCTTGAACAACCACCAGCAGCTACTGCCAACCTGCTGTATGTTGGCTCAACAAGGAAAAGCTGCCCTGCACACCTACATCCTTTCCTTCCCTTCTTGCAGCTCAGTTTTTCACATGCGCAAATAATCAGGGAATTCACACACACACAGACAAAAACGAATTAACTACTCTCAGCAGTAAAATGTGAAGTGACCATACAGAGTCAGAGACACCTTTAACACCTTATTCAGTCACACCATTCACAGTGGAAGAAGTCACACTGTCACACCAGCCACTGCCAGATGGAGAACTCTGCCCAGGAGCACAGCAGGGAAGGGCTTGGGGACAGCAAGATGTGTGCAAAGGGTTTTGTCACCAGGAAGAGGGAACACGGCTTGAACTCTTGCCTAAAGTAGTGTTTTTGAATCAAAACTGTCTTTCAGGATCTGTCCGGAGTTAGTAGGTCATACATGTGAAAATTAAGAGCTTTCTGACTGTCCCCTTTCTTTCCTCTCATCATGAGGCTGCTACATGAAGGAACTATAAGGCAATCATACTTCCCATTCCTTTTAGTATTTCAGGTGTCCCTCTCAGGCAACAACTCTAATTCCTCATGACTCTATCAAGCTTCTTCATCATGAATTTGCAGGACCAACACAATTATTGGCAAATTCACAAGGTTACCAAGACCAGCCAGATTTCTGCTGCTTCTAAACCAATTCCCCAGTGCAGGCTTTGGACCCATTTGAAATGTAACCACCTAATCCCAAGAGCTGAAGAATCACAATGTCCTGCACAAATTCATAAGATTCAGACAACTTCAGGCAAAACTTTGAATCCCTTTTTTCAGATGCTGAAAAACCCTGCAGTGGCACTAAGTAGGGAAGCTGCATTTAATGCTACATAAATAAGAAGCAGTTTTCCTTTCCATGAGCACACAGATTCTTCCAGGATCCTCTGGCTAAGTTGCAACAATTCTTTCTGCTCAATCCCTCTTTCCCCCATACCATCCAAAAAAATATACAAACAGAACTACACCCACATATCCTCATCATCTCCTCCAGATATTTGGACCTGTATGAGTGTGACTGGTGTTTCCCAGCCACACGATTTGGCTCTCCAGCCTCAGCCTTCTGATGCCAACAAAAACATGATACATTACTCACAGCAGTAAGTGTATTGGACACATTTCTACAAAACACCACAGTGCAAAGAGGAGCAAGGGCTCCTTTGAGAAACCGAAGGGGAGTGGCATCTCCATGTTTTCCTTCAAATCACATTCACTGCCCTCCTGCATGCTCTAGTCACTTCTTCCTCCAAACCAAATAGAAAAAAGAAAAGTCTCAGAAACTCAGAAAAACCAAGAAACAAACCATTTAGGAGTCACTCCTTTGAACACATCCTTGTTTTTCTAAGCAAAATCCATCACTCCACCATAAATCAAGTTACCCTAACTAAGAAGAAAATAAACTCTCTTGATAACATTGTCCCTTCCCCGAAGGGCAAAGTTCTGTTTCAGCTAATCCAAGGAGAAAGAAATCAACGTCTGTTCCTAAACCTTCTCCTTCTGCACAGCAACATAAAATGCTACCACAGTGGTATGTAAGGTCATCAGCTTCAAAGCAGCTTCAACTACTGTACTTGCAGAAGCAAAAATGATGAAAGACACCATATGGCTTCTGTCATGGTAGATAAAGCTAATGGAAGCATATAATGAAAATTTCAATTTCTCCTCTCTTTGTTTAATCTTTGCCAGTGTAGCATTGACAGTGCCCTGCAAGGCTTTCTTTTCCAGCTATAAAGCACTGCTTCCTCTTTGGATTGTGTTCTTCCTCTGGCAGATAAAAAGTTTTACTTAACGATGTCCTACAGTTCAGTAAGTATGATTAAAAGTGTGCAGAAAAAAGTAATTAGATAAAAATGGGATACTATGATAAATCCTATTATAGAAACCTAACTTAGACATTCTCATAGGCAGCTGAGTCAGAAGATAAAAGCCTATGGTCTCATGAGCACAGCTCAACAAAAATGCAAGCATTAAGACTTACCAATTTCTTCTATTTCTTCCAGGAAATCGTTATATTCATCTAAAGTGGGAAAGTCTTCCTCTCTTTTATTGTATCTTTGAGAGAAGAGAAACAAGTATTTATACAACACACAAAGATACCATTTCCACTCAACAAGGCTCTCGCTGCAAGCTGATTAAGTATTGATCTAGTTTTATCAACTGTGAGCTTTGTGGCTCCCAAAGTGATCAACATACAGAGTCTTTAATGGGAGACAGAAGTGCTTGTTCCAAAGCAAAGGAGCCAGCCCGGCATAAATCAGTGCTATCTTTGCCTACTGTTTGCCCACTCCTTTTCCAGGGTTACAGGTAAACATGAGCACAGAGGCCAAGATAGAGTAATTCACAGTCAGCCTCTTAACAAAGGCAGAGACAACAGTAACACCCACAGAAAAAAGCTTTTCTAGAAGCATCAGAAAAAGGAGTTTGGCTTTGTGCCCACAACAGAAAAGTACATGTCAGCAGCAAACTGAAAATGCTACACAATTATCTCATTTCATATCAATAGACCATTCCAGGGCTCATAGTCACCTCTTCATAGCTGGAAAAAGTAAAAAGATGAAGGGACAACTGGTTAGAACATGGCTAGCCTCTGAAAGGCAATTCGTGCAGACTTTTTTCCCAAGAAAATATAAAGCTGAGATTTTGCCTGCTCCATGAACCATGACACCCAGAAGTATAAAAATCTAATCCCAAGAACTCAAGCCAAATTCCAATTTGGGGGCATTTTTTCCTGTCTCCCAAAAACTAATTTGCCAAATCCAAGTGGGCCAAGCATTTTCCAGTGTTTTCTCTTCTAACTAAACTTCATTCCATGTTTAGTCAACTCAGTTGACTTCATTCCAGTTTGACTTCTGCTAACTTTAGCAGACTTTAAAATCCAACATCAAAATTATTATTGCTTTCCACATCAGCATCTTGGTATTCAGCGACGCAGTTTCTCCACATCGCAGCAACAACATATGATTCATTTAGGATTGCACTAAGTCTTAGATAAAGCCTGCCAACCTTACAATTTACCTATACTTTCATTTTTGCACGCACAACTCTCTCTGGGTTTGTTACATTTCAGCAGACCCTCCTCTATCAAAACACCAACTGGCTCCCTTATTTTCCTTATAAAATGCTGTTTCTTGGACACCAGGAGGGAGATGCAGTTTCAGACCTCATTTATCTCAATTCCAAGAGCTTTCAAATCTGCATGACAGACTAGTGACACCAGGCTCGTATGGAACCATTTCCACTAACAATTGCTGTGTGAAGTTAAAAAACAATGTGAACTCTCTTTTGCCCATTTTGGTTTTGAAGGGAACTGGCCTTCAACTCTCAAAACAGGTCCCCAGTGAACAAAACAATCAAGGTCCTGTTTCTTGCCCTACTCCCATGTTCACTCCCTCAAAGGGAAAGCAGCTGTACTCCTCAACATCTAATCTTCTCCATTTAGGAGACAAGTCTTTGCCAAAGGAGGCCACAGAGAAACACCCAATGTTTTCTAATGCTAAGCAGGAATCCCTCAAGGCTAAACTGAGATTTCAGCCCTCTGTTGTTGCATAAAATCAGATTCTCTGAAATCCCTTCATGATAAATGGAGTCAAGTTTTATGGCCTGTCACTTAAAAAAATTATCTCCTCTGTACTACTGGAGAAGTCAATTTCTTAAAATTGTGATCTCTGAAACCCTTCCATCTTCAGTTCTGTGAACTGGTGACACTCACATTTTCAGCACTTTCTTCCGAATTTCCACTTCCTTGTCGACAGCAGGATCCTCAAAGAGCTGCACCCTGAAGTTACTCTTGCGCAGGGGGGTGTCGCACTCGTGGCAGTTCCCAGCCCCTCTCACGAACAGCAGCTCCACGCAGCTCTCACATCTACGGGGGAAAGGAAGGCATATAAAGGCACACAGATGTTAAACACGAACTGAAACACGACTGCCCCCCTTTCCTGCTGTTTGCACAGTGGTGCATCCCCCCGGATTTCACCCCCTCTGCAGCACCCAAGCGTGGCAGGAGGCCAGGGCTCTCCACCGCGGTCGATCGGAAACAATCTCAGCAGCACAAACACATTTATTCTCCCTGCCCAAACAACCCTGTCTCTTTGCTGGGACCCAAAGTTAATCCAAACACAACCATGGGGTCTGTGTGAGGGGAGGTTTGTTTATTGACACCATCAAACCCATTTCGCAGGAACCACACTGCAATACCCTCACTTGCTCCAAGCACCACCTTGCTGCACAAAAAGCCCTGTTTATTTTCTCAGTGCCACAGTGCAAGGGACAATTCAGTAATAGCATGGATACAAACCTCACCCACAGCCTTCCAAGCATCTAGCAGTACCATGGAGAAACCACTACAACAAACCTGAGCTACCCTCCAGCCCAGCAAAGCTGAAAGAACCAAAACACCATTTCAGTCAGCAACCAGCATTATGCAGCTCTCCTGAGCCTTCCAGCAACACTTTTTAAATTGCACATCAAATAAACTTCACACTGAGGCTGCACAGATATAAAGAAAAAATACCTTTCTGCTTTTATTTCTTTTGTCTCAATGAAGATTTCATATTTTAACACGATGCTTGCTGACCAGTCAGTTGGCACTTAATGAAGGGAGAACACATAAAAAGAAAGCCAATTCTTTTTAAATTACTTGGGTAGGAATAGTGTGCAAACTTCTAGCAGAGGACAACACCTGCTGCAGTCATTTCCTACTGCTGGGGAGGCAAAGGAGTGCCTATTTATAGCTTTGCTATATTGAAGCCAAAATAGTTGTACATTAAGGGCTAAGCTGTGTTGTACCTTCACAAAGCCAGCACAAAAGCTAAACAAGTTAAGAGAAACAACACTGACACCATTGCAAAGGATCTTAAACAAAACTTTCACTCTGCTGACCTACCCCCAAATAAACTGGTTTCAGTCCTTGCAGGGGCAGAGCTGGGGAGAGCCAAACAGTTTCACCCAGCTTCTGTTTTCAAGATTAGAAAGTGCAAAACAAACACAATCGTATCTCAGAATTTAAAAAAAAAAAATTTTTTTTGTTGTTGTTAATACAAGGAGAACTACAGCCTTGAAATGCATCTTGCACAGCAGCTGCCAGTGTTAAACAGCAAACCTTGAATTTACTTGGGCACTTTCCTGTTCCAGAATTCCTTCAGTTAGAAAACAAAGTGTATTTATAAACACAAGTTGTCTGGTAAGGGAAAGATCAAACTTTTTTAGCATGCTAGGCCTGAAATTCAGGAGTTGCTGCGACATGGACTCAAGAAAATAATGAAAAATTACTATACTGAATTGAAAACAATTTAGGTTCCCACTACAGAAGAAGCAATACCAGAGCAAGCAAGGCAGGGGAAGGGGAAAGGGTTTTCTCCTTCCTCCCCCAACCTGTCCATGCATGCAAGAGCCTGACATAAGGACAGTTTCACTGTCTCCTTCATTTTGGCAGCTCATGCTGTTTATGCATCTCTCTCAACAGAACAGCCAAAGCACAAAAAAAACTATTTCCTCCTTGCTAAGTTATAGAAAAAGGAGTGTAAAGCTACAGAACTCAGCACGTGGATCCAAGTGCAGGTGTCTGTATTGTTTTTTAATCATGATATTGCCCAAGGACCAACAGAACAGGGGCTCCACATGCAGGATATTACACACTGACAGTAGCACTTGAAATTACTTCACTCGCCCATTCCCTAAATCAACATTTCAAGTTTACACAGGACTTGACTATGGAAAAAATCCCTTCTTGGAAAACCACTTTGCACAAGTGCTTCAATGCCTTCCCAAACTGAAACTACTGTTTCTAGGGTTGGAAAATAGCTTTCCATACATAAAAAGATGAGTCAACACCTCACTATGGGAATCCCACATCAGGTGATCACATTCTCACTCACTCATGCACATCCACCCTTATACTTATTTGTAGATAATTCCTCCTAACTCAAAGGGGGCTTTATGGGACAACTCAAGGGCAGACCTGGATTCTGTCCATATCCTGCCTCCTCTCCAGAGAGGACAGGTTTAATAGACAGAGTTAGATCCCAAGCTTCCTTCTGGGAAGGTCTGTCATTCTTGCCCTCACAAACTGCAGGTACCCTGCCAGCAATGGCAACTTTTGGTCACACATTTCCATCTGATCCTTGAGGAAGGAAAAAAGCCATTTCCCAAATCCTGCTCAAAGGAGTTCCTTTTGGTTTTGTGTCAGAGTGCAAAAGCCAGAGCATATGCTGACACCAGGAAGGCAGATTTCTATAAAGGTGGATTTAATTAATTATTTCAAGACATTAAATAAGGATTTCAAAATGTGACTTGAAAAAATTTTATCATGCCCTGCAACATTTTAAAATGCAGCATGATTTTTGGTGTGTTTTGACTACTTATTTATTGAAGGTATGGAGCAATTTCTGTGACTTCACCAAAGGCACCCAAACTCAAGCAACAACCAGACATCCCAGGAAGCAGAGGGACATCCCAACACCACAGCTGGTATTTTACAGAGCTCCTCATGGCACACAGACCACATCAATTCAGGAGATCCTTCCATTTCTTTGCAAGTCCAACTCTTCCCCACTGGCCTTAGTGTAAAGACATTTGACTATGGAAGAAGGACATTATCCAGTGCATCTTTCATTGGCAAACACATCATAAATGACTGTCCCCAAATGAGTAAAGCACCAAAACATCTGCTTAAATCACCCTCAAATCAGGGCCAAAAACAGATGGTCACGTGTTTTCTTAAATTAGGAGCCTTAAATTGGCAATTTTTCCCTATGTATATGTATTATGAGTGCATACACGCTACATATATAAACTAACGATTACAAATGTTTATGCTTAAAAATCAGGTCTATATATTGGTTCAACACGTCTGAAGACTAGACATTCACATGAGATCTAAACAAACAATCAGGGCGTGATGCTGCTGATTCTCCTCTCCACACTGAGGCTGCACAGCCCCTGCAATCTGTATTCTACTTCACACACTCACTAGACCATTTCATTACCTTTTGCATTTGAGTTTGTATCCTGAGGAATAGATAATCAGGATAAGATAATCAATAGAAAACATCCAAGGAGTAACACATGCACAGACAACAGGGAAGCCTACCAGTAATGCCACCAACAAAAACCATCACAACACCTCCAGGAACAATAAAGTCTCCTGGTCTTTGACACCAGGATAATAAACATCAGTATGCTCACTCTCATTTCCATGGACACTGGTTCGATCTGTCTTGTTCTTCTCTTTCATCCCTATGAAATATTAAACAAAAGGCTCGGTCTCTAAGCAGTCTAGAACAATACCACATTTTTGAGGAAAGTAAACAATCAAGTGTCTAGATGGTTTGGCACCATCAGTGCACAAACAGCACTATCTACCCTCATGTCAATGTTCATGGACTTCAGGACCAGGATCATACTAAAAACGCTTTGGGTACATTGCAGAAAACAAGCAGAGGTTCCTCTCCAGAAAACTGTTAAGATATTTATCAACTAAATTACACTCACTGGAACTAAGTGTTTGTTTTGGACAGAGCATCTTCAAAGGGTACAAGATTTGTGCCCAATCCTCCATTCCCCGCACAAGCACACATTCCCTTGGTGGAGGAATGATGGCAGATAAGGAACCAAGCCTCTGGGACACTGAACAGATGAAAATGGCTCACAACATTAGCATAGCTCGATGATGCTGCTCACTTTTCTAGCTTGGCTGGCAAGGGAGCAAACAAAACAGCATAAAGGAAGAGCTGTTTTCATAAGCCGGAATACAAGATATGCTCTTTTCTAAAACTGTAGATTCTGCTGAGCATTACAAAAATTTGCAGGGCTTTAGATATGCTGCCATTAATCATTTCAGAAAAAAATATTAAAAAATTGTATGGCTTTTGCTGTTGACTAGGAATATTACAGAATGAGTTACTACCCTTCTTTACAAAGCCTGGGTTTAGTATATATACTCACTAAACAGTATTCCAAGCCTCTCTTTCTTCAGCTTTTATAACTAAGATGTTCTGTTAAGTAACTCAGGACACAAATTATCCCTCTACTATGGAAAACCCACTTTAGATTAAAAAAGAGTAACAGTATTCAATATATAGCCAAGATCTGAACCACAAACAAGTGAAGTGGAAAGAATCAGCAAGCGTGATGTGTTTTCACTTGTTCCCCAACTCTGATGTCAGAGGGAAATTTAGTTACAGAAACAGAATGACTTGATTTATGGTGAGGGAACACTGAAAATCGAGAGAAAACACTTACATGAGAAAGCTTATAGAAAAACATCCAGATTTTTAAATCAGAGATGCTTCTAGAAACATTCCCAGGCTTTTTGCTTAGCTTGGGTTAGACAATTCCATGATCTCCTACAAAGATTCTTGAACTGCGACAAAAATGCCCCAATTTGGAGGGAGCAGCTGCCAAACCTGTTTATTTCACAACCTTCAGTACATTTAACAAATCCTCATAACACACAGTGGTTTCTACTGCATAGCCAAGAGCTCATCAACTGTTTGCAGTTGGTCACTGGAAGTTTATTTTCTGGTCTGATGGATGAAGAGGCACAGCCTAAAAGGCAGGTTCTTCCTAGAGTCTGTGGCAATGACGATCTCAAAAAACTGAGTAAAAGCAATTTTTCCCATGTTACAGGTTAGGGAACAAAAGCAAAGGGAAAAGAAAGAGGAGTGACTGCAATGACATCAAGTGCTTCTGAGAGCCTCAGAATAAAGGAGCTTACAGGATTCGTAGCTCACCTATGAGTAGGGAGTTAGGGACAAAAGTAAGTCTTTTCCTTTTCACACCTCAGCCTCAGGAATTCATAAATCCTTATTAAAGTGCTTGCAGAAGTTGCTGGCTATGTGTTTTGGGCCATCTCTTCTCTGACTGCCAAATAAAAGAGGGACCTGAGAGAAGTTAATACCAATTAATCTTTCCCTTGTCCCTGTTCAAATTCTGTGAAGTCTTACCAATGGGGATTTTGATGTTCTCACTTTGTGAGGAGACACCTTCAGAATGCTCTCAAAACCTTACCTGGTCAAAAACTACACAATGGGTCTTGTCTTCAAATAGTAAACCAACAGGTCTCACAAGCAGCTCATGTACCACATAGAGACTACAGCTCATTATGGCAATAAAACACACCTCAGCTTTCAGGAAGAAATCACAGCTCTATCAGTCTGTAGATAGGAACTCTGGGGGTTTAAGCACTGTTGATAAGCTATCTGCAGTTGTCTGCAGCACCCTTCTCTTCAGCCCACAATCACACACACTGCAACACAAAGTCTCAGAGATTACTTCACTAAAATTTCATTTTTTTTTTCAGAAGTATCAAGACTCCAGAGAGCTGATCTGAATCCCTATCTTTAAGCAACAAAGCAAACCCAAAAAGAGATTTCAGTACTCTGCCTATATCTGTGTTATGTCAGCTCTCAGCATCATCTGCCAAGCTGCTGAGAACACAATCCTCCTTTTAGACTATTTATATCTTTTGGGAAAAGGATGCATGCACACACTTCTGTTTCATTTTTGTTATGTCAGAGAAGTTCTGATCCATACTGAAGAAAAGAGGAGGTTAAATGAGCCCAGACATCTCAAAAATTCAGGAGGCAGCCACAGTTAACCCTATTTCCCAAACACACACGTACATATTCTCCCATACAGACCAGTTCATCTCAGCTGCACTCACCAGAAAGAAAGCAGACCAGGTAGTGGCTGAACTACAGCCTTGATTGACTGGCATTTAAGGAGAAAAAAGACATACTGATTTAATTAATAATAAACAGAAACATTTCCACCACCCATTGTGTTTCAACAACTCCACTATAAAACCGTTTCAAGTGGCTTGGACCTGACAAGAGAGTTTGCAGCAAGCTGAAACTTAACTCATTTATCCAGCACAGATGAGCCTTTCTTTTTCACTCAAAAAAAAAAAATTAACCTTTTATGGTAATAACTCTGGATAGTATAGAGAAAATATTTCTACAGATATTTAAATAAAAGTGATTATTTACAAGATACTACTGCCTAGTCAATTAAGGTCACAATCGTAAAAATGTCTTACAGCACCATTATGTCAATTTGGTCAAACAACAGGCCAATACTTGGCAGGCCAATTCTTGACACTTCAAGAGCAGCTGTGTAGCATTGAGAAATAAGTGCTTTCACAACCATTAGGCACACCAAAACCGACCCAGAATTTACCCAATGTACCAGGAACAACTACTCCAAATCCATTATGTTCTACTGGGCAAACACATGCACTAAAATAATAATTCAACTGTGTCAATAATCTTTCTGTTATGCTTTATTCTCTTTGAATGAGAACTCTGCAAGTTCTCAGCAAACAACAAATTAGGTAGCTATGAGGATCAGCAGCTGCCCACAACACACCTGAACTTAAGAGACAATTACGAAATTTCCTCATCTGTCTAAATTGCAGAAACTGCATTTTTTTATGATCCAGCTAAACGTTGCCCATTGTCTCACAAGACAAACACACTTAGCATTAGCAATTTTGAGATCTCACACAGAACTCCATACAAGACACGTTGCTCCCTTCTTCTTCCATATCCATTTGTGACCTCGTGAGAAAGTCCTACACCAGGGCTGACAGGTCTTACCAACTCAAGTGCTTGGAGCATTCACTGACTCAGTTGTACCAAACACTTGTGTGTGCCAGAAATCACACTGGGGGAAAAATAAAACATGGACAACAGAAAATAAACACTTTGGGGACCCAAAACAGTCGAACACTACTTTTACTTGATCCAAAATAAGGTTTTTACCTTCTGTCCTGGACTCTCAATGCTTTTTTACAGTGCAACAACAGCATGTGGGAACAGGGAAATGCAGCCATACAGTCAAACGGGCAAAACACTAAAAGGTATTTGTGGCATGATGGGATATCCTGACCACATTACTGAGGGCTTGTCACAAAACACCCCCAGTATTTCATGCCTAATCTCAGCAAGTAAGCAGATAAAGTTGATAAGACATCTCTAAGAGAACCAGGCATAAGATCAAGGTTTTCCATAAAAACAACAGTGGTTTGGGGTCCCAATGGGACACATACAAGGGTTTAAAACTCTCTCAAAAATCAAAATCTTGACCCGTCTCTTCCAAACGTACCTGTTGAATGATCTGCATATGTTGGCTCAAGTCTCATGGCCTTTGGGAGGAACCGAGCCAAATTCCTGCCATGAGCATAGGCTTGTGTTTCCCTCAAAGCATATAAAGTACACAGTCCAGTTTCCTTAAGCCATTCAGATACAGACACAGTGTGGGTGTATGTACACACAATTAAAAACAGCCTAAAGAAACAGCCTGTTGGGGCAGTAACTGCATCATCCCTGTCCTGGACAGCTCTGAAACCCCAATCAGTGCTCAAAAAGCAAAGTGTAATGTCCTCTCTACCACTGAACTTGCTCAGCTTGAAGAGACTGAAAGAACAAGATGCCATGACAATGTGGGAGCTCCTGCATGAATTTTGGTTTATGATACAGCAAAATCAACTGGTTTTACTTAATTTGTCAGAAATGAGTGACTGAATTCAAAAGTTCCCATTCTGATGAGCAGCTAAAGTACTAACAACCTTAAGTTTAGATATGGAGTCTACAACATCAGAACTGTATCCCTACATGGTAAGTCAGCACCAATGCCAGAGAAGCTGCTGTAACCTGCCTTTGCACTGCTCTGCACTGTCCTTGCCTTTCTGTCTTCTCCCACAGGCCAGAGCAACATTTGTGCAGCCACATGGTTATTCTTTGGGTTACTTTCATGTTATTTTTCAGCCAGATAAACTTTCCCATTGGGTTCACCACATAGGCAGGTCACAGTCTGAACAAGATCCCTGAACGAAGATTCCAGGGATAGCCACTGGCTAGGAGAGCATAAAAAGCACTTCTTCTCTTCCCAATCTGTGAGTCAACAGCACTCTAACCTTGTTTATTAAAATTTCTCCTTCCATTCTCTCTTACAAAGCTTTTGTGACACACACAGAGCTAATTTAGCTTGCTCCAAAAGTACAAGAGAGAACAAGTAGTGTAAATCATTATTTCAAGGCACCCTACAAGTTGCTAGATCAACACACTTCTATAAAGGTGAGTGAAAGCACAGACAGAACACAAGGAATGCAATAACACAAGGGGGAGTAGACAGAGGATAAGTAATATTTTTCAGATTTGCTAAAAATAAGAGAACCAAAAGTAAGGTCAGATTATTGCAGAATATCTTTTAAAAAGCACACAAGATTACTTTAGCCAAGTTCTTCCACAATAGAAACAGAATGCAACACAATTGAACAAAAACTCCTGCTCTTGAAACCAGTCACAAAGTGACCAGGAGCTCATCATTTAAAGAGCATAAACCACAGGAAGAGACACTCCTATACCAATTAAACAGCACCTCGTGGTCCCTCTGCCACGTGGTGCAGCCATGAAAAGGCAACCCAAGGGCGCATCAGAAAAGCTGCTGTTGTCAGAAGGAGTTACCAGCAGGATGTGAGATTTCACCTGAAGTGACATTTGCAGTTCTGGTCACTCACTCTCAAAACAGATGAGCTCATCCTGAAAGTGCACAAAAGGGCAACTAGATGATCACAAGATTTGGAAGACTGGCTTTTCAAGAGAAACAGCAGAAAAAGCTATTTAAACTAAAACAAGTCCAACCAATAGAGTAAAAATTCACCCTGGAAATTGTATTTCTCACTAGTCATGAGAGTAGGAGACCGGAATCAGAAACAACAGAAGAGGATAAAAACTAGTTTTTAAAAAATAACATTAATTAGTTTTAAAAAGTTTTATATGCTCACAGGGAGGATCTGATGATCTGATTGTCTTCAACATGTAACTAGATTTGATAACGAAGAGGGTGCTTCCAGTCTTACCTCTAGTCCTGGTTACATGCTCCAATACCTGAAACCCCAAGACAACAACAGCTTAGGAAGAAAATAAAATAGGGAGAAGAAGGCCAATATTGAATGCATCTTTGAATACTGAAAAAAATTTTAAAGGATGACAAGCACGGTACAGATGTTGTAGCATCTGCTCCTTCTGCTCTTAACAGAAACCACTCAGCCATAGTCTAAAGCAGTCTTCACAAACTACACAGATTCATATTCTTTTATCAAACCACAATTAATTTATCTTATCTGGCATATACCATCATACATATATGTCTGAGATCCAAACTTGATTCGCTTGGATCAATTTTTTTTCACATTGTGGAAAAAGAAAGAAGGAAAGATCACCGTTCTGGTTGTCTTTAATAGCTGATAAAATGCACAGAAGAAAATTAGAGTACACATCTTCAGCTTCTGTAATTTCAGCTAGAACAAGGAATTTAATATGGAGATATATTCTACCAGCATGTAAAAAGTCCTTCCACCACAAAAGGTGGTGGTCATGACTTAAAAAATCATCATTCCTGCCTCTTCATCAATCCAATACATCTTTAGGGAACAAACTGCTGCTCTAGACGGCTGCACTTTCAATGAGACACACCAAAAGCACCAGTAGCCTTTGAATACCCAGGACTCAGTAGTATTTTTGTTGTTGAGAGCATGCTGGTTTCCCAGAGTAATGTAGGTAATTTTACATCATATCCCAATTCCCTACTAGAATTTCAACTGATTGGGGTATTATTTATTTCCTGCCCTAAAGCACAATTTAAAATGACTTGCTAAATCTCTGTTGCCTTTACTATTACAATTTGAATAGCTGGATGTCAGAGAAGGAAGAATGATCTCTACGGAGTCCTTAAGTACCTTACAGAGCAGAGCCTAAATTATTCTGAACACTAAATTGCAGAAAATCTCATCAGAAGAAAGAAAAACAAAGAAAAAATGCAACTTAATAACATTTTATTGCCGTCTTTCATCCAAAAACAGACTTAATCCTTCAAGAAATAAGCCTAGGCAAGTATATGTTAAAAAGAAATGCTTTGACAAATCTTCTTGTTTTTTTAACCTAAAGAAGTTAAAGGACATATAAAGAACAAACTCAAAACCAAGTGAAGCACCTCCTGTTGTAAAGGATCACTCATTTAGGAGTGGCTGTGCTACCTTGTGCCTGAAGCTCATTTGTATCACATCACTTCTCAGAGCCACAAGTTTCGATCCATTAATGACCTTTAGCATCGCAGGTATCTTCTCAGGCTCCGTGAAACTGCTCTCTGAAACTTTCATTAAATGCTTCTTTATCTCTCCAGCCTAATTTTCACCGGTGTAACCGCAAAGATATTCATTAGAAAGACCCAACAGTAGCAATTCAAAGTTTCCCCACCTCCCTGGTCTCACTTAGGAATCTCCCACAGCCTACCAATTTCTGAGGGTCATTCCTCACTTCATTTTCACATAATCCCTAAACAACCATTATCACATCTTTTCTCAGCGGGAGATAAAATATAGACTGTGCTTCATAAACAGTGGAGACCTTAAGATTACATTCTTGGTGGGATGCAGCATGATAAATATTTCGAGGACGTCTTGAAATACCCTAAAATATACAACATGTGGCCAGTGAAACAAATCTCAAAAAACAAGTATGATTTGACTTATTAAAAAAAAAAAAAAAAAGGTAGAAACACACCAAATCCTCCCTCCCCCATTCCACACTGGCCATTGAGCAGGTCAGATTGCAATTTCCTTTTTAAGGGTGGCAGAAATCCTGACCTACTAAAAGCCTGGTAGGGAATGGGGTTTTTTGCATTGTAAATTTAATCATTACAAAAAATGCTTTTTCCTCGAGCTTAAAAATAAATGGCAATTGCTATTTCAGTACCTTAAACTAGTTGGCAAAAGTCACACAAACTTTCTGAAGCTGAATTAAAAGGTCATGTTCAATGCAACTACTTTTAGGAATTAAAAAATAAGGAGGATGTGTCAGACCCTCATTAGCTATGCTGGCATCTCAATCATTTCCTACAGACTGTAGGGAATACAAACCCACCCCTATTGCAGGGAAGCTGGAGGTAGCTCCTCAGGTTATCAAACACAAAGGACTGAGTGAGCAAACACATTACTCACCATACCAAAGACATAACACAAACCGTTCTCTCAAAGTTCCAGCACATTTTGAAGAATTTTATCACGATGAAAATTTGTGATGTGTATTCATTCTTTTAGTATTTGTTAGCAGGAAAGGCAGTGAGGAAAATCGGGTGCACAGAGGGAGTAAGAAGCCAGAAAACTTGTATTAATGGAGGATCAAAGAGACAAAAGGAAAAAAAATTACATTTTAAAAAAATACATTATATTCTCCTTAGTATTTCTATCAGTACCTGTTCTGCCACAAACCACATAAAGCAGAACCCACAGTTTAGCCACTCAACAGTGGATGCAGACACTGGGACAAGAGAGAGGATGACACAGAGCTGCTTCCCCACATTGGTGAGCTGATCAGGACCAAATTGTTGTCAAGTGATTTGAAGTCAGACAAATACCCACAAATCTGTTCATCATTATGTGAAGTTCCTTCCTTGTATAAATACCAAACTCAGAGCACAGATTTGTTGTTTGCTCATTATTTGTGTGTGGAAATAGCTAGGAAGAACTATTTTTGAATGCCTGTTTTAGCACAAACCCCACCTGCCACCAACTGTGGGACTGGCCTAATTTACTTGTTATGCAGAATATTTTCGTTCACTCCTGTATCTGCATAATGTTAACTAGAAAAAGTTCTCCATTTCCATTCACTACTTCAGCAGACAACCAAAATCCACCATCATCCACGGTTAGAGCCACATACTGCGTGGCACCACAGCCCACCAACCCCAGTGATTAAGGGAAGAGCCCCCGAACACAAGTAAGGGAATGGAAACCCAGCCCAAGATCTAAAGATCAGTTCCAGACAATATGTGAACTGATCTGTTTTACGCAAACATCAGCTGAGGAGCACCCAACAATGCTGCAGGTTCTCCCATAAACACCACACTGCTCCATAATTATATGCAATCTGAGCACGTACTCAAAAGCAGCATTTATTTAGGCTCACAACTGTATTAAGGCCATGTGTAAAGAACATTGTTCCCAGCCTGAGAAACAGTGACTAGTACTTTCCTTATTCATATAAATCACAAGCTATAAATGCTTGATATTATCTAGTGCCACTAAAGCAGTCAAATTAAAACAAATTGGGAGAGTACACCCTCGAGCACACAACTCTGGGAAGATTAAAAACCTTTCACACTTTTTATAAATTTCACACTTTTTATAAATTCCTAGCCTAATTCAAATGATAAGTTCATACACATTAATGAAAAGGGGTTTTCCACAATCACCCACTCAAAAACCAAAAATTAAAAATCAACACATCTATTTTACATGTGATTTTTTGATTCTGCACCCCCTCCTATAATGCAATGTCAAATAAAAAATCCCACGATGACCAACACATTGGGAAATCCAGTGGGGAAAAAAAAAAAAAGGCAAAGGATTAGCTTTTCAAAAAGCAATGACCCCTCCAATTCATGACATTTTGGAGATCCCCACTAACACTAATCATCTTTAACCTTCTTGGCCAAAGGGAGCTGTATGTGAGCAAAATACCTAATTCTCTCTGCCCAAAAATGAATCTTTAAGATCTCAGACTAAACTATCTACTCTTATCATTTTATAGAATTATGTATTAATATAAATTATGGGGCTCAATCCTGCAAGCTTAATGCAGGAACTGTCCTTGAAGCCCAACAGGAAAAATCTGGGCAAACCAGGCTCCTTCCATGAAGGCTTTTCAGAACAGGGGTGTGAAATTTCAAAGCCAGGTTCGATGGGGCTTGGAGCAACCTGGTCTACGGGAAGGTGTCCCTTCCCACAGCAGTGGAGTTGGAGAGAGATGATCTTTAAGGTCCCTTTCAACACAAACTGTTCTATGATTCCATGGTGATATGAAATCTGAATTTTTCTGGCTTGAAAGGACAAGGCACACATTTGGGGACTGGTTCCTTTCATGCTGGGGACCATGACAGTAACATGGTTACACAAGCAATTTCAACTCATCACCAACAGCTATGACTAGCAACCTGTCTACCTCATATAAATCTACACCCCTGCTATTTATAATATAATTTTTTAAGTTCTCTTAAGCTTTCAGACTCTCATGATCTTCAAGCACTTCCTTAACTTTCCAACCTTTATCTGAAGCTGCAATCCAAGCCGCTTCCACCTCCTAAAACCACCACAACATTTTGGACAGACAAGTAAGGTGTTTACCAGCAAGGTATGTTTACCAGCATTTTCTCCAAGAAACATTAAGGTGCTATAGAAAAGTTGACCACCTTGCCTACTTCCACAAAGGACAGAAGCCAAGTTTACTAGTCAAAAACAAAACAAGCAGATCGAAAGACCAGGAAGAGAGGGGTATTTTGGAGATACTCAAGATTGCACCCTGGCTATTCCACTCAACAATGAAACCCTGAAAAGAATCCAGTTACAGACACAGGCTGTGGTTCCTGACTCACGGTGCCATTGTGCAACACAAGGATCTGAAAAGCAACTACAGCTCATCTGAAAAAGCCACTTACAGCCTACCAGGCCAACCAGGGCAGAAAACACCATACTGGGTGTTTTCCTTGGAAAACCCTGTAAAACAAGTCTGGTGACACCCACTGCGGTAGGAGCTGAATCCAATGGACAAAGTTAACCAGTTTAACAAAATTCCCCGGTGAAAAACATGTTGCGGTTGGTCATGGAAATCAGAAAAAATCGGGCCACATTCCCAAGACGACTGAGCCCAACACAGAAATACCCCTGTCTGTACTTGTGAAGCACAACCCATTACCTTCTGCCCTGTATTGCCACCTTCACCTGACAGCCTAGTTAACTGCGACAGGGGGATGTCAGCCCTAAAACTGGAACCACCACCCTACCTTAATTAGCTGGCAAACAAAGGTTGACAAGGTCATTAGAATCAAATGTGAAAATTAATTCAGTGATCCCAGGGATCTACATAAGATTCTCCCTTCTTTCCCTTCCTTTTAAGACACCTCTCCATGCCTCTTTATGCTTTGTGCTGTATCTTCACCTCAACGTGCTGATTCTTCAAAACCCTTTTGTATTAAAAAATAGAATACATGACTCAGATGGTTTCAAGACATATATGCTTACTCAAAAAAACACTCCACCCCAAAATATCACCTTAACAGCAATATATATTATAGTTTCCAGAACTGACAAGTACTTGTCTGCAGAACTTTCAAGTGATAGAAATGAGGCACCTGTGAAATATTGGGTTTTCTGCAGAAATCAGCACTATTAAACACTGGAAGAGAACTTCATTGCCCTTATGTAAATCTAAGGCAGCTGAACACCAAGATGATCAATTTTCACCTTTTATCTCAAAGTGGCAGAAACAAAGACTCTCTCCCCCACAAAGGGGTATTTCCTGCTGGTCACTCCCTCTTATCTGGTTGCTGAAGACCTTGACAATACCGATTCAAGCACTCTCACTTCTCAGGGCAGCTGCCCTTAACCACACAGATACAATGACACCCAAGTGCTACCCAGGCTGTACAGGTGGAATTAAATCTCAGTCAAATCCTCACAGGCTTTAAATTATAAACTGTTAAAACTGTGGGAATGTGTATAGTGGAGGCAGCTTAAATATAATATGGTTTAATTTCATAAAGATGTGAATGCACTAATAAGATAATGGTATGTTTTGGTTCTGCAGCAATTGTCACTCTGGGCACAGTGTCAGACAGTTCAAAGTGTCACCAGCACCTGCCTCGAACCCCCACCTACACAGCAGTGAACAGTGAAAGACAAACATGTCTTTCCTGTGATTTCTGCTCAGCACCTTTTAGCAAAACCAGATTCAAGCAAAGCTCAGTGGTCCATTAAATGGTCAGGCCAAAAGAGATTCTTTGGTTTTGACAGTATACAATTAAGTCACTTTTCCGATCCTCAACATACCAGTTTAACAGGCATGTTTAGCACCCAATATTTCATCATAAATAAGCTAAAAATGTGTGGTTAAACAACAGCTCACAGCTCGTACATTCTCAGATAAAACATGTCAAAATATGACTATGCTCAGGTCTTTTATACTATTTTTTTAAAAATGGCCTAATCCTTCAGCCAGTTACTACTGGGAGAGCTGAACAGGCTTCATGGCCCTCTGAGAATTGAGGTCTCAAGGAGGGAGGGGAAACGTTCAGTATTTGGTGGGCTTCAAGGAGGTCTTAGATTCAACTCCATATACTTATTTGAACAGTCCCACAGGTATCACCAGTAAATAAAAACTCTGTTCATTACTGTTTGCAAGACCAGGCCCCTCAAGACAATGGCCTACTGAAAGCAAACAAAAGAACCTCAGAACACAGAAAGGAGAAAAGAAAAAAAGACAGATACAGACACTTGAGAAAACACTTATTACGTGCACTGGATAATTCCCACGTAACTGGAGTTTTTGCTTTCCCTAGCAACACAGTGTGGATTCAGGACTGTCCAACACTCCCCTCTTCAAGCAGCCCTAGCAGGGAGGCCACATTTACACTAAATATTGCGGAAAACTCACCAGGAACTCCTTTTTTACTTGTTCCTTGCTACAAACAAATACTCTCTGGTCTTTGTTCATAAACAAAGGCTATAAAGACTAATAGATTATTAAAGGGAAACCTGAACACTCTTTCAGAAAAGTGAGAGCCTAAACTTGACATAAAACTTGGCACAACCGACCACAACCCTGCCCTGTTTCACTCCCAATACCAGCAACAATCTTTCCACCTCTAAAAACAAAAGGTATCTCCTCCTGCTCTTCAGGAATGACTTGTCAAGCATCAAGTTCACACACAGCAGAAAAGCAAGGACAAAACTGCACTGCCTAAAGGACCAGTCCAAGATATGGAGCCTTTCACTCCCTGTTCTGGAGTCAAAAGTGTACATATTTGGGCAAAGTACCAAAAACATGGACACCCACTGCTGGTTGTCCTTCCTGAAGATCACTTTGCTGTAAAGGTCACAGAGCAGAAATGCTTCCTCCGTGTTTCACAGCCTGCTGATGCTACCTGGGGAAAATGCGTCAAGCCAGTCCCTCCCAGCGCATTATGGAAAACTGGTTACAAGACAAAAGCCTTCCTCAACTTTGAGGAGTGTTTAAAATGTGAGGAATGCCAGTGTGTCCTAGCATGCCAGCTGAAAATCAGTCAAGCACCTGGCCCTTCGCACAAAAGGCTGACTCACCTGTACAGCATCTATTACAGCTTTGAAAAGACCCCAAGTTTAGCACTCCCGGGGACACAAAGTACTTTCAGGAGGCTGATGGGAGCATGACTTTTCCTGCCCTTCTCTCCACCTGCACACACTGCCACAACCACAGTTGTGGGATGGCTTCCCAACCCAGGGGACAAAGATGACTTGCATCCATGTGATCCCTCTGATACTGCACAAACAAGCCCTGACACCAGCTCACCTACTCTGCTCCAAGGGGGGAAGGAAAAACAGCTCAGAGTTTAAGAGCCACAAATACTTAAACCTATGCTTCATGAAGCTCTAACTCCAGTGTTATTCTCCATCCCATCCTGCAGCTCCACTGAAAACTAATGCATGAAACTGAGTAAGCACTTCAGTAGGCTACAGTCTGTATCAACTAACTCGGGCAGAAATTGTGCTTTTCTCGTTGCCACTGTATCTTCACCTTCCCTGCTCAAATCCACTTACTTTACTACAGCTCATTCAAGGATTTTTCCTTTCCCTGCAGAGAACTCTAAGTTGGGACTCATGAAAGGTCTTCTGGCTACTACGAGTGTAAACAATGCTAAAAAATAAATTTAAAAAAATTTAAAAAAAGGAAAAAGAAAAGGCAACTTGGTGATGAGTTGTGATGCAAAGATCAAATTTGCTTCACTGTCATTCCTATTACTATCCAAACAGCTTTTGCTTTGTATTATCTTCACTTTCGTTTATGTAGAGAAGAAAAATAAGACAAACAAAACCCCTCACTCTTATCAAGGACCGTAATGTGCACCCTCCTAAGTAATCTCTTGTGCCAGCTTTTCATTCACACTGGTGACAATGTTAGGAGCCCACTGTAAACCAAATCCCCCTGCCCAAGCTTTGAAATGGCCATGAAAAGAGCTGAACGAGAAGAGATCTAAAAACTTCTCAGTTCAAGAAGAAAGTTGTCTCCTTCCCAGCACAGCTTTTTTCAAACTGCAACACTTTCAGTAATCCACAATTGATCCTTTTATTTTCAGGAACAAACTTTACATAACATGAAGAGGCAGTTCCTTGGAATTTGTTTAAGCTAAACTCAAATCCAAGCTATACAGTGTTTGAGCAAAAGACAAACAGAACCTCTGCAAGCTCAGGTTGTCAACTAAAACAAACATCTTGACTCCCACGGTGTGTACTGGAGAGATTGTGTGGGATCATCTGAGATCAAAGTTTTTTCTGCATGGCTGCCACACACCTACCCCTTATGCTGCAGGAATGTTACCAGGACAACGTTGTCCTGGCACAGCACTGAAGTCATCAACAAAGACACATTACAGGTACCTAATACAGATTTATGTGTTTATTTTTACTGGCATCAAATATGGCTTCTACAAATGCAAGGTAAAGTCTAGTCCTACAGTAGCTTATCCTACTTTTACATCTGGGCTGCCACAGTTTCCCACCCCATATTCAAGTCCTGTCATCTCTACAACAGCATACATGCAGTATGAGGAGCTAATTCAGCTGATAACTAAAACCCTAAAACTGATCACCTTCCTGAACTGGTTCACCATTCAGTGCCAAGAGAAAAAGGGTTGAAACACAAGGATGGGACAGGCATAGGAACACCTGGATTTCAATTACCTGGAGTAATCATGGAGACTCAAGTGGAAGTCCACACACACACATCTGCAGCCAGTAATTTTTTCTCCTAACCACACCACTTCTCTTCCTGTTGCCTTAATACATAAAAGGCACAACCAGTGATGTCTGATCATGTACAAAGCATAAAAATATTTTATAGCAACGCGGCCAGTCACAAAGATCATTTGTGCTAGAAGAGTGTGGGAAGAGTCATAACGTTTCGAGCACAAGCAATAACAATACCACTGAAAGGGCACGACCACAGATGCTTGGCAAAGCACAACCCTTCTGCTCTAATTCAGCTTAAAAATGCACAGACAAAACCTGCACATGAAAGCACATGGCTGCCAAAGTGTCCCAGAAAACACACAGGGAGGGCAGTTGCACAACAGGTTTTGTCTAGTGGCACAAAGACCTTGCTGCTGTGTATCCACATCTCCTCCCTGGACCTGCACTGGCGTCGCAGCTCCTGCCCCTGAGGGTGCCCACACAACTGTGCATGAGGCTGGACCACAAAGGAAACAGAGCAATTAATCAAAGTGGGGGGAAAAAAGCCTATCTCTAGTAACCTCACTCCTTTTGAAACTCTTTATACCCAGTCTTCTTTCCCCAGGACCAAAACCTCAGTTTTAGTCTTGCTCAGTAGCACTGGGATGACCCGGTGAATTACCTGCCCAAATAACAGGTTGTACAAATCACCAGATGTCTATGGGGTAAATGTTGTAACACAAAATTGAAGGCCTTGAGCAACTTGGCCTAGTGGGAGGTGTCCTTGCACACAGCAGAGGGGTTGAGACTAGATAATCTTTAAGGTCCATTCCAAGCCCTTAATATTCTATGATAACGTAAAACTTTTAAAAAGTTCAAAATTATACTGCAGAGCAAAGCTAGAGTATAATTACCCTAACTAATGCAAATACTCTTTTCTGGAATGCCCAACACCTATTTATAGGATTGGCACAACCTCAGTTTAACATTTTTCATTATGAGGCTCTTAACAGGCTGGTTTTGTTTGCTGTGGAAGCAGGCTGTGTTTGAGGACAAAGGGTGGATGGAAAAGAAGTTCTACGTTCCCATTATAGTGCATATTAAATGTAGAAATCACTGCAAAATCCTGATGATTTTTTTTCATCAGTAAGATAAGGCAGCAATTCTTCTATACCACAGGAGAAATACATAGACATAAAAAGTTTTATATCCAGTGTTACAGAAAATCAATTATTAATTACATATGCTTGATATATATAAGAAAAAAGATTAAAATATTCTCTGATTATGGCCTCAAACAGGTCCTGCAAGATGCAAAATACCACTCTACATCAATAATAGTTCCCTACTACATATGCAGAGGAACCACACTAAGACTGAACAAGGAGTCCTTACTCTGATATTTTCTAATTTCTGGATGCTAAACTCCAAAACAAAGGCTGGAATCTAGCTTTTATGTGCCATTCATACATTCCTCAACAGATTCCAGGCAAAAATATTCAAATTATAATTTGAGAAAAATTTGAAAGATAATAGGAAAGGAAAACAAACAGTTTTAATAATGTAGTCTCTCCAAACTTGCACCAAAAAATATGCTTTCATCATGAAATGATATTTGACTCGTATATTTATTACAATCCCTAGTCAAAAGGGGTCAGGGCTGAAGACTGGCAAGTAAAAGATCTGATATCACTTGGGAGAAGATGAGGAAGAGCCACTTACAATCTTTGAACTATTACTATTTAAAGGGGGGGAGAAGCAACATAAACCTACACCTCTTCCTCATTTCATTCACCTTCAGCTTTTCCTGTAAATAGTCCAAACCAAATATGAAAAGTGACTGCACTAGGACAAACTCCAAGTCTACTGCTATCAACTTATCTTAAATAAACTGTTTGTCTCTGTTAAGTAAACTATTTAACAGAAAATTGACTGTCAGAAAAACTGATGTATATTTTTTAGCAGTGGGTTTGATCCCAAAAATAATCATCACATGGAGAGTTTCTCTATTTCTGTGGGCTATTTTCATGAGGGAGGCTACACTGGCACTCAAACCCCTGATGAACTGAGCCAGCCTTTTGATACAACAGTCTTGTTAACACAGTTCTTTCATCCGTTCCTGTGGTACTGCTCTGCAACACAAATGGCTAGGAAACAAGAATTATAATTAGAAAATTGAGGGGTTTTTTAATTAACTGTCACAAAATCAGTAAATACAGAAATCAGTCCACATTTGGAAGCGTCTGTGGCTGATACAGAGCTGACACTGCCCAGCATGAGATCCCTAGAAGAGAGTGGTACAGCAAATGTTCACTTTCCTACTTCAGAAGGTGTCAGATTTACTTGCCCACTGGAAAGGTCTCTGAAAGCCTTAAAAATCAGGTAGGGAAGAATTCAGAAGGTAGGAAAAAAAAGCAGTGCTCTTGCTGGGACATGCCCAAGGGATGAGGAACCATCCGGAGCAGGGATTACAATGCGGGGTGCCGCAGGGACCGCAGGCTGCACTGCTGTTCCCACAACTTCCTTCCCCGGCCAAGGGCTCACAGGGCAGAGCTGACTGAGGGGACAAAGGGCAGCTCATCCCTGCCCCATCCTCGCTGGCTGCGCTCTCAGGGACTGCCCCACAAGCCCATGGTGGTGACACTTGGAGTGCTGCATGCTGGCAGTGCCAAGGATGCCTCTCCAGAGCTGCCCCTGCCAGAAGCATGTCCAACACCTCCTCTTGGTCTGCTCCAAGAGGAGACCACCGAGGTCCAGACTTGCTAAAGATTGTATAAAATTGTGGGGCTGCTTCACATACCTGAAACAGTTAAGAATATCCATATAATATGCTCAGCATATCGCTTTCCTCAGTGAAGCTGGTAAAATGTGCATAAGAAGTTGGATTAAAAAAACATGTGGGAAAACAACCTGATCAACCCTGCCAGTGGAACGCTCCAAGTAAATTAAAGCAAGAAAATAAGAACTGTCAAAAGCAATCAGGATACTAACATGTGCCATGCAAATGCAGCTTTCTCCTGGTACTAAATTAAGACTTCTTTTCAAAAAACTTAATAAACGAAACAGAAAATTGCATAGTGCCATGAAAGGAGGTGGAGTGAATACCATTCTCCACATTACCCTTTGTATTATTACAAAGGCAATACTATGCATAGTAGAGAATGTTTCTGGTTATTAAATTTTATGTTGCTATATTCAATGGCATCACATTATATGTGGCCTTTTTCTGCAATTAACCTCCAAAACACAAATTAAATATTTAAGTGTCAATTATGATTATGAGAAACAATAAAAGGACCATAAATTAAATAAAGCAGATAGAACAATGAAGTTTTTTCACATGATCAAAACAATGTTTCAGTGTTAATGCTTTCTTGTTCTAATTGAAAATGTAAATGTACTCATAGGTGCTGCTATCCCATAAAATTTGGTAAACAATACCATCTTTTCAGCATTATGATTCATTCCCAGTAAGGCAAAGCCAAACAAGTCTGGTTGTTTCATCCAGTCAAACACAGCAGAGCAATGTTATTGGATGCTTCATAGAAATCTTCAGTTTGAGGCTGTCCAGAGTGCAGTAGGATATTTTCACAGTTATTCCTAGACTATTTCCATCTTCTGTATTTAATTATGTACAACTGTATATTTTGTTCAGTGTTACCAGCTCACCCACACACCCAAAATATTTTCCCACTATTGTACTTCTAACTAAGCAACTAACCTTAGGCTTGCTAACCAAAAAAAAAAAAAAAAAAAAAAAAAAAATAAACCCACAAATATTCAATTTTGACACTACGACAACCACCTTGTTGTGTTAAGGTCATTGCTTCTGTTTCCTAAGGCTGATTTTTATGAAAATAAAAAGGTCTGAAACAAAACATTTTTACCAAAAGCAGTCAAAAGTCATCAGTGACGACTTGCAAATGACATGGGACACGCTGTTCACAAACAAATCAGATTTATGATTATATTCAGTTGTTCCTGTTACCTGAAATTAGAATTAGAAGCTCATTAAATATGAATGTTTCAGAGAATGCAGAGGCACAGCATTATATTGATGAAAGCTTCATTAAATTTTCAATGATAGAGCTACTTCTATATTTGTGAAGGAAGGACACAGAACAGAAGAGTAAGTTGGGGCAATTTTCACCCCAAGCAACTTTGCATCTTTCTACTCTCCCCAAAAACAAATGGATTTTAAAATAAAATGTTGGACTGATTAGGTGTAAGGGAAAGGGATTGTGGTCCATTATATTGAAGGAATGATTATTTTCAGATCAACATTTGTCTTGTATATGTTTGTCAATTATACAATTGATGTTCCAGAAGACAGGAACGGGGAGAGAGAAAAAAGGTTTGAATGATCAAAACACAGACTCTGTATGGGTTCTGAACTCAATGGCACAGTCATCTTTTTAAAATATTCACTTAAAAAGACATAACCAGTACTGGTAATGAAGCCTTACTAAGCAAACAGTAAGAGATAACTTTTTGTGCAAGCAGAAATGTAAAACTATCTATCAAAGTCAAGCAGTAATGCAGCCTTATTTTTACTGCAGAGACTGAAGCCAAGAAACAGACCTCTGACAGAGAACAAACTAGACACAAGCCCACTATTCAACTAGATTTCTAATATTATCATTAAGTCAGACATACCATAAGTAAGACAATTAAAATCTAAGCATGTGAAACACCCGTAACCAGGCTACATGAAAGAACGCAGAATCAAAAATGCAGAAGTGAAAATTCAAGTGGTCTGATCCCTCTTGTGGTCGTGCACTACAATATAAATTTATTATATCTCCACATTACACTAGCCAGTTTCCTTTCAAAAAAAAGGCTTATGCAACCAGGCTGCTAGTCAGCTCCTCCCCTCAATATCCATTACTTTATGTCAACTAAGTCAGGCAGCGGGGCAGAGGCCTCAATGCCATGTTATTCCTCTAACAACCTGCACGATATACAGCCTGGGCATTACATGTTTTCCCTACAGTTAATGTGCATGGCCTGCCAGCAATGGGGATCTGGGGTTGTTCTTTCCAGCTACTTAGGACTCCCTCCTCTTTCAGCCCTCTGGATAGGCAAGGCTCAGCTAACACACATGCAGGCAATGCCGGTTTATCCTCAGACATTGTTTATTCTGCCCTGCTCAAATCCTGCTTCCACACGTTTACTGTTTTCTCCCCCTCCTCCAGTTTTCTTTGGCATGCAGAGTCAGCATTAAATAACTGACCTTCTCAAAACCACCATGAGGTAGCATTATCCCCACATTACCAGACAAGGAAATTAAGCCACTACAATTAATGCTTGAAGCATGCCCAAATTTCACATTCCTGATTTAAGAGTGATTAGCATTAGCACTCTATAGGATTTCCTCTGCTCCAAGCCCAGCCTGCACTTCCACAGGGGTGTCCCATGGGCACAGCAGAGCCCCTGCGAAATGCTGGGCTTCAGGAACTTGGCCAACTCCACCCCAGGGCTCTGTAAAGCAACTCAAACACTCCGGTGTTGCTCCAGCACAGCGAGGGAATGCAGGATCTGAGTGCCCACCTCTTCTGCATCCTTCTTTCTTTTCCCAGATAAGAGCTTTGGATCCAGACACAGACTCCTTGCTCAGCTGATTTCCATTTTGACACCTACACCCCTTCATCACAATGTTCAAGCACACACACACTCAGTATCCCCACCTCTGATCTTCCCATGGCCACCATCCCTTCATTCTCCTAGAATTTCACATCTTCCTACATGGTTCCTTAGCTCCAGTTTTATCTTAGTCTTCCTAGATAGTTCCAAATCCTTCTCTAGCCCAGTCACCACTCCTCTCAACTCCTCACATAGTCATGTTCCTTTCTCCAAACAAAGCTCCCTCATGATCTCTGTTGCTTTCTTTACTGCCACACAGTAAGGCTGGGAGTCAGCCTCCCGTTTCAACTCCCCTGCAGCATTTCAGTTTCCCAAGAGCCATGAGGTGTTTCCCAGTCACACATTCCTTGCAAAAGAGAAGACTTCTTTCCAAAATCTGTCAGCGTCAGCAAAGTTTCCCACACAGATCCCATGCAATTCGAGTTCTCTAACCTCATCCCAAGAAACAAATCTCCAAGAGGCTGTTTCACTCATACATCACTGAGATACTGCCCATGTAGACAGCTAATTCTGGAGACATCTTCTGTATTAACTTTCCCCAAAACCAGGCAGATAGAATAGAAATCTAGGGTTTGTTTAGCAAACTTGTAGGCCAGTCTTTGTTGCAAGAGTGGAAACAAAAAGGGTCAAATACATACAGGTATTTTAGACTAAGCTCAAAAGACGAGTATCATTCCAGCTGATGAATCCTCCAAGCCTGCTCAGCTGCTGATGTTCACAGCAACATCACATCACCCTGGCACTGCCCTCAGCCCTGTTAACCTCCCTCTCTCCCTTTACAGAACACAACCACATCCCAAAGCTATAGATAACTTCATTTTTTCCCTAGAACAAGGGATCTTGGGGATTTAAAGGCAGCCTCTCATCTCCAGTTGACAGCACATCAGTCACAGGCTTATCAAACTACACAACTGCCACCGACGGTCCTTCCTGACGCCATCCAGGGTGTGTAAGCACTATTTTTTCAGTCTTTTAGAGCCTACAGACAGCTACTCCCAGAACAATCTGAACTCTTCTGTTTACACAAGGCTGTTCATATGCTCACACTAATGATTATCTAGTCACTAGCTGTACCTACCAATTGTTCAGCTCATAATCCCCACAAACACATCCATTTCTTTTTTTTTTTTTACAGAAAAAACACATGACATCCCACAAATAAGGATGACAGAGACATTAAACATTCACCAGCCTGCACTTGTCTGGGACCAGAGATCTTTCTCCCTCACCCTGGCTCTTCCAGCAGCTCTTGCTGTACATTTAACCCCAGCGCCAAACTTCCCTGCCCAGTTAGACCCAACACGTCCCATTCTGGCTCACAAGTCTGAGGGTGTCAGCATTAGCCACACCACTCCCCTGCCTTTTGCTGTCTAGGAACATCACTCCTCCTTTGCCACCCTGGTAGAGAGACTGAGTCTGGCCACACTGCTTGGCACTAATAAAAAAAAATGGAGAGTACAGCATTCTTGAGAACTTCCACATCAACACTGCTTCTTAAAAAAAACACAATGAAATACCTTTTTCTCACTTTGCCCCATCCCATTCAGCAGAACCACTTACCTTCTCTATAATATTAAAGTTGGCATGTTCACATTAAGCCCAGGATTCTGCAAACGCTTTGACACAGAATCTAACCTTAGTGCCAATCACTGAGGCAGAACTGTGTGGGCACAGGAAAATTTATTACCTACATGTCTCTCAATTCAAAGCCAAAATATTTATCAGACCAGATGACTTCCTTATTGTTCCTTTGTGACAGAGCCATCTTATTCTCACTTACCTCACCAACTTACACCCATTCCACACAAAAAAATACTTGCAAGAATTTCCCAACACATTTTCTCCCCCTCTCTGCGTTATATTCAAAACAACAACAACTTAGAACATCATTTTCAGAGCATCAAAAAATGTTCCTAGGTATGATGAATTTTAATTTTGTCACATAAAGCAGCAGTTCCTGCTAAGTTCTTTTCTCAGATCTGGTGCTGTCAAAATTAATTCTTGCAAAGTATTTTTTAAAAAGCAAAACCAAGAAGGTGTAATTACAAAATTCAGTTTGCTGTTAGGACTACTACATATGACTTTTATTTCTGTCAGAGTGGCCTTTCTGTGAGGAAATATCCACTGTTTCCTGCACATCATTAAATTAAAGACAGAACCAGCAACATGAAACTTGGGTGTCCCACCACAAGCTCACCACACTGCCTGTCCCACAGTCTGTTACTGTCAGGGGCTTTTTTTCCTTATTTTCTAACCATATGTGGACAGTGGAATACTCAATTCCATTTCCAAAATGTTGACCTAGCTTTTCTTCAAAGTTCACCTTCAGTTGTCCAAGGGGAAGAAAAACCAGCCAAAGCCCAAATCAAAGAATATGCACACAAAGGCAACTTTTGAGTACTCCAAAGATCGGCCCTGCTGTGAATTTCCAGTTACCAAGGCACATTTCCTAAAATGACTCAGGAATATATTTACTTAATGTCACAAACAGTAAACCTATGCATATGGCTTACTAACATTTGACAGCTAATACAAACACACAGAGGCAAGTCAAATGTCCTTCTTCTTTGCAAACCCACAGAATTATTGGTTTCAATTAAAATGCAATAAATTAAATTAAAAGAAAAAAGAAAAACCTGCCTAACATGAAATTGTTTAAAAGGTTATTGTGCTTGCCTTCTTTTGGAAAAGCCCTTGTTTTCACCACAGAGATTTATCACAGCTGTGTTGGACCACTACCATGCTGGGTACCCAATATTCAACCTCAACAGGGTAAGCACTCATCCAACCCAAAAAGGGCCAAGCATGTTAGAAGACTCCTCAAGCTGGGGACCCAAACCCATTTTCATGACCACAGAATCACAGAATGGTTCGGGTTGGAAGAGATTGTTAACACCATCTCCTTCCAACCTCCCTGCCAGACTGAATTTTTAGAATGAAGCAAAAAGAATTTACTTTTCCATTTACTGACTGGAGAGCCAGGATATAAACAACAGCTTTCCTTTTGCCAAGGTCACATCTCAGAGTAGAACCACAACTTAAAATTTCCAAAAAGTACTTACAGGGGATGAAGAGCAGAGCTCTGTGAGCTTTGCCGAGCAGACAAGAAGTATTACCAAGCAGACATGGCAACTGAAAGCTCAACAAAGAAAAGAGAAGACTTTCTAAGTATGTCAGTTTTAAAACAAAAGAATTAAACTGAAGCATTAACACCACTTCATCAGAGCCAAATGTAAAAGCAAATATTCACAGTCAAAACCGGATGGCAGAAGGAAATAACCTCTTGGGTATTTCAGCAATGATTTAATCACCTCCCATGACTAACTTTGGAAGACTAATGGGATGCAGCAGGATCCAAAGAGCATCAAATCCCAATTAATAAAAACAGGAATAACTCCAAAAAGACAAAGAAGAAAGATGACCTAGATTTTTATTCCTTAAGAAGTCAAGAAAAAGCTCTCTTTCTGAGGGAATAGATTCCACTTTGGGGGGGAGGGGGAAAGGAGTAATTTTGCTTCTTCCTTTGAGGAAGCAGAAAGGCTACAACTGTGCAACTATTTCAACTAAGAACCACTAAACTTCCCATAGTAGAGCTCACAAATGCGAGAAAAAACCTCCCTGATATGTCTCCCAAGCCACCCAGCAGAAACGAAGAGAACTCTCAGAGAGACAGAAATTGCTGAGAATGAAAAACATTACATAGTTGTCATTACTTATCTCCCCAAAGCAAAGTAGGCATTTTCAGACCACACCAAGTTCCTGTTCTGGTTGGGATTTTTGGCTGTATGCAGTCCCAATTTCCCATGACTACTTTATACTTTTCATACAGGTCATGATCTACCATCCAGCAATCTAATTTGAGGTGTGATATGGTAATAGCAGGAAGAAAACAAGCCAAAAAGACAAAACAGTGTTTGCTCACACAGATAAGCCAGCTTTTTAAGTCTGCAGCTTCTCAAAATGAGGTAGGCTAAATTAACATTGTGCTATAGGAAGGTCCTTCCTTCCACCCTACTCCTACCTTTCTTGTGGACACACATTCCTATAAATAACTTTGCACCACCTCTGATGTCTGACAAACCGTTCACAAGCCACTTCAACTCACTGAACACCACATTAACTGACCAGAACAGCTTTTCATTTCCTGCCAGGTTAGCAACCCAGATCAGCTCCTGCAAGGGTCCAGTAAGTACCACAGTCTGGTGACTCTTTTCCTTGTGCCTGCTGCCCATTCACAAGTCCTGGATCCATATTTCCATGGTTGAACCAGCATACTCGTAACTGTTTGCAATCAGAAGCCCACACACCACTTTTTTTGGCCTAAAAATTATATACATCACAGCCAACCTTTACATTGCAAATGACAGCCCTGAATCATTGTCCTTTAGATCTTGCATTCAAGGTATTTTCTTTAGGAAAAAAAGCTTGCCAAATAAAATTCAAATATGCATTTAAGCCCCGCTAATTCCCACATGCTCAAGTTAAAAGTTACAGGTCTGACAGACCCTCACTGCCTACCTCTAGCTGGACTTCTTCACTTGAACTCACTTGGCTGAAACACAGTTTTATGTTATTTTCCACAATCTCCAGGGCTTCCCCCCCATCCTAGAAGAAAGGCATTTTCTTGAACCACACTGCAGAGAAGAATGCAGCAGGAAGCCAAGCCATCCTTTCACTTGGAAGGAGTTTAAACAAGAAGATTCCAAACTTCTTTTCAGACGACTCCAGCCCCACGCACTGGCACGAGACCCCACTCCCCTGAATTCACCAGGGATGTTCCTACTTCCAACTCCCGGGGAATTTGACAGCCACAGAACTCCAAAAGCTCCTAACATTAAAATAAATACACAAATAATGAATCCTCTGTTTCTTCATTTCAGCTGCCGTTGGCACCGCAATTAGAGTTCTCCAAGGATGCACTCACCCCCTAATGAATCCCTGGAACAGCCATAACAGGGTGCAGGGCAGATTACAGAATCCCCACAGCACAACTTGGTGAATTGATGTCTCCCCTGTGCAACACAAAGCTGGGCCTAGAGACAGTAAGCGTTTTTATGCCATCTTAGTTTTGAAGCCTTATTAACAAATTAAATGAGAAACAAATACACCTCCCTCTGGGAACAAGAGAAAAAAAATTACATTTTAATAAGGAGCCCAGATACCTTTCCATAACTCTTGTGGACAGGAAAGAGACCAGAGAAGCTTGTAATAGAGCAAGTTCATTAACTACCATCTAAGACTGTGGCAGTGCAAGTGAACCCCAAAACACCACACCGGCAGCAGCTGAAATCAAGCCTCTCAGTTTTCTGTGGAGGCTGCTCTGGTCCCTGTGCCCATCTCCCAGAGATGTCAAGCACGGAAAAGACACTGCTGACACAGCATAACAGCTGGCATGACATGGGAAGAAAAAAAGAGTTTCTTTGCTTTTGCCAGTCTGCAGACATCCACATCTCCTCTCTCTGCAAGCCAGAGTGGGTCACAGGTAGCTGGAGCAGCAGGATTGACTCCTAAGAAAGTGCTTTACACACCAGTTTCCCTCCTCCCTGTAACAGGCAGTGGGATAACAATGGTGACCCAGCAGCTCCAATTAAGTACCTTTTTTACCTAAGATTTTTGTAATTGTTGGAGACCATGTGGTCCAAGTTTACAGTCAAGAATAAATCTCTTGACCCACTCCTGTTTGCAGTAAGAACCTTTACATTCTTTTAATGCAGGTTTTGGTGGATGCATTTCCTTTCCTCTTTATGAAAGTAAATCACTGGGATACACTTAGCCTGCCTCCTAAAACTCAGCACAGGCCATGAAATCCAAGCAGGCAGAGTAAAAGATAATTCATGGTCTCAAGTGAAGCCAGGTGGATTACAACTCCACTGGCAAGCATGCACCCAGCATCTGTATGCTCAGAAAAGACATTAGAAATCATCTGAATAATCAAAAATTGTCATGCACGCACAAAGGATTTTGAAAGTAATTCTTGAGTGAACTTCTAAAAGAAGGCAAAGCCATCAGTGCACCTTAGAAACTAATGCATTGCAGAACTTTAATCAAGCATTGCTCCATAATTTGACACACTTTTCCCTGCACAAAAGCATCTTTAAAGCCAAATGCCTGATGCATTAAACCTCTGTTATACTTAAGAAAATAAACTTAAAAAGACATTCATTATTCTTGAACTAAGCATTTCCCTACTAAGTCCCATCCTAGAACAACTTTTAACTGCTAATTTATCATCCTCCCTCCCAGTGACAGGAAAGATTTATAGTGGAAAAGGCTTATTTAACATTACTCTAATGCCAAAAACACATGGTATTACACTTTTGGCGATACTGGTCAAGAAGCAACAACCAAGAAAAACAAACTACTAAGAAATAACCCCCTCAAAAACCCCCATTCCCATAATCATAAGCCTTGGAGTGGTTCCATTGGAATAAACTGCAACGGAATCCCAACTGGAAGGCTGTTTACAACCAAGGCCAAATGGTCAATTTCATCCTCCTGGAGCCACCTGCCTGGCCCTGATTGCCATCACAGCACTCCTGTGCTTATCAGCAAAATGATCCTGCTCTGCCACAAGAGGACATGAGCACATTCCAGAGGGGGAACTGAAGATGGCAAACATGTGGCATAAGGAGAAAGCCACTGTGAGTTCCTCTAACATAGGCCAAGCCAACGACACAGGAAGACACACAAAGGATGAGGGAGGAGAAATGCTACCTAGATGTTACTGCTAAAATCCAGAATAAACGTGTTGGCAGGATCAAGGGCATGCTAAGAGAGAGGTGGGAGGCCAACAAATACTGTCACACACAGTATCTACATCAGATGAGAGATATTTTAATTAATTAAGTGAGGAAGAGGAGAAGAATGAACAGCCAAGCCTCCAAAGCACAGGACTTCACAAGAGGAACCTTCACTGCAGGCATCTGTCAAAAAAAGAAGGAAGAAAACAGGACATATTGCCCAACAAGTCCTCACATACTTGGAGATTTTTATTTTTTATATATATATATAGGAGGTGAGAAGAAAATAAATGGGAGGGAAGCATGAAAAAAGGAAGGGCTCCTCTAGTTCATTCTAATCAAAGGGGAGGAACTGGCTAAGAACATGAAAGTGGAAATAACCTGGCTGACAGAAGGCATAAAAAGGCAACTCTCACAATTCCTGAAAAGGGAAAACAGGGAGTCACAAAATAAAGAAAATTAATTCGTGGTAAAATGCTAAAACCACAAGGAGAAAGAGATGAAGTTATGAAGTTTACTGACAAATCATCTCAGCTAAGTACAGGCTCTTCAATAATTTGAAATTCAAGGTATTTTGCACAAGTGCAATTCCAATCACTGAAGATCACTTCATTAAGTGAACAGCACAGTTAACAGAATAGGAAAGGTCAAAGCTTTAGAAAAGAAACTAGCAGGAGGCAACATGAAAATATTCCTTCAGAACGCCTGCACTGAAAGAAAGAGCAGTTGAAGCAGGAGCGCATTAACCCACTATTCAGTAGGAAGGAAAATCTCTAACAGATGATGCCAAAGCACTTGGGGCACTTTCTGCATCAATCTTCACTCAGTAAGATGGATTAGCTGGCTAATGTAACGCATATCACAGCAGAAGGAGCAAGAGCATGAGCTAGAACTGGGAAATGCATTACAGCAACTGCTCCCAAGCTCCCGAGCCAGCAAAGCCAAAGCTCTGAATTTTCCATGCAGATTTATCGGCAAACTTCAAACGGAAAGCACGATAAAGGCAATGTGCTTCTGCAGACAACTTAGTGAGCTTCCATACACCTATGGATGTGTAGTCCACAAACCTGTGAACTATATCCAGGGGTTATATTAAGAGTACTTCAAGGTTTTCAATTCTGGTAGGTGCAACAGTTACCCTTTGAAAACTGACAAAGGCAGATCATCTCTGCTCTCTGCATTAAGGGCCAACAACCTAAAGAAGGACAAAAGTAACTGCCTCTAAAGAGTGGGAAACCAAACACACAGAGACACAGACCAGAGTCAGGCTTACCATCAGTCGCTGGGAAGATGCTGAAATAATCAGACAAATTACCTATTTCAGACAGCAAAAGAGATAAGATTCAACACACAATTTCTTAGGAACAAATCACATCCAAGGAATATAATTCCCTCCAATGACACAGTAATTATGTAGGTAGTGAAACAGCAACTACAGGCAATATAGTTTTGGCTTGACTGACTTGTGACACTCTTAAATTGACAGTCATATAATTTAGACAAATGCGGAACACGCTGAAATACTGGGAGGTGATTAGAACCCCACACCCAGAGATAAGCTATCATTATTTCAGTCAAAGAGAAAATTGGTAGCAAGCCCATTCACATGGCTCTAATCTTTTCTCATCCTCCACTGTTATGAAAAGTAACCAGCAGAAAAGGGTTATTCAGCAAGGAACTTTCTGCAGGCACCTCTGTATTTTGCTCTGCCTCAGTTTGATTTCTTTCTTTCCTGCACAAGAAAGATCTCCCTGACAACATTTTGTTCACAAACTACACGCTGGAAAATATCGGGACATTACAGAGGATAATCTGGGACGGTTTCAAAAGCTTGGATGGAAGGACTCACAATCCAAAATCGCTTGAATCAAGTGCAAAAGTCACCTGAAGTAACAAGTTGTTTAGCAGAGCAAAAATGTAACAATAATCAGCTGCAGACCACCACATGGAAGGCAAGGTTAAATCCTGTTCTGCCCACGGATATGCTGAGTGCTAAAGTACTAAAGAATCTGGGGCTTATCCTGAACATAAATCAAACATATCACTGCAAAAAAAATAAACACATGAAGGCTCATCACCCTGCCTGTATGAAATGCAGGTATCGTATGAAAAGCACATGAAATAATTTTGACTCTGGCTGCTGCACTAAGGACTCAGATGGAACAGTGTGTCCAGTTCCAGTAAAAGGCACACCAAGGCCTCAAGAGAAACAGTGACAATAGCCCACGGATGTATTAAAAGACAATTTTAAAAAATTACTCAAGAGAAGAGACTGAAGGAACAGGGTTTCTTCAGAGTGGAAAACACCAAAGAGAAAGCCCCCAAAACATATAGTGAACTCCTACAGAAGAGGTGTAATGAAGAGTTCACAAGGTATACTTCATGTTAGAGCTCTTAAATGTCTAAGTTATAGCAAATAAATGTAGACTGGAAATTAGGAGAATATTTTCAATGGTAAGAATAGCAAACTATCAGAACAAATTGCCTAAGGATAAATCTCCTTTAGAAACTTACTTCAGCTCATTTGCTTTGAGAACTAGTTAAACATTCCTTTCTTGTGCCTGAAACACAGTGAATATATGAGAGACCAAATGTCAATTACTTCCCTTTTTTCCCCTGCCTTCATTCACAGGTGAATCGTCTCAGCTTCCAGCTTCTGGATTAGCTATTACGAGAATTTATTAATCATTACTAAGAAACAACTTCCGGCATGAAGGTTGTGTAGCATTGTAGGGAAACAGTAATAAAAACACAACCTAAAAGGAACTATTGAAAGGAAAATGCAGAGGAAAAGTGACACATTTGAACCATACCAAGATGGGAAGTTCTTAACTACAACAAAAACAAAAAAAGAAGAGATCCTACTCTGCAACAATAGAGGTACAAACAGCAAGAGCTGGGGGAAGGAGTGGCAGTCCTTGTGCAAAAACGAGAAGTAAGGCAAGGACAACAACCCCAAACGTGGTGTCAGCAGCTGCACCACCCACCAAAGCACAAAGCACAGTTTTCTCAAGTAAAGCTCAGCTACAAAAGGAAAAAAAACAATCAACCAACCAAGCAACTGAGAACCAAAGCAGGAGAGCAAACTGAGACATGCTGTCCTCTGCTGGAAGTGGCTCTGGAGGAGCCTGAAAGCAGAGGATCATGAAGACCACCAGTCCTTTGATCTTTGCTGAATATAAGATCGAGGCATCATTTTAAATCTTTAAAGCTTTGCCTAAACGTGGCTGGTGCCCTCTGAACCCCAGCTAATGCTGCACTTGGATACAGCCAGCACTGCTGTCAGCAAAGGGACATTCCTGATGCCACCTCTCCTCCACCACCACCCCCAGGAAATCATCTGCTGCCCTCCTGCATGCCTTCAACACAAGTGCCTGCATGGCCACAGAGAACAGGGCCAGGGAACAGAATGAAAGGCAGTACCTTTTTTGCCTAAGGCAATAGGATAAATCCTTTCTTGCAATTCAGTTCCTTCATCCTGTTCACTTACACCACTGTGTCAAGTCACGCAACAGCTTTCAGTCTGTCTTTTGAATGTAATTCGCGTGTAGTTTAAAAATATAAAAACATATACATCACAGGAAAAAAAAAAGACACAAAACCCACAAACAAAAATAAGAAAAAACAGAAAAACAGGTTGTTACTGCAGTATGAGGCTTCTATCACATACATCCAGAAGAGTACAGCCTTCTAAACTTCCACACTAATCCAGGATGATCCCCAAGTCTGAAAGTGAGTACAGACAAACTACAACTTCAATTGGGTAGAGCCAGTGCTGGGAATTACCTAAGGGTTGAACTTTGGGGGGAAAGTGAAAAAAGTCATGACTCTTCTCGGGGGGGGGGGGGGGGACCCCC
>JAWWEW010000165.1:58425293-58460015 GCA_035583185.1 Anabacerthia variegaticeps
CCCCCCCCCCCCCCCCCCCCCCCCCCCCCCCAACCCCCACACGAATGAGTGAACACGACCATCAGCACTCGTCCACAGGAGGATTTTCCAGCATTTAAACCAGCACCAAACCTTCCGCAAAGCATTCTTCATTCAGGAGAACTAGCACATTAAAAAGATACAGCAAAAAGTGTTTTGCTGTGGTTTCCAACCAGTCGAGCGCAGCACTAACCACAAACAAGAAATGCTCTTTCCCCCGCGTTCCCCGCCGAAGCCCCGCCAGCCCCGTGGGACAGGAGGGTGTCCCGGCCATTCCGTGGCCTCCTGCCCGCTCCCCCCGGGATTTCTGCGCCTCACACCCACACCCGGCGGAGGGCCCGGGGCCGCCCGCACTCCCCACGGCGGTGCCCCCGCTCCTGCTGGCGGCGGGGCCGGGCGGCACTCACAGCGTGTGTCCGCAGACGTTCACCATGAGCTTGAGGGAGGGGTTGCGGTACTTGGTGGTTTTGCAGCGCGGGCAGCCCAGGTCGTCCATGGCCGCCCCCGCCCGCCGCCTTCCGCCTTCCGGTGCCGCCGACAAAGCGCCCCGGCGCCGGCCCGGCACCGCCCCGCGCGTTCCGCGGCGCTCCCGGCCCCGCCGGGTGGGGTGGGGATGGGGATGGGATGGAATGGGATGGGGCTGGGATGGACTGGGATGGAATGCGATGGAAAGGGATGGAATGGGATGGGGCCGGGCCGGCCACGGTGGGGCTGGGATGGACTGGGATGGAATAGGATGGGGCCGGGCCGGCCTCGGTGAGGCTGGGATAGGATGGGGCTGGGATGGGGCTGGGCCAGCCTCGATGGGGCTGGGATCGACTGGAATGCAATAGGATGGAATGGGATGGGGCTGGGCCAGCCACTGTGGGGCTGGGATGGAATGGGATGGGATGGGATGGGATGGGGCCGGGCCGGCCTCGGTGGGGCTGGGATGGACTGGGATGGGGCGGGGCCAGCCACGGTGGGGCCGGGATGGACTGCGATGGAATAGGATGGCATAGGATGGAATGGGATGGGGCCGGGCCGGCCTCGGTGGGGCTGGGATGGACTGGGATGGGATGGACTGGGATAGACTGGGATAGGGCTGGGCCGGCCACGGTGGGGCTGGGCTGGGATGGACTGGGATAGACTAGGATAGACTGGGATGGGGCTGGGCCGGCCAGAGTGGGGCTGAGATGGGATAGACTGGGATGGGGATTGGATGGGCCGGCCATGGTGGGGCTGGGATGGGATGGGGCTGGGATGGGATGGACTGGAATAGACTAGGATAGACTGGGATGGGGCTGGGATGGGATGGACTGGGATGGGGCCGGCCACGGTGGGGCTTGGACTATGCCTGCCCCGGCCCCGGGGAGAAGAGGACACTCGCCCACGAGTTACCAACCAAGAATCACAGAATTAGTGGGGTTTGAAAAGACCTCTGAGAGTACCGAGTCCAGCCTGTGCCCCGGCACCACCATGTCCACTAGAGCGTGGCACCCAGGTCCATGTCAGTCTTTCCTTAAGTACTCCCAGGCACGGCGACTCCACCAGGTCCCTGGCCGGCCCATTCCAATGCCCAACCACCCTTTCAGTGCAGGAATTTTGCCTCACGTCCCGCCTAAGTCTCCCGTGGCACAGTTTAGGATTACAGCCTCTGTCCCTGTCACTGTCACCTGGGAGCAGAGCCCAGACCCCACCTGGATACGATCTCCTTTCAGGGAGCCGTAGCGAGCCATGAGGTCACCCCTGAGCCCCCCACAAGCCGCTCCCCATCACTACTATGTGCCCCACTGCCCTTCCCTGGACGCGCTCCAGCCCCTCAGTGACTTCGCCGGAGCAGCAGCGGGCACAGCGGGGTTCCCTCACCCCGCGGCGGTCGGGGCCGAGGTCTCTCCTCCCGGCGGTGCCCGAAGGCCCAGGATCCCGGTGCAGGTGCCGCTCTGGGCCGGGCCGGGCCCCGCGGGGGCTCCGCTAGAGCCGGGCGGGGGGAGCGCTCCCGCTTGATTGACGGTTGCCGTGGAGACGGCGCGACCCCGCCCCTCTCGGCGCGGCGCGGCCAATGGGAGGGCGCGGCCGGGGCGGCGCGGCCAATGGGAGGGCGGGGCCACATAGTCTTGCGGCGGGTGCGGGAGCCGCGTCGGGGGGAGCGGCGGAGCGCGGCCGGCACAGAGCGCCGGTCCCGGGCGGGCACCGCGGGGAAACACGATCGCCCAGCGCAGGAGGGGGACACAGAGCGGGAGAGCGAGGGGGGAGAGGAGGAGGAGAAGGAGAAGGGGACGCCGCGGGGGGGGGGGAGGAAAAGAAGAGGGTAAAAAAAAAAAAAAAAACACAAAAAAAAAATAAAAGGCAAACAAACCGAAACATGTCTTCTGCCTCCCCCGCCACGGACGACATCGTGATCGCGGTGGAGATCAAGGAGGAAAATGTGATGGAAATGCTGTCGGAAGCCCCCGAGGCGGCGGCGCCGCCGCCCCCTGCCCCGTTCCCCATGGAGCACGCCGGCGAGGAGGGAGCCGCGGAACAGGTACTGCTCCACACCGAGCTGCTGGCCAGGAATCACCATGCTGCCTCCTCTCCCTCCTCCTCGTCTTCATCCTCCTCCTCGTCCTCCTCCTCGCAGACCCCCCTCGCTTTCTCGCCGGACCACGTCGCCTGCGTGTGCGAGGCGCTGCAGCAAGGTGGGAACCTGGACCGCCTGGCCAGGTTCCTGTGGTCTTTGCCCCCGAGCGATCTGCTACGTGGCAACGAGAGCCTGATGAAAGCCCGGGCGCTGGTGGCTTTCCACCAGGGCATCTACGCCGAGCTCTACAGCATCCTGGAGAGCCACAACTTCGACTCCTCGAACCACCCGCTGCTGCAGGAGCTCTGGTACAAGGCTCGCTACACCGAGGCGGAGCGAGCCCGGGGCAGACCTTTGGGGGCGGTGGACAAGTACAGGCTGCGGAGGAAATACCCCCTGCCCAGGACCATCTGGGACGGCGAGGAGACGGTCTACTGCTTCAAGGAGAAGTCCCGCAACGCGCTGAAGGAGCTCTACAAGCAGAACCGATACCCCTCGCCCGCCGAGAAGCGCAACCTGGCCAAGATCACCGGGCTGTCCCTCACCCAGGTCAGCAACTGGTTCAAGAACCGCAGGCAGCGGGACCGCAACCCTTCCGAGACCCAGTCCAAAAGGTGAGGGGGAAAACTTTTCTCTTCCTCCCCGCCCCCCTCTCTCCCTCCCTCCTTCCCTCCCTCCCTCCCGCCTGCCTTTCCCTCTCCCGGCTCTTTCTTCCCTTGCAAACATGGCGCTTACCTTCGTCCTCCCCTCCTTCCTCCTCCCCGTCCCTCGCTCCCAACACACCCACCCGGCCCGGCCCGCACCGGGAGCTGCCCGGGGGAGCCCCGGCAGGGCCGGGCCGGGCCGGGTTCGAGACCGGGGGGGTGTTGGGGCGTGTGGGGGGGTGTGTGTGTGTGTGTACCCCACAGCCCCTCCGTGTTTTTATTCAATTGTCGCGCCTGACAGAGTTAATCATTGACGGCCGGCCCGAGGGACGCGCGGGGTCCCGGCGCTTGGCTGTGTTTTGAAACCTGACTCGGGAGGGAGCGGGCCGGGCTCGGGTTTCAGCGGGGCCGCATCGCGGGGCTCCCCCCGGGGCAGGCAGGTGGAGGTGACCTCCCCGATCCTGCCCTCCTCCTCCTCCTCCTCCTCCTCCTCCTCCTCCTCCTCCTCCCGGGAAGCGCCGGGAGAAGGGGGGGAGAGAGCGCGGGCAGAGGGGGAGGAAGGGAGCGGCGAGGGAAGGAGGGAGAGCGGCCGGCCGAGGGGCCCCAAGGCATTTCTCGAGCAAGGGCGCGATTGTGCCGCTCTCGGCGGGGCACATCAAAGGCACAGGGGAGGGAGCGGGGCCGGGGGAGCCACCGAGAAATGCAGCCGAGGGCGGGCCAGCCTGCGGGGGAAAAAAACCAAAAAAAAAGAAACCAAAAAACCAAAAAAACCCATCCCGTGCGGAGGCACAAAGGGCGGGCCGCTCCCCCCAGGGCCGGCGGGCACAGCCCCCCGAGGGCCGGGCCCCCTGCCCTGCCCTGCCCTCACCAAATGGCCGCCCACACGTGCGGACACCCCGGCCCGGGCAGCCCCCGCCGTGGAGGAATCCATTTACAACTCCATAACGCAGTCTGTAAAGTTTCTCCTCGGCGAGTGTTTGGTGTGTTCGCTCTCCAAGAGACCTCCCCCCCCAAGCCCCCCCCCCGCCGCCTTGGCTTGCATGTGCGTTTAAAGTGCCTTGTAAAGGCGAAACGCAGGGAAAAAAACACTAAAAAATTGTTAGTGGAAAGTCTCACAAACTTGTGTTAAAGCCCCGGTGCAGCGATCCTGGCACGCCGTGGTAATGCAGTGTCATCTCTCCCATCTTTTCCCGTAGCGAGTCAGATGGCAACCCTAGCACAGAAGATGAATCCAGCAAGGGGCAGGAGGATTTGTCTCCCCATCCACTCTCCAGCTCATCCGACGGCGTTACCAGCCTCAGCCTTCCCGGCCACATGGAGCCCGTCTACATGCAGCAGCTTGGAAACACTAAAATAGCCCTGAGCTCGTCTGGTGTCTTGCTGAATGGAAACCTCGTGCCTGCCAGTACCTCTCCCGTCTTCCTCAATGGTAGCTCTTTTCTTCAGGGACCCAACGGTGTCATACTCAATGGACTCAGCGTGGGCACTTCGCAGACAGTGACCTTGAATTCCCCCAAAACCGCGTCCAGCGTTGTGAGCAACGGCGTGTCCATTACTGACATAATATCGTCGTCATCAGAAGATGTTAAAGACTTCAAACTCCTTCAGGCTTCTGTCCCCAGCGCCACAGCAGCCACGTTCAGCCCTAGCAACATCCCAGTCTCTTTCCCGGGATTGATACCGAGCTCAGAGGTGAAAAGGGAAGGCGTAGAAACTGCTGCTTCCCAAGATGGAGGCTCCGTAGTTACTTTTACTGCTCCTGTCCAAATAAACCAGTATGGCATTGTCCAGATCCCCAATTCAGGAACAAATGGCCAGCTGCTGAACGGAAGCATTGGGTTTTCTTCTCTGCAGCTGCCTCCTGTTTCTGTGGCAGCTTCGCAAGGTAAAAGTTTTGTCTCTTGTGGTAAGAGGTATGAGGAAAAAGTTGGAATCAAGGCACACTTGGCATTTTAAAGCTGTGGTTCTTTTCCTCCAAGCTACCAGGATTGTATCTCTGCCGTGGCCACACACAGAACATCAAATAATACCTTTTGCCTCCCTTTATAGTGGGTTATGCTCGTGGGCAGACTGTTAGGTGAGGCTGAGCTCTGCTAAGGCCAGGGAAGGACGTCTGGTAATTTACACCTCTTTCATCTCATGCTGTTTACAGAAGTCTGTGTTACCAGTCTTCACAAATATGTGTAAATTTTACACGTTTCAGTAATTCAAAATATTCCCCTTTTGCCACTGAATTCTTTTAATGGGAAGATTCATAAAAATGAAAATTGCGGCAGCTGGAAATTGTTACCGTTGTTGCTCTTGTGGTGGTTGTTTTGGTTTTTTGGTTTTTTTAACTGAAGCATTTCATAAAAATTTTAAATTACTATAGACACAACAAGAGGAAGCAGTTACAGTTGTACATTTTCTATTACATAGTTAAGAAAGACTAAACCTGAAGGAAAGAATAGAAGTAGGCAATAGCTCATTGATGTACAATGTGAGGGTATTTGCATAAAACTGCCCTCAGTCCAAGGGAAATATGTCATCGCAGGTTCACGTGCCAAGTGTGCAGGCTCCTCCCCGAGTTTGCTTTAGAGGTTGTTTTAACATACCATAGACTGAACCTTGCAGCCAGCCAGGAAGAATCCCAGGGAGCACAAACCTAGGTCTGCATCCTTGTTTTGAAGCAGGTCAGTTAAAAAGCACAAATGAACCTCTTTGTTACTCATTAGTCACCATGTCTTCGGTTATGAAAATTATTCAATTGGAATGAATCTCTCTTAGTTGCAGGAGCTGTGGATACTGTAATGAAAGTCAAATTGTTCTCATGTGCTTCTTTGAATTAAATGTGTATAGGGAGAGAATTATTCTTGCTGGAGCACAGGGAGAAGCACTGAAGCTGTACAACCACATCTTAAATGGGTGCACAGTTATAAACTTCTAAAATGTGGCACTCACAGGCACTGGAAGTTATTGGTACATAGTTTAACCAAGATTAAAGAGAAGACATTTAGTCTGAATGCCACTTGTAATTTCCAAAGCCACTTAATCCACATGCTTCAAGGCATAAACTGACAGCCAGCAATGCTGAGAAAGTTCTGTCCCTTAAGTAATGGGGAGTGTTGTGCTTAAAAGTCCTAAGATTCATAGTAAGCTCCCCTCTGACCATTTTCCCCATTGATAAAAATGCTGGTTCCCACTGGAGAGTGGTCCACCCCATGTCTGGTCTGGTGCAGAGAAAAGTTTTGGTTTTCTTAACATGAGATGGGTGAATAGCTGGCTGCCTATTCCAAGTGAAATGTACTGCAGGCTATTTTAAGTAAGCCACAGTAAATAATATTGACAGGTAGCTTCAAGTTGCCTTACTTTATTGTTCTAGTTTACACATAGACATAGCATATTCCAAAAAATCATTGATTAAATGAAACTAATAGGGAGCTAAAATATTCCCCATGTGAGAAATCCGTCTTTGCTGCACTTCTAAAAAATTCAGGTGCATCCAACTGTAACCTTCTAAAATTATAATTATACTGCTTTAGAGAAAAAGAGGTGTTCGATGTGGGACCCAATCCCAAGAGCCAGTGTTTCTTATTTTAGGAACTATCATAATGACAACTTGCATGACATGTCCAGTAAAAACAACTTCAGGTCATCTCTGGCCACCTCTCCTTGCCTTGGCTCACTCCAACATCACGCGAGCCGTGCCGTGGCTTTCAGCAAGGGGAGGCAGTGCTGGGTGACTACACAGAGTTGTGGAGGTGGCAGGGTTAGGATTTTAGAAATACACAATAAAACAAGGTGAAAGGCAATAGATCCGAGTGCTTGACAGACTATCTCGTTAAACTGATAGAAATTACCGGTTTTTCGTGTTTTCTGTGCAGGTTGACTCAGGCAGGTTCTGCCCAGCAGTGGTGGATTTCATGTGACTTGTCTCCAGTTCCCACACACAAGCTGTAGTCTGTCACTGAACTGTCTTTAATAGCTTTTCATGCTTCTATTCTTAGATAGAAATTGAGTGGTGGCAACTAGTGAAGGCCAAAGCATGTTCATTTTAGTCACATGGCTGGGGGACTGTTTGCCCCTTAACCAGTCTGAAAGATACCTCATATACCAAACCCTTTTTTTTGTTTTACTTTTTGGAAGCTGTTTCTATTAACAGCTTTAATTTTTTTTATACCAAATTTTCTTTCACCTGTTACAGAAATGACTGTTCAGTGTTGTGTGAAACACTAGGATACGAGTGTACTGCAAACATAAAAACCACCAGAATTTCTTTAAAAAGTGCTTGCACAACTCTCTGCCAACTGTAATCTCGGTTTTCCTTTCTTTTGCTTCCCTTTCCCTAGGCAATGTTTCAGTAAATCCCAGCACATCTGACGGAGGAACTTTTACAACTGAATCTTCAACAGTGCAGCAAGGAAAGGTTTTCTTCAGCCCCCTGGCTCCAAGTGCAGTGGTTTATACAGTTCCCAATTCGGGCCAGGCAGTAGGCTCTGTCAAGCAAGAAGGACTGGAAAGAAGCCTGGTGTTTTCACAGTTGATGCCAGTCAGTCAGAACACACAATTAAACGTAAACATGTCTCCTGAAAGTATATCCAGCGGAGGACTCCAGTCCCTGGCCTCCTCCTTAGTGAATGTAACGCCCTCCCATAATTTTTCCCTCACACCACCAACTCTTTTAAATGCTGCAGAACTGAACTCTGGTATTTCGGAGAGCCAGTCCATGTCATCGCCCGTGACCAGTACCTCTACAGTGATATCTATCAGCAACACTAACTATGCAACCCTTCAGAACTGTTCCCTCATTACCAGTCAAGATCTGTTGTCCATTTCCGCAGCACAGCCCGTGCTTGGAGAAATAGTTTCTACAAGTGGAGACCGTGTCAGCCACCCCTCTGCACAAGTACATCAGGATTTTGGCAGGGAGCACAGGTTAGTCCTGCAAGCTGTACCTGACGTCAAAGAGAATTTCTTACCTAATTCTGAGAGTAAGTCAACTGGCAATTTAATGATGCTGGATTCCAAATCCAAGTATGTCATGAGTAACATCGTTGACACGGTTTGTGAAGAACTGGAAACGGACAAAAAAGAACTTGCCAAACTGCAGACAGTTCAGATAGATGAAGATATGCAAGACTTGTAACTTTTTTCTTTTTTTTCCCCCCTTGCTTTCTGTTTTAATAGGTAAGTCTCCTGTTGAGGCCCTAACAAACACCAAGTGGGGTGTTTGGGGTTTCCTTTTGTTTGGTGTTCTTTTTTTTTTTTTTCATTTAAAGAAACCAGAAGAACATTTTAATGATCTGAATTGATGTACAGAGGAATCTCCAGCAATGGAACTAGGTTGCCACACTTAGTTTGCATGCAGTATTCTCTTTTAAGCAGATTAAAGGAGAAAGGAAATGCCAGGGCAAGTACTGAGCGAATGGGTGCAGGTTTGGCTACCAGATACTACCCTGAAAATTTAACCAGACTCTCCATAGTACAACATACTCTGAACAGTAAGTATACACTCCTAACTTCAGATAGAAAAATCTCGCTCCAAAAACGTAGAAACAATGCAGTCATTTTTGCTGTTTACTTCCAGTCCGTGGGCATTGAGAAATTTTTAAGGAACACTAGACGATACCTCTCCGGCTACTTTTGTGTTGTTTGAGGTTAAGAAATGAAACAAAGTCATGAATAACATTGTTTCAAACCAAAAATCTCGCATCAATCGTGTACAGGTTTCTAAATGCTACAGCGAGCATTCTGTCAGTGCACCAGAAAAGACATCATTTGAAACTCTTAATTATGCAACTCAGAAGCTTTCTCTCCAGTATGAATGTAAATATTGTTTCAGTTCTTATAAAGGAGACTTTTTTTTTTAATTAGTACAATGGATTTTATTTATGGTTTATGTTCCCTTTCACTTTAGACACAATGCATTGAAAAGGAAAACGTTTTCTGGCTGTTTAATTTATTTTTATTGTTTGAGCAGGAAGTAAGCGTAGTTGTTTCTGACAAGGTTTTACTTTTTTGTAGTTTTTTTTCAAGCAATAGACTGTAAAAGTAAAATGTTAGTCACACTGAAACTAGAAAATGAATTCCCGGTCTCACAAACCCAGGAGGTCACTGTCTCTATCCCCTCTGTCTTTGTGTTCAGGGGTTTTTTGTTTGTTTTGTTAGTAATTTGCGAATTAGTTGAACCTTTTTGTGTATTTTTTACAGAATTCCACGTGCCTTTCTTCCTAGTGGCCTTATCTTCGTTACTAAAGCACAGTGGCAGGAGGAATAAAAACACTGATTTGCAAATATCCGTCCTCAGGGCCGAATCCTGATGCCTTACTTCTGCAAGTAGACCCATTGACTTGGGTACTTGCATGAGTAAGAAGAGAAATCTTAAAGTCTTTCAGACATTGTGGGTGACATTTACTAGTGGTGCAGAGAGCCAAAGGTGGGTCCTTCCTATGCAGGGCAGGAGGAGTCTGGAGAGGGATCACAGGCAGAGCTGTGATGCTGAGGGAAAGGTCTTGGCTCCAGCCTCGGGTGGATGAGCAGGAAGGGTTGGATGGGCAGGCCAAGGAAGGGAATCCCATATTTACATGGCCCCATTGGCCAAATAGCCTGTGTGGGAGGACTTCAGCTGCTGGTTCACCAGGCAGGTCTCCATCCAGGAGTGCACTTAAGTGTGTGTTTGTATATCCTTCTAGGATGGGCTGAAGGTGGGAACTGCCGCTGCCTGAAGGGCTCTTGGCAGCAGCCATGGTCCCTGCCTGGCTGGGGATGGGTCTCCACACCCTTCTCCCCGAGGACAGCAGAAGCAGTGGGCTCTGGGCAGGTGGAACAGATCTTACCTTTCCTCCGGAGGAGTTTTTTTTGTAGCATGGAAAAGCACATCCTTAAGCTTTAAAATAATAAGAAGAATGCAGATGCACAAAAATGACATGCTGTTAATCCTTGTGGTCTTGTTTTGTTATTTTTTATTGTAATGTGAATATATACAGTAACTAAAGCATGTGTTCACCCCCATCAGGGGCCTGGTCTGAAGTCTTTGGAAGGCAATGGGAAATGTTTTCATAAGTATCTGTGGGCTTCAAATCAGGCTCAGGACAAAACAAGGTCACTTATAAAGGACAAAAAAATGGAAAGGAAAGATGATTGAGGTAGCACATCCCTGTGTGTTTGTCTTGGTTGCAACTGGTTCTGTGGAAAGCCTTTGAGGAGTGAAGGTTCTTCCACGCACCGTGAGTGTGGCATCGGCATTCTTGCTGTAGTTTTGCACTATATTGAATACAGCATGTTTTGCAAGGTTTCCCAGGGAACCTTCAAACTGAGCCCTGCTGGTGAGCACTGGAGCCCACGCTGCGAGCCAGAGTCTCTCTAGGGCTGCAGGGAAGAGTGCAGGGAAAGGGAGGAGCAAGGGGTGCGCTTTGCAGCTGTACGGAGTCACTGGTGCTCTGCAGGCAGAAGCAGCCCATTAGCAGTTGGCTGTCCCCACGTGCTCCCAAGCAAACAGGGTGCTTGGGGTGAGCGCTTTAAAGCAGAGATTATCACAAGCAGAACATGGACCTGTATGTTCCCCTGGCACAACTTTCCCTGGTGTTCAGGGGAGCTCTGCCTGAGCAGGGAATCGGATAGTCTGGAGTTCTCCTGTCCACTCTGCTTGCTTATCTGTTTGCTGGGCCCCAGCATGAGCAATCAGCTTCCCACCTCCTCTTCACCCATAAAACCAGGATGATGATGATACTAACAGTAGCTGTATATGCTTTGCATGAAATCGTTCAGCCATTTGGAAAATCAGAAATACCCTGTATCATTGTCATTTTAATGGAGAATGTGTACTTGGCTCTGAAGGAGTTCACTGGGGCTTAACATTTGGTCTGTGGAGGTCAGACTATATTTGGAGGCAAGCTAGGGAATATTTCAGAGCAGTTGTTGGTGTGATCAAGTCTTATAACTGAAAAGACTGTGGTGTTACACCACTACCTGTTACATTTTTTTTTATTTTTCTTCTTTTGCATTCATGTGTTACTGAGGCTCTGAATTCCATGGCTTTGCAGCACAGTTTGACATGGAAACTGTGTATGTTGTTACAGTGGAACGTATCTTGGAGTGTCTGGTACTTCTAATAGGAGACTTCCCACTCTTCAGCGGGAGGGGAGGATGTACATAAAAGCAGTGGTTTGGGACAAAGTAAGATTAATCTATTCTAGTCTTCCAGATATCAAGTAACTTATTATTATCTTTTACTCTTTCTTTCTCCCATTGAAAATAAGTGTCATTCCCTCCAGATAACGTAGTTATAACCTCATGTTTTCTGCAGGTACATATGCACAATATAAAGACTCATTGCACGGTACAATGTTTTTAAAATAGAAATTTAAATAAGTAGTTTTACTCCTTACCAAGGGTATGTTTTTATTACGTGGCCCTGAAGCAAGCAGGGTTACTGCTCTAAATAAACAGTCCTCAAAGCCCCGAAAAGTGTCCAGGAATGGATCTTTGGCTGCTGTAAATAAGGCATTGCTCCACTGATTCCCAAACCAAGGGGTTTATGTGGTGTTTAGGGACTATGGATGCTGGTCTCCCACACATGTGAAGGCAGTGAGCGTCCAAGCCCCACAGACAGCCCTTGTTACCACATTCTGTTGTTTAAATGGAAGGTATGTCTATCTGGCATACGCATTCCTTCTCCTTCCTCCCTCTCTCTATGTTATGGATGAGAATAAAGGATCATTTCAACTTTACATATGTTTGTAACTCGTAAGTCCACTGGAAATTTTACAGGAAGCATTGCCAAATTCTACTACTTTTTTGGTCCCAGACTCAGCTTTGAAAAATATGCTTAAAGTTTAAGCAAACTCTTACAAAGCATGGTTTTAAAAACCCCTCTATTCTTTACTACTTTTGATTCAAGTTGCCTCTGTTTCACCCAGAGTTTTGCAGAAAACCAGAAACACTTTAAATTGAATGCTCTGTCTGGACTATTTGCAGCATTATTCCTGTGGTCTTACCTACAAGGACATTTCAGCAACATAAATCACAGACATCTATTGGCCAGGTCCTCAGCTGGGCTAAACTAGCACACTTCCATTAATGTCCTTTCATGCCAGCTGGGAATATGGTCCATTCATTTCACTGGTATTAGGTCAGGGACAGATTTGGCCCAGTAAACGGTGGCAGCACAAACCAGAGCACAAGGCTGACACTTGGGTAGAACCAAACAGTCACAGTCTATCAAAGCGTATACCTCTTCCCATTTACTGCTTTTCCCTACCTGTGGATTCAGGAAGACGCATTCAGAAAGCAGCTTTACATCAGTCTGAGATTGATGACAATAATGGACAGGTTCTGACTTCAAATCCTGAAAAATCACCTCAATGACTATTTTCAGTTAAATCAAGCAGGGCAGAATTTGGCCCTGCATGCACAGCACCTGTTCCCAAATGTAGCTTTCCATTGCCTGTGCACTTTTCTTAGCAAAGGCAGATGAACAAGAGGGTGCATTTCTCCAGTTTCGTATGAAATATGTGTACAGGACTCTGGTGGGGCATGAATTGCCTAGTGCTTGTGGTCAAGAAGTATGTCAAATCATCAAAAGAATAGTAATTTTGTAATTCTGGAAACAAAAATCATGTTATTTTACAATCAAGGATGCCTGAAGTCTTCCTGTATCTCCTAGCAGTTATTATCTTGAAGGATATTTTATACCTTAGTTGTATGTTTCATATTAATTTAAAACTTGCTTCTTAAATTTCTGAACTCAAGGAGGGGAGGGGGTGAATCTTCTGACTTTCAGGATTCACATTCAGAGGATGTTTGTTCTTTTGCTGCATGTACTGTTTGTCCAGAACTAACCAGTTATTTCTCCGATGTGGGTTTATTGTGCCTTACAACAAATATGAAACTTAAGCGGAATGTACGCGTTAGAGGAGGGAATAATCAAGGAGACTTTACTGCACTGTTAGGTGATGCTGCCCTAGAGTGTATCATCAAACATATCTGTGCTTAATTACCCAACCAAAGAGATCTAAAGTATGTATGTTTGTTGTACTGTAATAGGGGTTTGTGCCTGGACAATTAAGTGTTTTATTTGTATTCTGAGATGATGTGAACTTATTTTTCTAAACACTATACTGAATAAACTTTATATTTATACACATCTTGTGTAAATATTTCAGTTTGAATATCATGCGAGGCTTCGAATTTTGAGTTAGAAAAGCAATCTAAAGTAGAAACTTGGCTTTAATGACTCATCATGGCAACTGGGAATACCTGTGCTCATCAGGGGTTTGATCTAAACCCTTCTTAAAGTAGAGCGAGGCTTTCTGTTGACTTGAGGGAGTTTTGTCAGACCCTAACTTTGCTTCCAAAATACTAAATTAAAAACCATAATTTTTGCATCTCATATTGAACCTAGCTGTTAAATCTGTGTCTCAAACCAAGTTTATACCATAATTAGTGAGATACTACTAAAATATGTTTCCACCTGCCGGTTAGGACTATAAGTATTTACTTGTGGCTGCCATGACATTGGCATGCTGTCTGTGTCAGGGGCTTTTTTGGGTAGGTAAATTCCTATTTGCTAAATTTGTGTTTGTTGAAATTTTCCTTTAAAATGTTTCCCATAGTGTCAGACTTGGTTTTGGCAGCCTTTTGAGAACAGCTTGAAATGTTACTTTCCCTTGATATTAAAGGATTTGAACACATTACCATATTACTTTAAATCTATGTTCCCAGTACCAGGATTGCCTAGTTAAGATTTTGATGCCAAAATGAGCAACAGTAAGGTCAAACAGACTAATCTTTACAGGTGAAATAGTCTCCCTTGCTGAAGCTATATATTCTTTAGAGGTAATTACCAGCCTGCACGTGCCAGCAGGAAAAGACGCCTTAAATTGTATTTAGGCCTTAGGAAGCAAGGTGAGGTCTGAGAGGGTTTATTTTTTTTAGTAGATCCAGTTAAAGACATAGTACCTATTATGTTCTTAATCACAAAGACATTGCCTTTCCTTACTGTTAGGCACCATTCCTCCACCTTTCCCATTCATCATATGTGTCCAGTTGCTCTACTCTGCTCCACCAACAGCAGTCCTGGTGGCAAAGCACAGGGAGTCACCTCCCAACCCCAGGAGCATCTCCCTTCTCTGCTTAAGACTGATCCATCTGATGCTCTGCAGCTGCCAAAGTTAAACCAGTTACCCGGGAGCAGCCCTAAGGTAGAGAGAGGCAATTGCCTTGTTGCCCCATTCCTGTTTCCTCCCCAAAAGCAGCACGCCTGACTCAGTCCGTGGTACTTCCCTTAGTTTTGCCTGAGCAGTAGGTCTGTGGTAATGTATTCCTGCTCTGCAGATACCAAGTTCCTAACTGATCCCTGGGCAGCAGCTCTGTCCCAGCTTTGCTTGGAGAAGGAGCTGAGGATCTAGAGCCATCCTGCAACCTGGCTGCGAGCAGCTTCCCTCATTTCTGCCTCCTGACCAAGGCAGGGGGAGGACCACCAGGACCACCACTGCTGGGTTGGCTCCAGCTGGGGGGAATCCCCTCTGGGAAGGCGTTTCTGGCTGTGCAGCCCCCACACTCCAGACCAGACGAGGTGCAGGGGTTGGAGAGCAAGAGAACCGGAAAGTCTCAGCATATGCAAATGTCAGAATTCTCCCTGAGCAGCCACCCATGCGGTATGCAGGATGAATCATGTCCTAACGGAGCACATTCCTGCTACTTTGGAGGGCTCTGCAGATGTGTTCCAGGTCACCCTGGGCGAGAAAACCACACACAGCCACGGGTTCCTTCTTCCCTGGCAGTCTGTGCAGGGGGGACAGCACCTTTGGAAGGGTGGGCAGCTGCCCCCCCACAAGCCCCTGCCTTTCAATTGGGGCCTTGGAATGCTGCAGGGAGGGAGGATGGGGGGCTGCCAAGGCAGTAGCAAGGATAAAACTGGGAGTAGGGAGGCCCAGGAAGATGGGCGGCTGCTCTTGATCGAGCAGGGAGACAAGCTGGGAAGGGAGAAAGTGTTGGAAGACAGCATTTACTATCCTCTCTTTCTGGCTTGACTTTTCCCCAGTGCCAGATCAGAAGGGATTTTGCTGCTCCAAGAGGCAGAGGTTGGGTCAGTAAAACAAGAGTTTAAAATAAATACTCAAAGCTTGGAAAGCAGAGGTCTCCTCACAGGGCTGCATCCCCTGTTGTGGTGATCTCTGGCTGCAGAAATCTCTGGGCTGGAGTCTTAGTCCGGTATATGGATACAGATCACATTTTTAATATAAAAGTACATTTTAGAAGGAAAACGATTCCCAGAAATGGGAATTCATCTGCCAAACAACGTGCACATAACCAACTTTATGCTTAGAGGTGCCAGAAAGTTCAGGAATGAGACCAACAATAAAAAACCAACACACGTGTGAAAAATCTACTGCATTAAAGCCAGATTCAATAAAAATAGCACCTAGTTTATGTGCTACAGAAGCTGGCACATGCCTCCAAAAGCTGAAGCAAAGAGGTAAAATGCTCAGAAGTTGCATGCAGTCCAGAGGAACTGAGCAACTCTGGAGCAGAGCTGATGGTTGCTCCATAACTCATGTACTATATTCTCTTGTGTAAGTACTTCAATTCTTCATCCTGCTACTTCTCGGGCAGAAAGACACAATTCGGAATACTTGGGGCTGATCAATAAGCTTTGTTGTTGCAGCCAAAGTGCTTTGTGATAGATCTTACATTACCCAAAAGGACTCCCGGAATGTTACACATCATTTTCTTTCCCGGTCTGCGAGCTGACAGCCCATGATTTCGGTGTTGGTGGTATCCCTTACGCTGCCTGCAGCTGTAAAGTGCAGCCCCTCCCCTGAGGCACTTACAGCATAGAGAAATAAAAGCTGGGATGGGAGAGGGGAGGAGGGCAGCCAGGCGAGGGGATGTGCCGGGGACGATGCCGGCCGTGGGTGGCAGAGGCAGGTTGCAAAGCCAGGTCTCTGACTCCCCCTGTTGCTTTGCCCACCGGCTCAGCCACCTCCCTGGGAGCACAATCCCGCTTGGATGCGATGTCCCCTGACAGCAGCAGGAGGGCTTTCTGCTGACACCAAAGCTGAGTTTGCTCCTTTCATTTATTTGCTGTGTTTACAGCCACCCTCTGACACCTAATGATATTGCTGTCGGTAACCAGACTGGCCCTGGACCAGCATCCCAGAGCCTGCAAGCACTCAGGCTCCAGAGAAACTGCTTCTGCCTGAGTCACCCCATCAGGGTGATGCACACACAGGCCCTGAAGGACTCCAAAGCCACCCACTTCCAGATCAAGGTGATCTGAGAAAGGTTTCGCGTGTGAAAAATCTCCCACCAAGCCCAGGGAGCCAAGGGGGTGGGATGCCCAGGAGAGTGAGGAAGGGTTAGTCCAAGAGCCTGAGCTCTGCATGCCCTTGCACGTCCTAACCCAGTGGTTTCTTAAAATGATAAATCAAGAACAAATGACAATTTAGAGCTTGTCAATGTCCTAGGAAGATGCTGGGGATTTTGCTATTTACTGCAAACCAAGGGGGATCAGAAGGCAGACCTGGAAGGCAACACTGCACCAACCCAAGTACATTTAGAATGCACATAAAAATACAGAGGTTGTCTGTGTTAAAAACATTATCTGTCGTGCTGTGTGCATGTGGGTAGAAGTGAGCACTGAGCAGATTAAGTCTGAAAAAAATTCTTTGTTTCGAGGTTCACTATGAACTTTTGTAAGAGGAGCAGCCTCAGCTCCCCCTTGCAGGCAACATATAATAGAGCCCAAATCCCAGAACTCCATAAGGGAACCGGGCTGAGGGTCAACACCCCCAGACAGGTGCAGATTCCTGACCTGCTGCTTCTAAATATGTTGTCCCCTTGCTCAGAGCCTGTGGCAGATGAGCAGCAGAGGCAGCAGGGTCTGACTGCCTTGTTAGTGCTGTCCTTGGAGAAGAAGCAGGCTCAAAAAGGATCAGTAAGAGAGCTGCAAACTCTAGGGGCATGATATCATCTGCATGTGTAAGGATTTAGGCACATCACACCCCTTTGTGGGGAATCACATTAGCTTCTGAATGCTGCTATAGCCTTTCTCTCCTCTTCCTTATAAATGTAGTGGTGTTCTCCCCAGAGCTTCAAAACACTGAGGTGTTTTTACTTCTTACGTTACCTGCAGGGTTTGATGTCCCTGAGATTTGCCAAGAAAGCAACCAACACAGGGACAGAAAAGCAAGATAGATTTACACATCCACCCATGAGGACGAGGGCTACCCCCCAGATAAATTCTGAGGAGGGGGTGTTTAGGGGCTGCTCTCATTTGCCACCTTCCACTCAGCCCTACGAGGGAGGGGGGACCCAGGACTTCCAAAAACAACAGTACCTGGAAGCAGGCTGCTGACAGCAGCCTATTTCGAAGTATTGCTTTTATCAGGAAGAGCCTGGAAGCACTCCCAGAGCACAGGGCATGCTGCACATACCAGGCAGGGTCGCATTGCGCTGGCCATCAGCACTGCAGGATGCCTGGTCCCAGCATGATCAGACCGTGCCAGCCAGCCCTCCGTGGCTCCACAGCAATTTAGTGGCCCAGTAGAGCAGTGCCAGGGGCACGTTTGGCACCTCCTGCTACACATGGCAGGTTTCAGTGAACCCATTGTGGGCTCAGCTTCTAGGAATAGCTTCCTATAGCTGCTGTGGGAGGGGTTTTGTGCAAACCAAAGGCAGAGTTAACCTGAGCCTCAAGTCAGCAAAGCTTCACCCTGCTCCTTTGGAAAAGTCAGTCCCAGCAAATAAGACTACTTGACTAGTTGTTCTTGGTCTTTGTTTGTTACCCTGTAATGACAGCAAGCATTGCTCACATACACATGGTGAGAAGTGCTGCTGTTCCTTCCAGATTTCCCTGAAAATCTATGGATCTTTACTGTTTGGGTTACAAAAGCAAGGCTTGTTCAGGTGAAGGCCACAACAAACAAGGAACAGTCATTTGCTGATGGACTGGAGGACCAGCCCCTCATACCAAAGTATAGGGTAGAGCCTATTTCTGTTCATTTCTTAACTATTCTCAATTCTGAGGATCTTTTTAGAAGCCATAATAAATTAAATATCCCTGTGGCATAAGCAGCTGCTATGAATGTACTCACAGCACTGGAGGGCCATACCTAAGCCCAAAACTAGACAACACTCCCACTTGGGTTTGAGTGGAGCCAAGTCCAGTGGAAGCAGTGCCTCCTGCCCTGCAAGCTCTACTTCCATTCTAAGCACCCCAGCCAGTGTTTCAGGATCCAGGTCTCCACCCTGTGTAACTTGTGCAGAATTGCCAGCTTATCTGTATTTAATAAGGACACCCTCTTCCAACATCTAAGATGTTCCTGAAAACACTAACACCGTGCTGAGTAGAAACCCTTGACCAAGAGATCGTAGTATTTTGACCTGGAACCACAAGATAATCTCTGTTTCAGAACAATTTCCCACCCATCCTACGTGGACTTTTCCCAGATCACATTTCCTCAGTTCATCGGGGCATGGAACAGCATCAAAAGGCTGGCAGATGCCAAGTTGTGTCGCTTCTAATGGCTCTTCCCTTTCCAAACAGCGTATCATGTCATCAAAGGCAACGAGGCTGGCATGACATAATTTGAGAATCCCACTTTATAGCTGGTAGAAACCGAATCCCAACAAGTCTGCCAGTAATGATATATTCCAGGTAATACAGGATTGAAATCTCCTGGCCCTAAGTCTCAGTCTTAAGCTTAAGCAATGCTCTGATTTGCCAACTTTCACAATTTATGAGCTTTGCAACATTTAGTAGCTGGTGAGAGAGCGGAAATAGGAAAGGGGGTTACGGCCACAGCTTCCTGATCAACTTCATTCTTAAGTTTCTTGCTTTAAAAAATACTAATGAATGTGGAGGTGTTAAAGGTCTCCAAACCAGAATGCATATGAATTTGGGTATATCACATTTATCTATCTCACTATATATAAGCATTTTATCTCAAAGCTGGAGTTGTCTGATGCTCTCCAAGCCTTTGGGCATGATACCACTATGTGCAACAAGACACTTCAAGAGGATAAACCAGGGTATCAAAAAGAAATGCCATTTTAGAAATAAAATAATAAATGGTCTACAAATTCAGCAATTTGTCAAAGATGCCTTTGGATCCAAATTTCCATAAACTTAAAATTAGACTTCTGAGTTAATTTACTAGACTATTGTAGTATAACCAGTAAAGCTAATAGCTGATTTTTAAAAAACCTCAGTATAACTCAAATTATAGAAAGTCCAGTTAAAGAAACATTTTGCTGACCTAAAAACAACCCCCAGAAAACAGCATACAAATGCATTTCTTAAAATCAGCTCTTGTAAGAGCAATTCTATATTTAAAAATTCAAGCAATTTTTTCCTACTTATCTATATAATATGGGCAGGATTTTCAGAGCATCCTGTGCCTGGCAGCTCCCACCAAGACTGGCAGCACAAGGCATCCTATGCCGGGTTATTCAAGGCCCCAGTGGAACACCAAACCTAAATATGTGTCTGCATGCAAACTGCATTTCTGTGTATCCATAATTATCACAAGCAAATGGGTCCCAGTTGTAACAAATGGTTTTCAGCTGAGTTATCACTCATAGCAAAGACCAGACAAACTTCAAGGGCTGTGGAAAAGGAGGCAGAAAAGGGAGAGAAACCTTCTTGATGTGCCTTGTATTAACTACTACCCTCAGCCCTGCTCCAGGGAAACTGAAACACTTGTTCTCCCAGACAAACCAAATCGACTTTGATATTTTTGTTTGCTGCAACATAGCAAGATAATGCAAGAAGAAAAATCACTGGGCTGCTCAGCTCACTCTGAGTTTTACTTAAAGCTTTGTCCTAGGACAGAAATTTGAAGGGGTAATAGTGTTCTTCCTTCAGTCCTGACTATAACGGGTATTAAAATGCACCAAATGCTTGTATTTTTGCAAAATAACAGGGAGCACAAAAAGAAAGATGGGTTATACTTTATTTTTCAAGTCCCAGTCAAAGGCAGCTTGAACTGTAACTATCCCAAGAGTAGATTATGTTAACCACTGGAAAACAAAAGTCCAGTTCCTAAACATCTGAATTTCCATCTACCCATCAGTACCACAGTAACAGCACTTCCCTCCTTTGCAGTGAGAGGCACAGCCAAGCTGGGATTCACTCATCTGGGATGGCACAGTCAAAATATTGAGGTTAGACCCTACTGATCAAACAGAAAACATATATAAAAATATATATTTAAATGTATCATAGATGTTTAAATAGATTATATAGTATATTTTCATATGTAGCATATATTTTATTATGTATTTCATGTAATATATACATAATATATATAATACATTCTTAGGATACTATTAAACTTACACAGGTGACTGTTCAGAATTGGCCTGGGTGCTCAGTCTCTCCCTCAGCTGTGCTAATGCCTCCCACCTCCTTATTCCTGCCCACCTTCCACCTCCTGTACACCAGGAGGAGTGTGAGCAGGGCACAGCAATAGCACTCTGCCCTTCCCCTCTGAGGAGGCTTTTTCCTTTCAATTTCAATAATATTTGGCCAATTCTGCTCCTCTTCAGTCCACATATAGAGAAGGGAAAGTTATTTATGATAGAATCAGAGATTGGTTTGGGTTGGAAGGGGTCTTTGAAGGTCATCTAGTTCCAACCCCCCTGCCATGTGCAGGGACACTTTCCACTAGACCAGGTTGCTCAGAGCCCCATCCAACCTGCCCTGGAACACTTCCAGGGATGGGGCATCCACAGCTTCTCTGGCCAACCTATGCCAGGGCCTCACCATCCTCAAAGTAAGTAATTCCTTCCTAACTTCTAATCTAAACCTACTCTCTTTTAGCTTGAAGCCATTCTCCCATGTCCTATCACTCCAGACCTTTGTGAAAGGTCCCTCTCCAGCTCCCTTGTAGCCCCTTAGGTACTGGAAGCTGCTCCAAGGTCTCCCCAGAGCCTTCTCTTCTCCAGGCTGAACAACCCCAACTCTCAGCCTTTCCCCACAGAAGAGGTGCTCAAGCTCTCTGAGATCTTTGTGCCTTGCCCTGGACTCGCTCCAGCAGCTTCACATCCTTCTTACCTCGGGGAGCCCAGAGCTGCACTCAGAACACCAGGTGGGGTCTCTCCAGAGCGGTGTGGAGCGGGAGAATCCCCTCTCTAGACCTGCTGCCCACACTGCTTTTGATGCAGGACGTGCTTGGCTTATGAGCCTTTCTTCTTCACACCTCTCCTCCCTTTTCATTTTAGCTGGGTCAGGAGGACAGCTCTGCACCAGTGGTGATGGAGCCAAGGCTGCACACTGCTTTACCTCCTGGTAGTGCATTTTAAGAGCCATTCCTCAAACAGACTGCAGTGCTGCTCCTTTCATTGTCTGTCTCCTAAATCCACCAGCACAGCTCTCAACCTGACAACAGGCTCACGGTGTCACTGACCCACCCAATGGAGCTGCCACAATTTTTCTGAGCAGCCACTTCTACCAGCAAACAGATCACACTCGCAAACCACTGACTGGAAAGTCTGCATGGTATGTGGCTTAATTTTCTTTTCCATAATGTGAAATCCAATCTGAAATGCACAGATTAGTTTACTAATCTGTGTAAATCCTATTAATAGCACTTACGCTGCTGCGCTCCCATTCACATTCTAACAAATCTGTTTGGACTGGCTTGGTTTTCCCTCATCTCCTGCAAGATCTTCACACCTGGTTGTGGTCACGTCTTCACAAGATAGCTGGCCACAAATGGAAACTTGTGCTTTACAGTCGTCTCTCATACTTTAATTCGTGTCCCATGGTCCATCATGTTCTGGATCAAAGCATTAGTGCTGTAAATCACCATGGTGCCATCGAAGCTAAAGGGATTATACAAAGGATTGCACAGCTTCAGTGGGGAAGGGCACAGCCCATACCCCTCCTTTCCCCCAGCATCACTGGCTTCTGCCCCTGCTCCCACTGCACCATGCCCCTCACAGCTCCCCTTGGCACCACAGTGATTCCACCCTGCCCTGGGCACCTTGCCCAAAACTGGGCCCAAACACCAGCAAAGGACCTGCTTGCAGGAAGATGACAGACAGTCTCTGAAGCCTCTGGATGTGTTCACACCAGCCCCATGCACATCCCCTTGTCACCTGTGGGTTTAGGGTGGCACACCTGGTACCAGGGCTTGTGACTGTCAGGAAGAGCAGCCTTGCTGGTAGCTGGGTGAGCTACAAATCCCCCCAAGCTCTGTGTGGCCTCTCAAAGAGAAGGCACCCTCTGTTCTGCTATAGAACAGACCATTCTCTATCTGAAACAACAATATTTACTTTTCCTACAGTGGGCTCCAGTGGCTCCCCATGTCGCAGTCATGGTGAGAAGGGTCAGCACCAGGAATGGGAGAGGAGAAGAGCAGGGATTGCATGCTTGGCTCCACCTTCCTAATCAAGCTGTGCATTAATTAGCTAATCCATCTCCACACTGCTGTCCCCTGCACTGCATTTCACCACCATCCCAGAGTCCTTGTAACTGAGCATCTTCCATCAAGCCCACAGCCTCAGCCCATCCCACAGCACACCAGCTCCATGCTGAGCCAGGGCCACGCTGTTCCCTTGGGATGAGGAGTCCCCCATGACCTTGGGCCAGGCTGGAATTCACCAAAACCAGTCCTTGGGAAGGACTCAGAGCTGCTGTCACTCCCAGCCTGTGCCCTTGCAGCCCTCCAGCACCTGCTGATGCATCCCGTGCCATGTGCCAGGCAGGAGAGGATGGATGTGAGAGGAGAAGACACCCTGCCAGGCAAGAGGTTTAGCAGCTTAAGACTTAACAGCTGGGAAGTTTTAACAGCAAACAAGAGAACATGGGAACTGTCAGGTGATGAAGGGAAAAGATCTACTCTAGATCATGGAAAGAAAGGGGTTTGAGGTAAAACTGTATTTACACAAGTTCACAGTAGGACAAACTCACTCCTGATCTCCCTGCCAAGGGGTCCCTGCTCCTTGCATGAGTCTCTTGGCTGTGTGATCCCCACCATCCAGCTCTCCACAATTCCCAGGGTCAAGCAAGGCTCTGAAGTGCTTTCACTAACCTCAATAAAAAGGGTGGACCTGCAGTGCTGAGCCAGTCAGCAGAGTTCTAGTTAGGTTTCCAGTGGTTTTTCTACCAGAGGGTTCAAAGAATTATTAGCATAAAAGATTTGTGGCTCTTCTCTTCTTCCCCATAGCTGAACTGCACCCACTCCCCATCCAAAAGCATATGGATTTTCTCTCATCACTGTAGAAACTTTTCAAGGTCAATACAGCTTCACTCTCACCTAGTTTCCTCTAAAATGGTTTTAATGTTTTTATTACCTGAGTAATTCCTGGTGGTTTACATGAACATTAGCTCAGGAATTGTTTGTGATTCCTCAGTATCATGGGAGAAATGTTTTAAAAGCATTACCCACACTCAAGAAATTCTCCCCAAATTCTCTTTTACAAAGGGTTCTTACTTGTTACCTGTGTTAAAGCTTGCCTGTGAAACAGCTGTTTGCTTATAGACCTTTAATCTCTTGGTAAAGGTGTCTGTTGTGAGATATTAAAATGCCACAGAGAAAGAAAAAACTCAAACACGAAAAAATAGAGGAATTTTTAGAGAGAGCCAGCCAGCCAAATACAATATGTGGGCAGACAGAATCAGAAGCACTGGCTGCAGTACAAACCCAAGAGGCATCAGACAAACCACCTCAGCCACAATGGTAGGGATTCACCAGCAAAAGGAATGTAGAAAACAAAATGGGGGAAGGTCCCCCCTCTTCCTCATCCCCAAAAGACTCTCTGACATGGTCGGTGCCTCCAGTGCATGCAAATGTGCCACTTGGGAAAGGCAAACAGGGACCTGCTGGCTGGGAATTTTGCCTTTGGTGTCGTGCCTGCCCAACCCTGCGCAGGCAGACCTCAGGAACAGTGATGCTTAAAATACTAAGGGTGAGATGAGAGCAGGGGAACAGCCCATCTCAACCCTTTGTACACTCACTGAGGTCCTTTGTAAAACTGGCATGATTTCTATCACCTTTGCTGCAGGATATCATGTACTGATGGCTGGAGACCTTGTTCCGATGTGCAGATTGTGTGTGCTCACAGCCAGCCTGTGCTCATCTGTCCTGTGCCCCTTCTGTCCTTCCCCTTAAACAGCTCCTTCCTCTCAGACTTGGTTATAGGGGACAGTCACACTCCCTTCTCTCACCTCTGCCTTTGCTGCACAGCCTGACCAAGCTTGCAAAGAGTTCCTTGTCCTGGTGTCAAAACCTGTGTCACATGCCGTGGTCAGCTGAGACACAGCACACCCTGGAAGAGCCCTGCTGGTTTTGCACACCCAAGGAGCTCATAAGTCACCTTCTCCTCCCTGTTGCTCACAGTCCTTGAATGAACACGCAGGAGAGATACATACAAAAGGTGGACTGAACTCACAGCTGCTCCTCAAACCCTGCCCAAGGACAGACTCATGAGCTCCAGCTGCTCATTCTCAGGCACTATCAGGACTTTCTGCCCCTGCCTGTCCCCAGGAGGGAGGCTGCTGCCTTGCCATGGTCTTGGCAGAAGTAATGGTGTGTCCATGGTCATCTCAGAGTGCAGCCTATTGCACTAATGCCCTCTGCAGCAGCAGGTGACTTCAGCTGGTACATCAGATGACAAATGTGGCTGCTCATGCTTTAGCTATGGGGGAACAAAGATCTTTAGGAAGGATAAGATGGACAGGACTTCATGTAGGCTGGTAGAGGGGCTAAAATCCTAGATCACAACGAACTTTACAGCCTGGCTCATCCTAGCTTTTGGCTTCAGAAGTTCAGGGTTCAATTTCTGCTACAAAGTTTGGTGTTGATTCCTGGAACTCACTGAGGCATTTCCTGCTTCCACCCAGCACTCACCAGGGTGCCAAGGGAATATCTGCATTGTCTGTTGTAAATGAGCTCTGGGGGCAGTGGCAGAGGAATTACTATACAATTTTCTCTACATCAGCCCTGCAAACTTCTTTTACACCTACCTGGAGTGTAAGTTTTCTATCATGGAGCAGCCTCTCCTCTATCTCCAATGCTAAGTTGCACAGGACCCCATGTGTCTCTGAGATAAAATTCCCTTTCAAATTAACTTTAATGGAAGCATTTATATTTAATATTGGCTCCTGTGTAGAGGATCACAAGTTCTGGCCTTGGTATTATTGTCCTGTCCTCCACGAGCAAACACAAGTAAGCTGCCAACACACTGCTCAAAGCTACATCCTACAGCTCCTCTGTCCCACTGAGGTCTGTGTGCTTGGGAAGAAGTTACAGGGATGCCAGCCTTGGCCATGACCACACTGTCTTTAAAGAGGAATGCTTTGGAAAGTGATTGTGTACAAAAGTAATCACAAAAAAACCACCAAATTTTTCATGCCATCCTCATGCTCAGCCAAACAGCTTCTCCGAGCACTCACCTATTACAACTAATAATAAAGATAAGTTTCTACTATCACAACCTTACCTCACAAAGTGTACCCCCAGGTGCAGTCACAGATGTGCTTTGGGAGCTTTTCCATAAGTGGACCACTGGAAATCTCCCAGAACTGAAGTGATTTCACTTGTTATTCAAAGAGACAAGAAAAAGGGGAGGGGAGAAAAATACAGTCATCAGATTAGACACTGTCATTTGACCCACTCAAGGCACAAAGGACATTAAATTGAACTGAAACTCAAATTTAATGAAGCTGAGAGACACAAACCTGTGTTCAATTAGCCGACAAGGTTCACAGCCACAAAGTATCACGGAGGCCAAGAGGCTGTCACCAAAAGTGTGGAAATATATACATTTGTACACACATATATATACACCTACACACACAAACACGTGAGGGTATATATATGTATAAGTGTGTTCTCTCAGGGCTGAAAGGGACCTGACAACACCATTCAGTCTTTTCCCCAGATCCAAGATGAGATCAAATAGACGTCGGTATTTTCTGACAGATGTTTGTCTAGACCTGTTTTTAACAGAGAATCTCCCACCTCCCCGGGCAATTTATTCCAACACTTCCTTTTCTTCTTCAGCCTTCTACACACACGCACAGGTATATTTATCTCAGAAGGTGAGCGGGGCAGTCTCTGATGACTTGCACTTCAAAAGGCTTGTTAACTCATTTCTCATGGCAAGATCTTTCTTGCGAATGACGTACGAGCCCAAAAGATCCCATCGTGACCTGAGGTGACAGGCTGAGCTTGGGGGACCAGCAGATGGGTTAAGGGGGGAAAATGGGGAAAGGAGGGGGAAATTCAGTCCTTTCCTCATTAACCCATCAGATTTGTTTGCTGATAAAAGAGAGACCAGTTTTGTACACTCCATTTTTAGGCTCGAACATTAAGTTCCTCTGTTTTTTGATAAAATAAATACACTTGTGGCTTCCTCAGCAGCCACCTCGGAAGAGATGCTGTCCTGTCAAACTTAAGTAAGGCAGAGGAGGGGATGAGGAATGAGGCTGCGCAGCTGGAATATGTAAATGGCAGGATGGAGAGTAGCACTTTTCCAGCCACGCTGGATATCTATTACCTCCACTTTTGGACTGACAATGCACCAAATGTTTCATTGCCTGGGGCCTTACAAAGCTGACTGGCTTTTTTAGCTGAAAGCACTAACGTAGAAAGGCAATTGGGAATTAATTATTTAATGTGGTTCTCATTGGCAGAAAGCTTCCACCCCTCCTGCATCTCAGCTACCAGTATACATATGTTGCTTTTCTTCAGACTACAGTGCTTAGACAGCAGCAGAAAATGACAGCTAAACCCCATTCCCATTTGCAATGAACTCCATTTAAATCGACAGATTTGCATTCAATAACCAAGGGCAGAGTTTAGCCCCGTGCTAGGAAAACATCATTTGTGACAAAAACCATAAACAAATTGTAGCCTCTCCATCTCTGAAAATCTGCTGCCTCATACCTCCGCTCCCAAACTCCCTCTCTGACAGGCAGCAGAAGAATATTTCTATTTAAAAATTAAAATCCAAGGCAAGTAGCCCTATTAGTAGAATATCAGGCCAAACTCCCTTTAATGTGGCTGTTTGGATGCCTCACTGGAGCAGGCAGAAAGGTGTATCCTGAATCCACACTGCATGTTGGTTCAGGTCCAGCTTCTCCCGGATTCTCAAGATAAGCATCTATTTCATTTAGAGCCTTTTTAGTTATGACCTGTGAAGAAGCAAATGTCCTTTTGAAGATCTCCCTGTAACAGCTGCATGCCAGAGACTCCTGGCCAAGTTGCTTAAGAGCTTAAGGATCAGGCCCCATGTATTTAAAAAATAAAGTGCAAAATAAGATTCTGCAGCAGGGCTGGGAAGGGGCATGAACTTACCTGTCACCCATCATACGTGGGAAACTGGTAACTTCTTCTCACAGTCATCACCTCTGGAATCATTCTGGATGAAGCTCCAACAACATCCTATTGAAATTCAGTGTAGTGAATTACACCAGGAATTATTATATTGCAAAGTGTCATATTTTTCCAAACATGAAATATATTGGGTTTGCTTTTTTTCCAGCTCTTCAGATGAAAGAAATACAGCTGTACAGATGTTCTTTTCTAAGATCCAGTGGCATGAAACCTGAAATGCCCCAGTAAGTTTCAGGAGTGAGAAGTTTTAATCACCATGGAAGCACAACACTTTTGAAGGTCTATGAAATTATACACCCAGGTCTGAGAAGGGTAAACTTATCCGTCTGGGCAGATCTGCTGATAAACAGAGACAACTCATTTTCTCCTGGAAAGCTGCATTACATGTTGTTTGAAAAAATAATCAGTTGTTAGAGACAGGTTTATGTTGGGAAGGGAAAGGACAGAAAAAACAGTGCCGGGAGAGGCTGTCTGTAAAGGAAAAGGAAAGGCAGCGTGAAAGTACTCTCTTCACTTAAGTGATTCCCTGCAATTCAGGAGGTGGAAGAGAAGACGGGCTGAGCATCTCTCAGGGCCAGACAGAGCAGGGCTGGCGACGACAGAGGCATATGGAGACCCACCCAGGGCGCAGACAGAGCGGGGGACCCCCAGACCTCGGCTTACGCAAGGTGACCTTTCCCCTCTCTAAAATTTCAAAGCTGGCGTTGCCGGCGCTGAACAGACTGTGTGCCATATGTAACATGACCTCAGCTCTGCTCTGCCAAGCCACTGATGGCATCACTAATGAGAGGTGAAAGGTCCCCTTCTTGCAGCTCACTCGGAAACCCACCGAGGCGGTGGGTGCAGGACAGGCCCCCCAGCTCTGTAGCCTTGCAGGCAGATACTCACTGTCCCCCTGACCCCACTTCCCTGCAGGCAGGGCTTTGCTGCCCCCCAGCCCCATATCCCCGCAGGCAGGTGCCCACTGACCCACCACAGGGACACACACTCATCCAAGGGGTGGATGATGCCTCTTCCCTTGGCCCAGCCAAAACTGGCACAGTCCCCCAGCAAGGGAAACATTTGTTCAGTACCCAAATGCAAAGCAGATAGGCAAATAGAGCCCTGGATGTAAATCCTGTCCCCGGTCTGGCTGCCACCCCTCCAGCCACTGGGCAGCACCTTGCTCCAAGCACGGATCATGTGTGGGCATCAGCCAGGTGGGGAGACAGATTTGGGCTTGAGGATGATGTGAAAGGAGGGGGTCCCTGGGATGCCCTCCTCAAGCCAGGAAGGGCCTGAAATTTAATTTCTCTTCCAGCATTTTACACTAGAGCCATTGCAATGTCTTGAAAAAACAAACAAACCCAAAAAAACTCCACTGCACTCCCTCCAACAATTTTTTTAAAAAAAAAATTAGCGGGTTTGGGTTCTTTTCCCAGTTTTCCCGGTGTCCAGCGCCCCCCTGCCCCAGCCATCACCTAAGGAAGGGACAGATGGGACCCACTCACACTCTGCTCCTGAGCACCCGGCTTCCTGCCCCAGACACACGTGGGGATGGTCCACGGGTTCATGGGTGGGTGTCACTGATGGGGGGGGGTACACGCATGGATGGGGTGTGGATACATGAGTGGATACACGTTCACAGGGCTGTGGGAGTGTTCACATGGCTCAGCATGTGCACACACGGGTGTCTGCCCACGGGAGTGCAGGCGGGGATGTCTGTGCCACTTGAGGAGCTGCACACACACAGGGGTGGGGGGGAGTGGGCTCACCCGTGGGTGGGAGAGTGCACACGGGTGAATTTTGGGGTGTCGGCATCCGGAGGAGGGACACAGGTGTGTGTGTCTGTGCACATCAGTGGGTGCTGGGGCGCTGCCTGCGGGGTGACTGGGCGCACAGGGGTGGGTGCTGCAGCACGGGCTTGGCGTGGGTGCAGGCAGGGGATGGGGTGCCCTGCAGTGCCAGCCCAGCCCGGGGGGACCGCGCTGGAGCCGCCCCGCGGCGCGAAGGAGGCGCCCGTGGTTTGTTTCCCTTTCGCGAGTGACTCATCCCTGGCAGATGTGGCACCGCCGAGGTGCAGCGAGAACCCACCCACGCACTCGGTTCATTTACCACCCGCGACCGTGTCCCGCCTCCCCACGAAGGGCCGGACCCCGCGGGGAAGGGGCTGGCTTTACCCCTCGCTGCTTTTCTGCAGGGGACTCATTTTCACATCGCATCCGGCGCTGAGGAATTAAATTATTCGTTTCGAACACTTATTCCGCCCCACCATCCAGCACACCCTCCTCTCACAGGGGGGCAGACGAAGATGCCCACGCGTGTTGAGTTGCGCTGGGACATATCCCACTGCCGGTCGCGGAGCGGCTGTGGAGGGGCAGCCGGGGAGTGTTTTACTCCCACGGGGGAGAACGCATCTCGGGTGAGCATCCTGCCCCGGTGCGGGGAAGCAGCGCTCGAACACGCGGCAGCCCCGCGCCTGGTTGGCCTCAGCCCGATTCCAGCTGCTTTATCTTGCTTATTTAAATAAATAAAAAATAAGGAAAAGGGGCCGAAGCTGCAATTACCATTGTCTCGGGAAACGGGAGGAAAACAACGTCGCGGAAAAGCGAATCGCCGCGCTGATACCGCGCGGGTCGCTCCCATATCCCCTCCCCTCCCCGGCGTGGGGATCCCACCTCCCTCCGTGGGACTTCCACCCCCACTGGAGGGGGTGCGGACCCGCCCGGCAGCGCTGAGGGGCTTTGGGGAGGTGTGAGCAGCTGGGGATGGAGGGGCTAGGGGTCTCCCCCCTTTGCGTGGGGGGACTGCAACTAATGGGGGGAGCTGCGCGGTCCGCAGGCGTGTGGGTACCCGAGGGTCGTGCCAGGGACACGGACACGCGGGGGAGATGCAGCCCAGCCAGTGCTGGCTGGAAGGAAAGCCGGCAGGCTTCTGTGCAGAAAAGGAGTTAAACCCCGCCGTTGTCCTTTGATTTAGGAAATGGCTCATCCAATTCAGTTCCAGATTATTCAGGGGCAGGCTGCCTCGCTCGCTCCCTCTCTCCCCACACCAGCCCAAACATCTTGAAGTAATCAGCAGCTGAGAACGGAGACGTCCCCCTGGCATCTCAGGTTAAAGAAGGAGGTCCAGGAAAATGTGGTAGAGCCATTACAAGAAACCTGAGATGCATTCATCAGAGACTCCAATTGCCATCGCATTAGGATTGATTAGAGACCAGCAGTACCGTAATGACCCGGAAAGCAGGGCATACGGGGATTATTAATATCAGACTTCTCAAAGAAAAAAAAGAAAAAAAGAAAAAAAAAGAGGGAGGCAAAAAAAAAAAAAAAAAGGAAAAGAGGGAAGGAGGAGGAGGGAAAATTTAAAAAAACAAAAGCGCAGCGCGGGGCTGCTGCTCCGATGCAGACTTACCTGAGAGCACAGGCACCGGCGAGCCGCAGGGACGACAATTTATCAAACTTCTGGGGAAGAAAAAGCGAACAAATATGGGGAAAAAAACCACCTCTGGACCCTCTGAAATCGCCCGCTCCCATGCACGGGTCTCACAGAGACTCCCCGGGCCGGGCGGGCCGCGGTTCGGGGGTCCCAGTCCCCCTCCCAGGCCAAAGAACTCCGGACCCCGGGCTGGCGACAGCAAGGACAAGTTAAGAAGCCACCAAAGAGGAGCAAGGAGACCTCGGTGGTTCGTCTCCTTCTCAGTTCCCTGCGCCAAAACAAATCAGCCCCTCCTGGTCTCGGTTTAAATGTAGCTCACTGGATAATTAACTCCATCTTTCCAGCCCTGCTTTAACTGTTTATTTAGTGTCACCCCGTATTACCGTCACTAGCACTTTCCTCTGAACAGGAGGAGCTGGAGGGTTTCACCTCCCAAAAGGAAATTTTTCGTAGCTTAAAAGAATCAGTATCCAGGAGGTACATTAGCGAAGAGGAAAAGGGGGGGACGGGGACTGGGGGCTCCCATGGCAAAAGCAGGAGGAAATAAGGATGGAGAGGGGGACAGGGACAGAAAGACGTATCGGCCCTCGGAGAGAGGGGAAAAAAAAAAACAAACCAACGCGTGATCACCTCTAATCCTTTGAAAAATGTCCCGGTAAGTGCGCGAAGAAAGAGCCCTTTGTGCCCTGGGGATCGGCCACGCCGGGAAGGCCTTATCCTTATCCTCATCCTGCCCCACCATCCCGGCCCGGCCCTTCTCCGGCAGCCCCGGCCCGGCCTGACCCCGCTGGGTGCGGGGGGACCCCCGCCACCACCGGGGACCCCCGGGGCTCGGGGGGCCCGGGCAGGGACGCGGCCCCCGCCCCGCGGACACCGGCTTTGTTTTTACAGGTGTCGGGAGGGCAATTTACTAACAAGTAATTAAAGGTCGCACCGGTTTGCAGGCGCGCCGGGCCAGAGGCTCCTGCAAGAGAAGAGCGGTGCATATGGAGAGGGGTTTGTCCTTCCTCATTAAAAAATAGAATAATAAAGGAGGGGGGGGGAGAGGGAGAGAAAGAAAATACAAATCATTTATTGTTGGGGAATAAGCCGGGAAGCTGGCTGTCTCCCTGCGCCTCGCATTCGGCAGGGAAGGCGGCGCGGATCCGGTATCACGTTGCAGATCCTCACTCGAGATAACGAAATGCGATCTATTTTTCAGAACAGCAAGTGGATGGGAAAGGAGCCTCTACAACACAAACCTCATTGACTTAATGGGTCGGTTTTGGATTTCGCCTTCGAAAGGTTCGGCAAGCGGCAGCGTTGTGTTTCTGCCCCGCCGGCTCCCAGCCTCCAGCCCCGGTTCCTCATCCCGACGAGACGCGGCTCCCAAAAAAACCGTCGTTGGTTTTATTTTGTTGCGTTATTTTGTTTCCTCCAGACCCTCACACTTACAGAAAAAAAAAAAAATAAAAATTTATTTTTGCTTGGGGAAGAGCTTTATTTCTAAGCTCGGGGACACATGGGGGATGTATTCGGGTTATCTTTTTCTGCTTTGTTTTGGTGTGCTGGCAAAATCAAGGGGAAACCTGCAGAACGTTGCGTGGGCTCCATCCTCATCCCCGCTCCGCGCTGTACAACGCCACATCGAATAAACAAGGGAATAGGTGAATTCCCCGCACCGACAGAGCCGATGGGTGCCTGGGCAAGGGGGGAGAGGAGCGAAGGGCCCCTCATCCGGCCGCCTTCTCTCCGCGGGCGCGGAGCGGGCAGGCCCCGGTGGCGGGGGCAGCTCCGGGGAGCGCGGTGATGCTGCCCCGGTGATGCTGCCCCGATGGTGCTGCCCCAATGATGCTGTCCCGGTGATGCTGCCGGGCTGCTCCTGCTCCTCCGGGAAAGGAAGGACCGAGAGCGGCCGGCGGCAGCTCCGCGCCGTTGTGTTGCTCGGTAGCTTTATGCTCATTTGCATCTGCCTTGTTTATACTTTCTTTTTTTATTGAGCGGCTCGAAACTGTTGTTGTTTTCTTGTTGTTTTGTTTTGTTTTGTTTTCTGGGTGATTCTCAAAAGCTAAATGAAATAGGCTGTTCTGGGAATACATTTACCTCTTTCCACAATTTAAAATGAAAAGTTCCATGTTTTTAGGAAAACCAGCCCCGGGCCATAACGAGCATTGATGCTGAGCGGTTCTCGCCTGCAGTAACACCCAGGTAGACCCCGGCGAGTCTGTCCCCTCCTTGTGTGGATTTTGATGAGACGGAAGAATAAAGTCCCGCTCGGGAATCTCGAGTAAGCCTCGGCTCAGCCCTCGCCCGTCCCTGTCAGCTCTTCCGCCGGCCGCACTGGGATAATTTGCTTATTCCCACAAAGAGCGGTGTTTGTTTTGGTCGGCCTTTTAAGGGAGAAAGAAAAATAAAAAAAAAAAAAAAAAAGAGAAGAAATGAGGGCAAGAAAAACACACACTCGTTAAAATGATCAGGGGCTTCCTCAGCCCCGAGTTGCGATCCTTTCCTTCTCGTGCAGAAGTTACAAACCCTCAGTTCCGTGCTCTTCCCGGACTAAGCACCTTATTAGAAAGAAGAAAATAAAATTAAAAATTAATAACAATAGACAGAAGCGATGGGGGAGCCCACCCCCAGGCTGGGCAGGGCGCTGCTCCTCCAGGACGCGGCCGCGGGCAAGCCCATACCTTATAATTCTGCGCACTTGCTCCAGACTTTAGGGTATTAGTTGATTTTAGAGCCGGGTTTAAGGCTTCGTTCCGGTCCCCACACAGCTGCCTTGTCAATAAGGATCTGTTCCAAGCAGACATTCCTTCTGGGAGGACATTGCAGCTCTTTAAGACTTCATCTGCAACATCATAAGTACTAAAATAAAATGGCAAGGGAAAATTACCAGACACATGGTCATGGGATATGGAAGTGCCCTGACTCCAGCGGACATAGTACAGTCGCTGTACAGACTGGGTGGCAGGGGCTTAATTTAAACAGCCCCGAGACGCGAAGTACGTGGGAAAAACAACAATCCGGAATTAGGAAAATATCGGGACCGGCCTTTCCCATGTCGTATCGCGGGCAGAGGCTGCGGGCAGGGAGCGGGCAGCGGGAGAGCCGCCGGCTCCGAACCCTGCGGCTCCCCGGCCGTGAACGGGCTCCTCTTCACTTGGAGCATTAAACTCAAATAAATCCAGCTTGGAAGGTCAAATAAATCCGAGCGTCTTTAGTGCGGACAAACAGGTTTTAAAGAGCCCCGCGATGGCTCCTAGCACCATTCATTCTTGAATCCAAAGCGTTCTGGAGTGCGCTTAAAATACGGGTTTCGACTTATCTAATCAAAGATAAATACAGCCATAAAGACACCCCCTGTCCCCCGCGCCCTGCCCTTATCTCCCCGCATTGTCCTCACCTCCCTGCTGACAATAGATTATCTTTGCTTAGGGAGCCTAATTGTTTTCTAATTTTTTTTTAATAATTGCTTTTGAGCGAGGTGTGCAAATGAGGATTAGGCTAATTAAAGCGCCGCCGGTGGGTGCAGCGCCGCTGCCCGCCCTTCTGCGAGGGGTTCCGCGGGGAATGGGGCAGAGCGTGGGGCAGGAAGGGGCGCACGGGCCCCGCGTGCTATGTAGCTATTCAGTAAAACATTATTTATTCATCCTCAGCACTGAGGAAATTAAATACGGGCTGGCTTGGCAGGGGATGGCGAGCGGGCGGAGAGGATGGGGGTGGGGGGAGTGCGGTCGGCGGGGGGGCAGGAGTTTTGGGGCGGAAAAAAAAAAAAAAAAAAGTTGGAAGGAAG
>JAWWEW010000165.1:58463026-58504254 GCA_035583185.1 Anabacerthia variegaticeps
GGGAATTAAAAAAAAAAAAAAAAAAAAGGAAAAATAGAAAATAAAAAAAACCTAACCCCAGCTGGATCCGATTCCACCCAAACAAATCCCAGCGCCGAGGGCACGGTGGGGCAGGGGCGGCCGGCACATCCCTGCTGCTGCCCGGCCGGGTCCCCGAGGAGCTGGGACGGGGACAGAGGGAGCGAACCGCTGTACTGAGCCCTGTGTCGGAGAGGGAGGAGCGAGGGGAAGTTACGTTTACATTTTTCATATTTAGCCTTACCAGAAAGATTTCGATGTAGTTTAAATTAAAAAAAAAAAAAAAAAAGGAGTGAGAAAAAAAATAATCAAACGCTGCAGTATTAGAGTTTTACCAAGTGCCTGTGTCTGAGCGCGGCCGTGCGAGTTACTGAGAGGGCTCCCGTGGGCCCGCGTCCCCCAGCTTCCTCCTCCTCGGTGGCGAAATGCATCAATGTGGCTAAAAATTAGGATAATAATAGTAATAATAATAAAAGTCGACGGCCGTTTTTCTCCCAAACGAGTATCCCCCAGGCTGCCCTGCCACCTTCCCGTTGCCTTCTCCCCTCTGTCCCAGCTCGCCGCCTCCCTCCTCCGGCTTGCAGAGAGCCCGCGGATGACGCTGCTTGTCTCGAGTATTTGTTACCAAAAATCGCATGTGCTTTCAGGTTTATTTTCTATTGTACCTAAACAGTCTAAATTAAACAACGCTGATGGCAGAACACCCAGGCTGCGCTTTTCTTTGCAGGGATTCTTTGCCCGTGCCCCTCTGCGCACCCTAACCCTCCTCCCCACGGGCTGCAGCGGAGGTGCTTCGGGGCTGCGGGCGAGCCGGGGACTTCACAACCGAGGAAGGATGGGGACAGGGGACCCGCCTTGCTCGGGTTCGCCCCATGGGAGCCGGGCGGCCGGCTGGGAGGGAGCAGCTGGCCCCCGCCGTCCGCCCCGTCGGGGCCTCGCTGGTGCCGGTCCCCCCTGTTAGCGTTTTGCATCATTAAGAGCGTGTTTATTTAAGTCGCTGCCGTGTTTGTGCTCGGGGTCTTGGGCCATGGAGAAATGTCACCCTCTGCAGGAGGGTCTTGCCCGGCCGGAGCGCTCCCCGTCTCTCCCGCTCCATCCCCAGCGGGCCCGCCGGGCCCGGCACCAGGACACTCTCCCGAAACACCCGTGGAGCCCCCACCCGCGCCCGGACGGGGCGACGGATCCGTCCCCACCCCTCGCCCTCCTCGGCTCCGGCTGCTGGGATGGTTTCCCTCCTCCCTCCGGACGGGCACCGGCCGCCCCCTCGGGGAACCCGGCCCAGATCCCGCCGTGCTTCCTGCGCCCACGGCCTTTTGCGAGGGCATGGCCGGGGCAGTGCAGCATCCCCCTCTCGGGCGGGACACAGCGTGGCTCCGTGGGAGCAGGGCGGAGGGCGCAAATCCCGCGCAGGGACGCGCAAACCGCGCGGGTGGGCTCGCAGCTGCTTGTCTGCGCACATCGGTGGCCAGGAGGGGAGCGGGGGCAAGACCCGACGTTTTGGGGGAGCATGGACCCCCCTCTTGGTGTGCAGCGCCCCTGACCCCGGGTGACCGGCTCGGAGGGAGGACCAGAGGCATATCCCGCTGCTGGGACCTCAGAGGACGGGACGGGAGGGTCCCTGCCCAGTGGTCCAGGCTCGTCCTCTTCGCCCTTCCCGGGGACCCTCATCACTCTTCCCGGGGGACTCATCCAGCCCCGCCGTGATCCGTCACAAAGCAGCGCAGCCACTCCCAGCCCCTCGGGCAGAAAGAGGGGAACCCCCATGGAAATGAGGCTTTTAGGGTGAGCAGCTGCGGGCTCTGCGCCTCAGCTCCGGGTTTTTTTCCTCAAACCACGGGCTCGGTGAAGAGGAAGGATAAATATTGCCCAGGGCGGGCAGGGAAGCCAAGCAGGGACTCACAAGCCAGGAATTATTTTCAAAGCAAACAGCGCGGAGGTGCTTCTTGCGGCAGCGCTGACCGTCGGAGGGTGGCGGTGAGCTGCCAGGGGATGCCCACCGGGACCAAGACCCCCTTTCCAGGGCTCACCTGCGGCCAGGGGTGCTCTCAGGCCCGACGGCAGCGGAGCGGGACCGCACAGCACCACGCATGTCGTGCCCCGGCCGCAGAACCCTACCCACCTCCCCATCCTGCGTTTCCCCACCAGGGAGAGGGGACGAGGTTGCCAACAGCCGGATGGTGGCAGTGAGGGATGGAGGGTGCTGAGGGCACCCCCTGGAAATAACTCCCCGGGCGACAGGAAGGTAGGAGCAGGGAGGCCGTGGAGCTGAGCCAGGCGCAGGTTGTTGAGCTCTCCTCGATTAGGCTTGACCTCGCAGCAAGCTTTTCACAGCAGAGCCAGCCTGGGGAGGCAGCCTGGGGCTCTTTCTCACCTAGCTCTGCTTTGTATTTCCACCGGCAAGAAGGAGTTAATTTGCCGCCCCCAATCCCACTCACCCCCCAGGACAGATTTCACACTGTGTCCAGGTCAGCCAAAAAAGGGGAGGAAATGGAGAACAGCAGAATGATTAATTCTACCTGCTTTTCCCATGAGTGATCACCTGCTTTCGGGGTCATGAATAGCAGGTAGCTCTCTCCATCTCCAGCTCTGAGAGGCTCATTTGTTTGGTGACAGCTGAGTGACAAGACCTGAAATCCGAGCCCTCAACTTTGCCTGATGTGTGGATAAAACCCTGGATGTTCCCTCAAACATTTCAGGAAATGAAAGTTGTAACGCGATCCCTTGTGCGCCCACATCTCCCCCAGCAACACACAAAAGCTCAAAGGAACCTTCTCGGATTAAATTCAGCCTGGAGAGGATGGAAGGAAAATGGAGAGCAGGCTGAGAAAGCTGGGGCTGGCTGGCTTTTCTTCAGCACTTATTGGAAATGTCTGTCCAAAGCAGGGATTTAGAAAGGTCACCTCTACCGTAAGTGCTTCTTCCTCCACCAGAGTCAGATGGGCAGCCCGCTGCTCCCCAGCCTGCCTCCACCTTGGGGGCAGCCTGGGGGGTGTGGGGTGCGCTGAGATTCCCCACGCAGGAAGTTCAGAGTACGAAAACAAACGCCCAAGGAGAAAGCCAGCCCCCTTCTCTCTCCTCAGTTTCAATTTCCTATGTCACTTTGAGCCAGCGCTGTCCCATGCACAAGCCACACGCCTGCTCTGCCCCTGCCCCACTGCCAGCCCCTGCCCACTCCCCTTCCCCACCAGCTCCCCAGGCCCCCAGAGGGGCAGGTAGGGTCCCTCTCTGGGCTCCCACAATCCCAGGCCATGTGCTGACAAATCCTCCACAGAGGCCCATGGTGAGGAGTGGATGCTCACTCAGCCCATGGATGTAAGTGCAGCATTTCCAGGCCTGGCTCCCTAAAGCTTGCACACCCCCAGCTGCAACACCAGGAGCCCAGAGCTGAGATGTGGTCAGGAGATATTCATACTCTGTGTCTTTGAAACCCAGGCCTGAACAGCCAGACATTGGAGTTTCATTTTGAGCACACAGGTTTGGGAACGTCAGCAATGCAATGAGGTTGGGTGTGCAGTACAGGCAGGATTGGGCCAAGGCATCCCGACTCCCTCTCTCCCTGGTAGATGGTTTTATGGAGCTGCCTGTCACTAGGCAGCCAGTGGCTGCTTGCGCTGTTATCCAGCCTGAAGATAAAGTACTATTTAACAATTGTTTAACTGTTCTTGAAGTGCTTCAGGCTCTGCAGACCCTGTAAAGGAAACAGCACATGCCCCAAGATAACACTTCACCTCTGAGCTTCTCCCTTACTCCTACTTTTCTCTGGAGAGCAGCTTATGGAAACTACACAAGTGGAAAATCTCTCCGTGTGCTTGCCCAATGTGCTTTGCTGTCAGTAATTCTGCATCTGAGAAAGAGCTCGCTGTGGGGTGACACTGTTGGAGGCTGGTCTCTGTACAAACTGCCTTCAGGGACAGGTGCTGTAGCCTGCCTGAGGCATGTGGATGTCATTAACAGCAGCAGAACACAGTGCTTGGACATCCTGGTTGTGGCAATTCATCTCCAAGGATGGATTTTGCTATTCCTGTTGGGGCCGAAGCTGTCAGGTTTTCTGAGGGCACCAGGTGCTGTGTGGGGAGAGCAGAGGTGGCAGAGGCCAGATCTACAGGAGCGTTGGTGCAGTACAAAGTAACCTGAGACACTGTCATCTTTCCCAACTGGATGTGGACACAGTTTTAAATATGGAAATGAAGGAAAATTTGCTTTAATCTTCAGGCAGAGAGAGCAAATGACCAGAGTCGCCAGAGGTTATCGGCACTCACCTCAACAGCAGCCTGATGGGAAGGGCACCAGGCTGAACCCCCATCCTGTGTCACCCCATCTTTCCTTCCAGCTGGACTTTTCATCCAGCACAGGAACAGTCCTCTCCCCCTATGGTTTCTAGCATTCAGCTCCACTTACCCAGATCTTAAACAGAGGTTGAACCTTCTCCGAAGCATATAATCCCAATCCTAATAATGAGGTTAGAGAGGCGGATTTAGTTCAATTACGGTTTCCTGTTTTCACATGTCCAGTGCTTTTGGAAAATGCCTCTGTGGGCAGAGGGACTCCTTCCCATCTCCGTCTTAGCTTCTCATCCACAGCTTAGTTCTGCAGGGATCAGGGATGCTTTGGTACGTGTTGTACCTGCTCAGACTCCAATGGCTTTCAGCTGTGACAGGAAAGTTATGGAAGACCCTCATGCCTGCATCTCAGGATGGAAAGAAGGGGAAAAGCTCTTCTTTTTATGACTTAAGGACAGAAAAGCTCTTAAGCTAATAGCTGGAGCGTGGATCAGCCCTATTTTACAGGAGGGGGAACTGAGACCCAGGGAGATGACAGAGCTGCTGAAGGTCAGAGCAAGGGCAGATGACTAAGTGGGGAGGGTGGCTGGTGCTGCCCACGCTGCTTCTCTTTATAGTCCCCAAAATAAGTTGCCACGGCTTATCATTATGTAATACAATATTCCTAATAATGCAAGACAAAACCAATTGACTAAAAAACAATGCCAAATGAGGACTGTGGCTAACACTCCCTGAAGAAATTGTCTCTTTTCTAGAATTGAAAAAAAAAAGAAAAATTAAACCAAAGCCAAGCAAATTAGAAACAATTGAAAAATGAAATCACATCTGCAAATCATCAGGGCGCTTCTCCTGAGGCCTGAGGGGTGTCTGTCCCCGCCCTCGACTGCTCCCACTGCCCTGTGCAGGGTGGTGGGTGTCACAGGGATGTGCAGCCCTGTCCATGCAGGCTCAGGAGGGATTTTGCAGCTGGGGATGGGCATAGCCTTGGCATGTGCTTCATTCAACAGAAGGGCAGTGTCATGCTAGAGCAAATCAGAGATGTATTTAGGGAATTAAGATCTTCATATGCCTAATCTCCCAGAGCTGGCAGGGAACCACAGAAAGAGCTCAAGAGGGAAGGAGCACTGCTGTTCCCTTCCTGGGAGCCCTCCAGGGCTGGGCAGAGGCACTGGCACGAAGGAACCACAGAACTTGCTCAAGCACCCAGCCAGGGGCTGCTTGGCTCCCCATGGCCAGTGACTGCCTTCTGCCCACCCGCTGCATCCCTTCTCTGCAGGAGCAGGACCAAAGTGAGCAGGAGCTGGGGGTGCTGTGCAGGCTCAGCAATGTTCAGCTGCAGGGGACAGTTCTGTCCCCTGTTGTGGTGGCTTCCAACTCTGCTGGCACACAGGACCATCAGTGGTTTATGCTGTGTGCCCTTTGCAGTGGAGATGAGGTGGGGATGCCCTGACATATTTCATAATCTCCTGGGTGTTTGGCATCTTTTGGGTGCACAGTGAAGGAAGCACATGTTGATTTTCTACTGCTGGGACAGTTCAGGCCATGACACACATCACTGCCACACCGTGGGAGGGGAGATACTGAAACCTGAGAAAGAAGAAATCCCCCATCCCTGGAAGTGTTCGAGGCCAGGCTGGATGAGGCTTAGAGCAACCTGGTTTAGTGGAAGGTGTCCCTGCCCATGGTAGGGGATTGGAGCTAGATGATCTTTAAAGTACCTTCCAAGTTTAACCATTCTGTGATTCTACAATTCTATGAATATCTGTTGGCAGAAGTGCCCCTTGAGACAACATCCCCAAAGGTTCAGGAAGGTGCTTGACAGGGAGATGGGATTGATTTTTGGAGGGAAGAGTGCAGGCAAAGGATGCAGTGGGGATGCTGGAGCTGTGCTGTCCCCAGGGGACGCAGTGCCTGATGTAGTAGACAGACACACTCAGTGCAACAAATTGGCCAAGAGGCTGATGCCACCTGGGGCTGTACCAGCCCCATCTATTACTTTTGTGTGCAGAAACTGCTTCTTAGCCCTCCAGGTCCCAAGGGTGATTTGGACTGGGTTCAAAAAGCCCTCAGGAGAGCAAAGACAAAGCAGGGCATGGGGACAGGGTGCTGCAGGATCCCTCCTTGCTCTGCTTCTGACCTCCCCAGCAGGCAGACCCTGGGGCATAGGAGACCCTCAGCAAGGGTCCTTTGGGGCCCTGCTGCTGCGTGACTCTCACCACCCCATGGGAACTTGGTACTGGGGTGGTGGGGGTTAGTGGTGTGGTCAAAGTCTGTGACAGCACACATGAGGATGGTCAGCAGCTGGTCACCCCACCCACCTCACTCTGGTCTGCACCCACCCATGACCAAATTCAGGCTTGAAAGGGAGGTTTTAGCATGGAAGAGAATCAACACCCTACCCAGTGATGACTTTCTGGGTGGTCTTTGGGATCTGGGAGGTTTGATCTGCGCTTATTGCACACCAGATCCCTTCATGGCACACCAGTGGTACCTTCTGGTTTATGGGGGTGTCAGATTTGGTAATCTACCCTTGAGAAGGAAAAGAGGTGATGTTACATGATCTGAAGGGACCAATACAAGAGATATTTCTTAAAATCCTCTAAACCAAAAGGAAAAGGCTGTGACTATGACCAAGACATAAGGTTTTCTCACAGCAAAGGGGAGCTCAATGTGCACACAATGGCTCCCTTGCAGATGCAGGGTCAACTTCAAACCTAAAATGTCTTCTAAAAGACAAACTCTGACTTGCATGGTGACTTTTCATGCCATGTCCCAGTGACATCCCAGATCCCCAGCATGGATGTCTCATGGGTGAGTTCAGCCCCTGCCACCCTGTGCCCTTGGGCTGCACAGGAGGGGACTGTCCTAGGAGCAGAGCATTGTATGGTGTGGGATGGGCCCCCCATGTCAGTGCCAGCTGCAGCATCTGCTGTCCTTGGATGCCCGAGTATCTGAATCTGCACCCCCCTGTGCTCCTCTGGATGACGTTTTGGGGGCTTTGCTTTGCCCAGGATGCTTCTCTGTCCTCATCCCTCTCCTCTGCCAGGGTTACGTAGCCACAGCTGTTTGCTGATGGCCTCCACGGAAACCGTATATCCTGCCTTTGCAATTGGAGACCAGGTGCCCACGCAGCTGCCAGATTTGAAAGAGGAGCTGGCAGCAGGGGAAGAGGCCAAAACGGGTGTGCCAAGGGAGCAGGGAATCACATCCATCCCAAACTGGGGCCCACCCCATCTTTGCACAGAGAAGAACCATAGTGAGATGGGGGGAAAAACACCCCTGTTTGCAAGAAACCTCTCAAGGCAACATGCAAGAGGCCGGGGGCTGAGGCCAGATTTAAATTGAAGCTCTTGCCCAGTGATCCATGAGGAAGGCTCGGCTGCTCAAACAATGAGCGGGGAAAGAAAGCTGAAATGATGGTCACCAGGAGAACCTGAAACCCTCGGTGGGGAAAACAAATAAATACAGGAGTGGAGCCTTCCCCATCCCAGCTGAGGCAATCTGTGCTTATGCAACCCTACCCGAGGGCTCCCTATCTCTGTGTACAATCTGGGCTGATAAGATTGTTCCCTGCTGAAAATCAAAACCACAGGGATTCCAGGCGGCTCAGCCGGAGTCAGATTGTCCACCTGAACACCGGGGCACTTTCATGTGGAAAAATAATCGCACGGTTATTTTGTTTAAATGAGGAGAGGAGGAGAGAGAGGTTGTTGGCTGTTTTGGAGGTGGATGCAGCCCCGGCACTGGATCTGTGCAGCACAGCAGGGATGCCAGCAAAGGGCACCATCCCAAGGGCGAGATGTCCCCATGGGATGACAATTGTTGCCTGAAGAAAAAACAGAAAAAGCAACGGGATCATGTCCAAACCTCACTGTTTTTTAGTGAGAACTGCTTTGTTTTTTTTTTAAGGGTCCAGGGACTGGCAATTGGCAGCTCTGGTGCAATAAACCCTCAAACAAGGATCACATGAGTGGTGGTGGAAGCAGTCATTGCCAAGGAGATATGGGCAACCTCTAAGGTTTTTTGGGTGGAGCAGCATGTGATTGATGTCTCCGCTGAGGGGGAGACAGAATACATAGACTTATCCTACACATATACATGTACATAGAGAGATAAATGCACCTGATAGAGCCACTGTGAAGAACAACTCACCTGATAAGCCATTCCCAGGAGCAAGATGTGCAGGATTAGATCTGTGTTTGCAGTTACAAGGTAGATATTGAGGGGTTTTGTGTCTACTGTAGTTCAAAAAGCCATGTTTTGGGGTATGTGTGTCAGTGTCTGGCTGGTCACATCCCCTCTGCTCTGAATGTCAGATCAGTCCTCTCAAGAGAAAACTTGCTCTCAAATCTTGACAGGAAAATATTTGTTATTTGGGAAAAACACCAGCAAGGGATTGCTTGCTGATGCTGGAGATGGAACCTACTTTCACTCAGATGGGAATGGGATGCTTGGATCCTGAACCTTGAAGTAGAAGCATGACAATAAATGCCCACCTGAAACAGAATTTATGTTTATTTTGTGTGTTTAGCACCAAGCATTGACTGTTTGTGAATTTTAAATGTTGCTGAGTGAATATGTACAGTGGAAATGCCCATGGGGGTGTCAGATGAGACAGGCTGGGGAACTGGGCTCCCAAATCCCTGCAAAATCCCTACACCAAGGACAAGGAGAGATTCTAGTGAAAAGTAGTTTCAAGTACTATGTGTACTCCTACAGCTCTTCCTCAGTTGTTGATTCACAGTTGGCATTTTCCTGAGGAACTTGTGGCTGGTTTTCTGTCTCTCCCTGCTGCAGGAAAAATCATGTGAGTGAGAAGGGGATTAGCTCAGGTGGCGTCCAACAGCCCGGGTGGGCTGGTCTGGACATGTGGCATTATCACCTCAACAGATAGACTTGGCTAGAAATGAACCAGAGCCGGAGCTCCCCCTGCTCTGACATCCCTCTGCATCCCTCAGGATCCTCCAGTTATAGCAATCCTGCTTTAAAAGAGAAATCTGTTTAAAACTGTGCTTGCAGATGGAATATATCCCTTTAATCCTGCAGAGGTGCCGTGTTCCCAGAGCCACTGCCAGCCCAGGCAAGGCTGTATGTGCACACACACACACAGACAGAGTTTTTTGGATGACCATGATGAGAAACAAAGTCCTTTAGTCCTGCCCATGGGCAACACATCCTAGAGTGGCCATCCTCCTCCAGGGCTTGGTGTTCCTGGCAAAGCTTATGCAAAATGAAAATGCCTATAATTTTCTAAAATTCCTTAATCCTGCTTATTTTCTCTCTTTCCCTGAGAGATCAGAAGCCGCAGTGGTCTCCTCAAGCCCACCCACTAATTACAAGACATGAGCTCAACCCACTGCTGGCCAGAAACAACATCACAGGACCAAACACCAGGAACCAACACTGAGCACTCGCAGCAAACTGCCTGAAAGAGACACCAAGAGCTTGGCAATGATACACACCAGTCAAATCAAAGAAAGAAAGAAGGAAAATATCCCATTTCCCTTCCTTCTGTAGTAATCCTGCCTTTCCTGGAGCCACTGACCAGCTACTCTGATGTCTGTGTCCCACTCGTCTATCTTAGCCCAGGATGCTCTTTTAATCTCACTTTTCTTGTTGTTTTGGTTTTTTTTTTCCAAATTTGACTCAATTATCTTTCTAATTTGCTTGAAAAGGTCAACCCCTCCAGCAGTGCTGGGGAGAATGGGAGTTTCTAGTAGGAGGGTGGCATTTAGCAGAAAAAAATCTTCTCTCCAGAGAAATCAGATCAGACAGAGGAAGCCGGGCTAAAAATAAAGCCTGAGCTCACAGAGGGGTTATAGGATGGGAACAGGCTATGGTGAATCCCTGGTTTTATTCTTAGCAGGCACAACTGGAGAGATGGGTATAAATTTACTGGCATAAATCAGTACAGTTCATGGAAGGATGTTGTGTTTTCTTTAAATTCTGTGTTCACATTTATGGTTTTAGAGCAACTTGGGTTTCTTCCCTAAATCCCCCATGTTTGCAGTGCCTTGTGATTGCAGCTTGAGCAGGCTACCTTGATTTCTTGCACTGCTTCCCACCTCCTGCTTTCCCAGTTTGCAAGCAACAGGCACGTTCAGCCTCCTGCACCCAAAAAAGCCAGCGGCAAGTCCCGTTGTTGCCAGAGCTCTTATCCATGCCCCAAACCCTCACTGTGCACAGGATTTCCCTACCCTGGCACAGGCAAGGAGTAACACCCCGAACTCTACTGCTTGGTGGTGTGTGAAATCGTGGGGTGGTGGGATCCCAGGTGGGGGACGTGCCCTGGAGTGCAGGGGGGCTGCTGTGCCTGAGCCCTGAGCTGGGAAGTGTGGGAATGGAAATAGGAGCATGGGAGTGGAAATGGGAGCATAGGAGTGGGAGTATCAGAGTGGTAAGTGTGGAATTTGGAGGGGAATTGGAAATATAGCAGTGTGAGTCTGAGTGTGTGAGCATAAGCGGGAGTGGGGCTATGAGTGGGAGCGGAAAGCGGGAGTGGAAAGGCTGGAGTATAGGAGTGCGAGGGTAGGAATGGGATCGGGAGTGTGTCAGAGCTCGGCAGCCGCAGCTCGTTTTTGGGGCTGCAGTGCCACCTGCTGTCACCGCTGCTGGATCCCTGGGCACATCCCGGGGAGCGAGGGACACGCCGGGGGGACACTCCGTGCCTCTGCCTCCCCATTGTTCGAAACAGGAAAGCGAGAAAAACCCGTGGGAGAAAGGCAGCGCTGGGTCACAGGGATGGAGTGAGATCCGCCCACGGGGGTCTTCGGACACGGGGACATCTTCACGCTGTCACAGTGCCCCAGGTGGACCAAAGCGCCCTGCAGGAATCATCTCCAATGTCCTGTACAGTTAGACGTGGTCTTTTGCTTCCCCCTGTGCTTAGGTGTGTCCTTTAGCAGCTGTATCCAGTAATACCCCTAATTATCACCACTCCTCACTGGCACTGCAAAGAGCCTGGATTTTCTGACATGTCCGTGTGCTGATGTGGTCCAGAGCAACTGCCCGGTCCCACCTCTCCAATGCAAACTCTTCTTAGCCTAAAAATCTAAGTGTCTCTTCCTGGGTGACCCTTCACCAAAAGAGGGGAGATTTAGCTTGGATGTTTAGGGGAAATTCTTGAATCTGATGGTGGTGAGGCCGTGGCAAAGGTTGCCCAGAGAAGCTGTGACTGCCCCACCCCTGGAAGGGTCCAAGACCAGGTTGGATGGGGCTCTGAGCAACCTGATCTAGTGGAAGGTGTCCCTGGCCATGGCAGGGGGATTGGAACTGGATGATCTTTAAGGTCTTCCAGTCCAAACTCTTCTGTGATTCTATGATCATTATCATTAACTTCTCAGCGAGGAGGGCCCTTCAGAAAAGTCCAAAAGAGCTGCCATTATCTCAATTTATGTTGTTAAAAAAGGAGAGAAACCTAAAGAAAAAAGTAAAAAAAAAACAAAACCAAAAAAACAAAAAAAAACAAACAAAAAAAAAAAAAAAAAAACAAAAAAACCCCAAAACCCCAAAATAACAAACCAACCAAAACACCCCTACACCAGAGCAGGGAGATCCTAGCTCCTGAAAATTAAGCATTAGGGGAAAAAAAAATGCTCAGGAAAGCCAGATCCAGACTGGCTGGGCAGCTTTCAGAAACAACAACAAATAAGTTTGGAGGAAACCAGATACTCACTGTGAAAATTTGCAATTCTTTGTTGAAGAAGCGTTTCCATGGAAAGGCTCTGTTTACCCGTGCCTTGTCCTCCCAGCTCCTGAGCCAGGATGCTGTGCAGCTGGGCAGGCAATGCCCAGAGGAGAGGAGGGGAGGGAATGCAGCCACAGCAAACATGGGAGAGAGCACTGAGAACACGTTTGGCTTTTTCTCTTCTACCTGTGTGGGTTAGGGTATGAAATGCATCTGACTTCTCATGGGCAACCCGCTTTTGGGAAGGGGGACTGCAAGGGTTTGATCCTTAGAGGGCTGTAGGGTGAAGACTGAGGCTGCAGTAGGGTATGACTGAGGTTTGGGATGCACCAGGGCCAGAGGAGGAACCTGATGGGGTTTTTAAGAGAAACCTGCTGGAAAAGCTCACCAGCCTTGGTGTGGTATCTAGAAGTGCACGGACAGAACCGTGGGACCTTTGGGAGGAAAAACTCCCATATTTGAAAGCTTAGACTCACACTTGAATGATCCATTTTTAATTTTTTTTTTAAATTTATTTATTTTTCCCCAGCAAAGGCACAAAGCAGCAGTGCCTTTCCCCCAGCCCTCTGCCAGCCCATCCCAGGACCCTGCCGGGCGCAGCTTTCGGAGCCAGGGAGGTGCCGACTGCCTCCAGCTCCTTGTTTTCTCACAGCGCCGCTGGGACCGGCGGGGATGCCGCAAAAGGGAGAGGCTGCATTCGAAACCCACCACTTGGACCCAGACAAAATGAAACGGGGAAAGTCAAAACAAGGGGAAACTTGGCCACGGCTGCCTCTTTCACAGTCTCTTTGCGCTGGGTCATAAGAAACCAGCCCACGGAGAGGGACTGGTTTGCTGTCTGCTGTGCCGTGTCCTGGGGAGCCAGGGAAAGGAGCCAAGGAGAGACCGGATCCTGGAAAGCAGCCCGTGCCCTCCGCCAGCGTGTGCTGCCAGAGGTGGGAAGCAGGGAAAGTCATGCATGTCCCCCCTCCTCCTTTGCCCCTGGTGAGGGGCAGCCTGGGAGGAGTCGGGGGGCTGCTGCCCTGCACCCCCATTTCAGCACCCAGTGCTGGTTTGGGTGTCTCACTCCTGCACAGGAAAAGGGATTTGGGGTCTTTGCCATCCTTTAAACCTCTGGCTGTTAGGGTTGGTGCATCACATGCTGCTCTTGGCCTCATCCCTCTCTTCCTTGCCCCATTTCCATGTGCTCCCCGGCTCACTGGGAGCCCTTTCCAGCTGCTGCACAGCCCAGCACCCTCAATGTGCTTGGTGGGCACTGTCCCTTGATCTGTGCTTCTCCAGTTCTGGTTTCAGTGTGGGCCTGTCCACAGCAGCTGCACTATTGTGATTTATGAGGCTGTGCTCACAAACACCAGCCTGGTCCCTACTGGGGACATGCCTTGATCTGCCCCCCCCCCCCTCATCTTCATGCTCAGGTGTGTGTTTGGGGCTCACCTGTCATTCAGGCTCTGTTTGATCCTTGTCCCTGTCCTCTTCTCCACCTCTCCTTTCCCCCTGAAGGCAGTAAGTGCCTCCTCAGCATGCCCAGCTCCAGTGTTTCATCTCAACAGGCCAAGCATTCACTCTGTGCCAAACTGGCAGGCGGCTCACTTTCCTGGCACGTGGCCTCCTTGGCTTTCCATCCAGACTGATTTCTTTAATTTTTATGGTTTTATTTTTCCCCATCTTTAAAATTCACTGTTGGTTTTGATTAGGTAGCCGTGGACTTCCAGCCCTTGGGTTTCCAAGAGCAGGAAAGGGAAGGTCTGGCATGGTGGGTCTGGTGGCAGCAGAGCCTCAACCCAGTGTGGGGTGACACAGCTCATCTTGCTTTTGAGAGAGGGGAACTGCTCTGAGTCAGGGGCCAAGAGGTGGCCCAAGTGTTTTCCCTTATTCCAGCATGCTCCCAGACTCCCTGCAGTTCCTGGGTCCCACCATGGAAATACCACCTCAAGGAGCCAGTGCTGGTGCCAGGGTGGGGGAAAAATTGCTAGTAAAAGGAGATGGAGGCAAGTTCATAGCCCTGAGCAACAGGAAAAAACGGGGGGACCTCAAAGAAAAAGGAAATGTTTGAATGTCCCACGTAGGTCCTCTGTCCTGAAGGGATTTGGATGCTCCTTGGAAAGAAGGTGGTTATGCAGAGGAGCCCCATGGTCGGCTTGGAGAAAGTAAAGGCTGGTCCCTGCCCGGCTGTGGCTTCCTGGGGAGAGGTTTAGTCACACCTCCTAATGGCCCCATGTCCATCTCCAAACCACTGAGGGTTTGTGCACCCCATGCTCCCTGTCCATGAGGGCCAGACAGGTGCAGAGTCTGTCCATTCTTTCAGGGAAAAAAAAAAAGGAAAACCAAAACCACAAAACAAAAATAAATTATTTCTTTTCCCCTACTGATTCCATATGACCTGGGGCTGAGGAGCTGAAGGGCTTCAGGAACATAGACCAACAAATGGGCTTTTGGTGGTTTGATTTTCAGTGATGTCATCTCTGGATATGAATGCTGTGGCGAGTGGCTCTGGATTGGCAGGAATTCTGGAGCCATACTGGGGCAGTTCCCAGGATAACCAGGGTTTGGTTCCTGCCAGGAAGGACATCACTGATTTGAGGTGTACAGGAGACACATCTTCTCCCAGTCCTGGTTTGAGCAGATGTGGTCCCTGCCTCACAGAGACCCGTGGGCCAGCACAGAGGTGGGTTGGAGGGATGAGCAACTTCTCTTGGGAGCTGAGAAGGGTTTTGGATGGGGCACCTGCTCCTGGGACAGAGTCTGCAGCCTGGTCCTCGGTAGTCAACACGTTTGCTCCCAGGGGATATGTGGCAGGGGTGGGCAGCAGGCTGCTGTCATCACCCAAAGAGCTCCTGGGAGTCCCAGCTTAGAGTTTCCATCCTTCCAGACATCTGAGAGAGAAGACAGTGAGAGGAGAGGCCAGCTCTGCCCCAGGGCTCAGCCCACAACTGCAAAACTGAGCCCCACAAGTCCTACATGTTTTGCCAGACCCCAAAATATCCCAGCCCCTCCACCCTGGTGCTGCTCTTTCATTTTATTTTTAGTTCTGTTGCTCCCGTTAGCTCTTTTCTATTTGTTTTTGGTTCTTATTATTCCTGGCTTCCCTCAGTGTTTTGGTTTCCCTCCTCAGCCCTCATCCGGATGTTTATTCTCGCTGCTTGTTTTCATACTTTCCCAAGGTGCCTCCTGGTGGTAGCTGGGCAGAGTCTGTGTTAGGACTGGGCAGGCACTCTCACATACCTGGGCTGGGACCAGACCATCACCTGGAGAAACCAACCTGGTGCAGGAGAGGAGAAGACTTGGGCACTGAGCTTGCTCCATTTAGGAATGTGTCTGGGATATGGATGGGGCAGCTCCTTCAGCAGAAGAGCTGGCAGCCCGGTGAAGAACATGGGGAGGAAAGGATTTAGCCCATCTCTGAGGAACTCAGAGGGACAAACACGGGGATGCACCCAAGGTCATGCAGAGGATGTCCAGCAGCCCTTGGGGCTGATTTATCCATGTCTCCATGTGACTGGGTTGCCAGCATGGTTGTGCCTTAGGGTATCTTGAAAGCCAGGCTTGGCCAGTCAGTGCCTCTGCCTACTAAAACTTAAAAGGTTTTCTTTTTGCCTCGTTTTAGGATAAATACACCCAAATCTGGCTCTGTTCCCTGCCTGCTCATCACTCTGCCATACACCTTGTGCCTGGATGTCTCTGTGCATCTTTTCCCCTCTCATCCAGAAATGATTCTCAAGCTTCTTTGGAGCTCCAGCTGAGACACGTTCCCATGGATCAGGCAAGAGGAGCCTTTGCTTCATGAGTCTACAGGCTCAGAACACATCCATGCTCCAAGTCTCTCATTTCCCTCATTTTGGAGGGATGGACTAGAGGGTGAGTTTGGGCAGAGAGGTGGATGCTAACTGTGCATTCTTTGTGGGAATGAGGCTTTGCTCTCACCTACTGCCAGAAGTGTTAAAATACCCATCCCCAGCCCTGGCTACTGCTCCATTTTCTGTCTAATTGTGAAATAAAATGAGGCAGTGTGGAAAAGGCACTGCAATATCTCATGACAGAGAACTGTGGTGGCTCTGGGTGTTTTATTGTACCTCCACACATCCCACAGCTCCACCACGGCTGCTGAATTGCAGCTAAACACAAGTACACACTGCAGTTGCTTCCAGAAATGTCGTGGTTTCCCTTGTTAAATTATTTATTCCAGTGCAAGGGCAGAGAGTTTTATTTATTTTATTCTTTTGGCAGTCACTCGTGTTCCTCTTTCCATCCTACAGCCTTTTTGGTGGTGAGGTGCCCAGCCCTCTGGCCACACTGGGGGCAAGGATCTCCCAGAAGGGAGATGCTCACCCCTCGTGGATGGAATGAGGACATTCTCTGATCTGTAGGTATTTATTTGAAGAACTGCTCAGTCATGAGACCCGTGCAATAGTCTGCAGCAGCCTTCCACATTTTTTGGTACTGTTACAGTGAAATTTGCATCTGAGGCTTTAAAGCTGGTCTGGAGCTCTGCACATGGGTACAGGGGCTTTTTATTGCCTGACTTCAAAGAGGTTCAATAACAGGAATGAGCATTCAGGTAGGGAAAAGCTCTTTCTTTCCATGTGCAAAACTGTGCCAAAGGACACACAGGGATCCCTGCACACAGAATTACAGGGCTCTGGGGAGAGTTAAAACAGAGCAGACTGAGGATTTTGCATCAAAAATAGTGTTATTTTTGGATGGAAAAGTCAGCTGACACAATAGTCTGAGCCATCAGGATCCTTTAGCTTTGCAGGGGGAGAAATCAAAGTTTGCTGAAAGGAACCAAAAAGTGTCAATTTTTGGTTGGCTTGAGGTCAAAGTTCAGCTGTCTTCAGGGCTTCATGAGATCAGGGGTCCAGGTTCTGTGGACATTGGGTCTTTCAAGAGTTGGACCCAACACCAGACCCCATCCCTTTGCACACAGCAGCTGCTCTTGGACCATGCACAGGGATGGGAGCCCCATCCCAGGGCTGGCAAGGCCAGGGTGCTCCCCAGTGGGTCTGTCCCCAAGGGCAGGGACTCCCAAGGGTCACACTCCAGGCTGAATTCGATTCAGCAGAAGAAATGTAAATGTTTCACTTCACAGGCTCTGTCACATCCTTACTGCATCAAAACTTGGCAATAAACCTGAGCTTTTCATGTGCATGGTTTTTTTTTTTTCTGGATTTTTTATTCTACAGGTGGAGGTGATATTTTGTAACTTGCTTGCTGCTTGGGGTGAAAGCAAGCATTGGAAAATAATGGGGAAAATTTCGTTCATGTTTTAATGTGGTGAAACTTGGGTCTCTTGCATTCAGAAATAGAGCTCAGCCTCCTACAGAAAATAACATGCAGTGCAGAACGTCTCCAATGGACTTACAGACATCCTTCCCTGCCCTTCCTCAGGACAAAAAAGGCTCATTTGTCTGATTGCCTGGTTTCTCTGACATTCCTTTTGGCTCCCTGGCATATGGGCACACCTGTATATGCTGATGTACATAATTTGCCCTTATCCCTGGGTGGGAAACCATCATTGCCATCATTCATAACAGCTGAGGGCTGCAAAAATAGGGCTATACCTGCACAGAAGCATCTCTCAAAAACCTTCCTGTATTTTTGGGCCTAACCTTTTCCTCCTCTGATTTCCAACCCATCACTGAGGGGTTCAGCCCCTAAAAGGGCATTCCTGCATGACGCCTCCATGGACACAACTCTTTATTCCAAGCAGACTCAAACTCAACCTCAAACAAATTTGGCTTTTCTGTAGAAAGCTGATGGTGTGCTGAGTGGTCCATGAGCTGATGTGCAAGCCCAGGTGAGGTCCATCCAGGTACCACTGTTCTCCTGGAGCTGGTACCCACCTGTCTCCTGGTGTCTCTGTGAACCCACAGACCCAGCAGCATCTCTGCTCCTGGACATGGGGTCCCCTCTGTCACTTTTTACTGCTTATGTTGAAATATTCCAAAGAAAGTTTTCCAGGAGAGGGTGCTTGGCACTGGTGGGGGGAGGCAGCAGCTTTCCCTCTCTCCACACCACTCCATTCTCCACCACAGCCCCCTCCGTGGCTGTTTCCCATCCATAGGCAAGACCCACACGTGCCTGTAGATGCTCTATGGACTTTTCATGTCCTGCCTGCTCTGTCCTGCATGAGAGAGAGTGAGCCAGGGCAGGGCTGAGGGCAGAGCCATCCATTCTCCTCCCTGGGTGTGTCACTAAATGGAAATAAACCAAAGGAAGCAATTCCCGGAGCTCTGTGCCAGCCGTGTTTTTGGAGGCTGGGGAAGCAACGGGGCAGGGACTGGCCCTTCCTGCAGAAGGGCCACAATGGGGCTCTGGTCTGTCGAGGAGCGTGGAGGCAGTGCCAGACTCCTTGGAAATGAAGTTTCTAAGAGGAGTGGTGGTGCTGGAAGGGCGCCTGGCAGCCCATCCCACTTGAGGTGGATGGTGTTACACCCAGGCTCGGCTCCACACTTTCATTTTAAGCCCTCTTGGTTGCAAAGAGAAAGAAAAATTAGTCCTCATCGGCCCCTTCCATCTCATGGCTGATGCTTTCCCTGCCCCTTTCAACATCCCCCCATTTGTTCTTCCACCAGTAACTTTTTGCTGAGCCCTCCAGGATCCTTCACATCTCTTTGCTCCAGTTTTACCTGGATAGCCCTTCCTGGAAAGCTGGGAATGGAACCGATTCCTGCCAATTTCCTGTAACGCTGCAGTAAATCAGGGCCAAAACACTGGCTCGGGCTTTGCTCTGGGTGCAAACCAGCGCTAACCCCGCTGCCCGCCCTGCCCGAGCTCAGCGCATCTCCAGCACAGGGATGCAGAGGTGGATGCCCCTGACCTCGGGAGGCCCTTGCGGGGACAGCCCCGGCTTTCCCAGAAGGGGAGGGGGATTAGCCCTTCCCTGGGGGGCTGTTTCCAGAGGGAAGCAGCTGCCAGCCGGCGTGGTCCCCTCCGTGGGATGCGGGGCTGTTTCCCTGCCGTGTTCCGTCCCCCGATGCGCTCGCCGACCCCTGAGTCAGCTCCCGCCGCCGCTGCCGGGAAAGGATTTTAATTACTGGGGGTTTTGGCAAGCCTAGGAGACAACAGTGGCCCCGCTGCGCTACCTCCGGGCTGGAGCATGTGCTTCGGGCATTTCCTTAGGCTGGGACGTGCCTGGAGGGTTTCTGGGACCCGTTCCCAGCGCAGGGCATGGGTACAAATGTGCAGGGCAGGACCAGGGGCTGGAAGCTGCCTGGGGTGGGGAGACATCCCATGACAGGCCTGGAATGCTCCCTCTGCAGCTTCGTGGGCAGGAGAGCCCAAGGGCTGTGTACTGGAGATGGGGGGCTCCGCTGACAGCAGGAGGAAGGGCATGTGCTGTCGGGGCTGGATGTGCCCAGGATGATGCCACAGGGCTGACCAGGTGCCAAGGGACAGCACTGCGGAGGTGACACCCAGACCCGGGGGTTTTGCCCTCAGAGCAGGCTGGCAGAGAGACTTCCTGTCATTTCAAGAAACTCTTGTAATTTTCAGTAGGTACACACTGTTTTGGAAAGCCTTTTTTCCCCATGCTGGAATGATGCTCAGGTTACAGAGACAGGAGTGGCAGAGACAGTCAACACAGAGCTGGCCACAGTCACACCTGATGGCACCTAAACCATGGGGTGACAGCTTTGCCTGCAGCACGTTTGCAAACACCCAGCAGCAGCAAAGACAGAAATTTTATCCCACATTCTCTCCTTCCTGCTGGCCCTGTTCCCTAAGCCAAGGCTTAGGGCAGCAGGTCTGTGTGCTGGGTCAGACTGGTGCAAACTGGTGCAGCCTCACAGACAGGTCTGAGGAGCTTCACATGAAAGAGAAGTGTACAGGACACACAGAGAGGGATCAGTCACACTGCATGGAATATTTACACCCCCGGGGCAGAGCCACCACCTCCCGGCACCTATGGGGGAAAGGCTGCTCTGATTTTGCCACCATATAAATGAGACAGGAGGGAGAAAACGCAATTCCCTGTATCTCTGACAAGTTCTCTTTTGACAGATGAGCTCTGACCTACTTTGCAATGGAGCCAGATGTTTAAATTTATGGATGCAGATGCATTTCTGTCAGATCTGGGAAGGAATGTTATATTGCTGCCCATCTATGTGGTCTCTCAGGCAGAGGAGCTGGATTTCAGGTGAAAATATGATTTGTGGTACAATCTTAAAGGTTTTTAAAGAAAAGGAAAACATTAGAACATGTTGTTGATATCCAGCAGCAGTTTCATGGTACAGGACAGAATTTAGCAAATTTTTCTAAATCGTCTCAATAAATCCCTTTTTCAGACATGTAAGTGGTAGATCAGCATCCCTGGGACTCCCCTCCCAGAGCAGTGATGCTGCTGTGTGTTTTCCAGTTCTGCATCTGAACTACTTTTCTTTTGATCTCCTATGCAGGTTTTCCTCCTCCAAAGTACCCCCCATGGTAATACAAGTTTGCAAGAACACCTTGAAAGAGCCACTACCTTGAAATACAATGTGAATGTAAATCAGCCAGGCCCCACTGACTGTATTTGATATGGGCACCTGATTTGTGGTCATTTAATTTGCAGGTTTTACTGTAATTGAAGTTATTGTGCTTTCTAAACTGTGAGACAGGGCATATCAGTGTAAAAGGAAGACAAAATTAAATACAGGAAAGGATACAAAAATACTTCACTTTCCTGTTTATGTTCAGATTTTAATATACTTGTTCATTGCCCATACTTTCCAAATTAAAAAGAGATACAGGTGCTTGTATTTGATATCAGAAGATACTGTTAGGGGCTGAAATACTGAGCAGTGTGTCATCAGGATATATAGCCTTGAAGCAAGATAGAAAGATTTAAGGCAGAGATTGTGTACAAGTTTGTAGCCTGATGCTGTGTGATGGCTGGGAAGAGCTCTGTCTTTCAGAGAGGTGTCACTCAGGCACCAACTTATCTGTTACATTAGCCAAAATCTTTTTCTGCTGAAGACAGTGAAACATGTGCCTGGTGAACCAAGAGTAGAGGAAAATTCTTGACTTTGCTGTTGTCCAGGTTCAACAGAAGGGAAGATATTCCCCTCCTGTCCTCCAAGAATCCATTACCCTACAGTTTATAGCCTGCTGGCAAGGATGCTTTCCTGGGAGGGATGCATCTGAGGTTCTAAGGGCTGCAATGGACAGAGGTATGCATAGCTCCTCTTTGTTTTGAGTAGTCTTTTATGAACATAAAACACTGGTAATTGCATTTAATGAGAACCTTGATCCTGTCCAGATATTAAAATGCACACCTGGAGACATGTAATCACCTGGCTACCCTTCTCCATGGGAGAGGACTTGGCCAGGGCAGATGGGGACAGCAGTGCAAGCATGGAGGATGTCCTGTTCCAAGCAAGGTGGACAGGAATTTGGACCTCGCTGGGAGGCTGATTAGCTTGAATGGGTTTGCACTGCAATTTTGGGTTTACATGCCTAAAGCTTGTCCAAGGCTCACTCCAGCTCTCTCCATCCTTTTGAAAACAGCTGCTCTTCTTGCTGCACCATTTGCCACAAAGAGGATTGAGGGACACCAGGAGCACAAGCCAGAGTATGCACTTACATGCCCAACAGCTGATATGCTTTTCCCTGAGTGTATCATTTGATTTAACATAACGCTCACGATCCTCGTGTGACAACACAACTGATGCCAATTGCCAGAGGACTAGCTTTGCTGCTCTCCTGGGAGGATCCTCAGCCCTCCAGAGCAGCTTTTCTGGGTATACCTGAACCTTTAGAATATCACCTGCACCCAAACCTCATCCCAAAATGTTCCACAGCCATCAGCGCTCCAACCTGCCCCCGACAACCCTGTCCCTGAGGTGACACTGGCACTGGTGGTGGCAGGATAGCGAGGTTTCCACAAGGTGGCATCAAAAGACTTGGACTTCCAGAGCTCAGATCCAGCAGGATTTAGGGCTTTTCGTGGAATGGCTTGGCATCAGCTGCAGATAAAGACACCTCTGGGGAGAGGGAAGAGGGTGTGATTTTTGTCAGGGATTTGTCGTGCAAGGATTAGACAATCCTGGCACCCACTGCTTTCCTGGGGGCTGCAGGGGTGTTTGACCACTAAATCTCATGAGAGAAGGGCAGACACTGACAGCAAACACTTGTGGGCATCGCCATGGAAATAAATGTGCTCCCCTCCATGCAAGCAACTGAAGCAAAGGGATCACCAGGGATGGATGGAGGGAGTGGGCAGTGGGGAATGGCAGCAGATACCAAAAGCACTAGGAAGGAATAATCCTGTAACTTGACCCAGGACTGGTATATCCAGATGAGGCAGGTTTGTCTTTTACAGGGCAGCAAAGCCAGAGAGAAACGCCAGGGAATGGGGAATACCAAACACAACTTATGTGCCCCCGGAGGTCCTTCTTCTTATATATGTAAAACTCTATTGTTTTATTCACCAGGCTGGAAGATGAGGTTTGCCAGCCCTTATCCCACAGATATCATCCCTGGGGTATTCCTGGAGCAGGTCCCACCCCAGCAGGAGCAGTGCCCCATCACAGGAGCAATACCCTGCTATCATATGGACATGGCTCCGTGTGCTTTGGCTGGACTGTTTGTCCAAGTTCCTTCTAAGATTTGTGGATGTGACACCCGGTCCTGCAGCACTCTGAGGCTGCCCCGGGAGAGCCCTGACCTGGCCGTGCCTGGCACTGAGCTGGAAACTCCATCAGAAGAGGATGGGATGGGACCCTGAGGAAGCAAATTTGAGCAAGCACAAAACACGGCTTTGTGGTTTGCTGTCTCTGGACTGTTTGGGCAAGAGTCAAACCCCAGTGGGACTGTTAAATGATTGCCGCCCTTGGAGAAATTACAAGTCAAACAAACAAAAAAAAGACAAATCAGTGACCTCGTCCTTTTGGAAGGAGCAGAAAAGGGGAATCGGGGGGAGTGTGTGTCCCACAGCCAGTGGTCAGGCGTGGGGCAAAGCAAATAGCAGAGCCCAGGCGGAGTTACTGCAGGCTCTAAGGAGATGCAGAGCAGGAGGCTGTAATTCGGACAGCATTAAACTTCGGGTTGTGCAGTCCTGGATAACGACCTTGTTCTTCCATGAGAGCCGGGAAGGAGCTCCCCTGTGGATCAGCGGAGGGGGCTTTGGTTTGATTTGTATTTTATACTAAACAAAAAAAATAATAAAAAATAATGTAATAATGAGTGAATAGTGCAAAAAGGGCACGGCTGTGGGAGCCGAGCCCGGCGGTGCCCGCGGCTCCCGGCTCTCACACGGTGGAGCTCTTGCTCCGCCACATCGCCGGGACCGGCCCCGACACGCAGGGATTTTTTCTTTCGAAGACTTGGGGTTTGGATGAGAGGCTGCCGAGCAGGACACGGCACCAAGCACGGCTACACCCAGCCCCTCACCCAAATGTAAAGGGTTTTTTTGCTCCCGATTGGGGCCAGGAGCCAGGGGCTCTGTCAAGGGAAGCAGCTTTAATAAGGCAGGGAAAGGCTGAAGTGGGAACTGGAGGTCAGGTCTTTACCCAGAACTTTACCTCAGGTGGACATGGAGCTGTCAGAGTGAAGCCAGAGGAAGGCATGGGGATGCTCAGAGGGCTGGAGAACCTCTCCTATAAAGACAGGTTGAAAGAGATGGGGTTGTTCAGCCTGGAGAAGACAGGGCTCTGGGGAGACTTCAGAGGACCTTCTAGTACCTAAATGGGCTACAAGAGACCTGGAAAGGAGCTTTGACAAGGGCCTGGAAGGACAGGACAATGAGAAATGGCTTTAAACAGACAGAGGGAGGGTTTATTTTGGATATTAGGAAGAAATGTTTTACTGTGAGGGTAGTGAGGCCCTGGCACGGATTGCCCAGAGAAACTGTGGTTGACCCATCCCTGGAAGTGTCCAAGGCCAGGGAGGATGGGGCTTGGAGCAACCTGGGATAGTGGAAGGTGTCCCTGCCCGTGGCAGTGGGGTTGGAATGAGATGGTCATTAAGGTATCTTCCAACCCAAACCATTCTACCATTCTATGATACTTCTATACCTGTTGAGGGGGAAATAAAATATGAAAAGCCCAAGCAGTTCCCGCTCCTCCTCTCACAGCTGCCCTGTCCATGGGCCCCCCTGCCTGAGCACAGGGACCCGCTGCTCCTGCTACCTGTCCTTGCTGCCACCTCGCCTGGCCCAGCCCTGGTGTGGTTCAGGATGGGTAAGGAGGGTGTTCCCATGGCTGATCCATGCAGGGATGATTGGTGCCAGCTAAGTGAGCCCTGCCGGGACCCTGAGACAGCTCCAGAGCCTGGCACTGCCTGTGGGGACACAGACACAGCTCTGCTCATCCATGTCTCCTTCTTGTGGCCACAACATCACCACCACCACCACACATATCTGCAGTCCTCACTCACACATTCACACTTTCCTGGAGCTGGAGTGTCCTGGACCCCTTTTCTCCCTGCCACCCCCAGCATGTCTGAGGTCTCACTCCTTTCCAGCCCCAGAGGTTGGTGGATGCAGTGAGTAGGTAGGGATCAATGGCACCTTTAAATAGCCCAGCCCAAAGCCTCTCTAAGCAGCTGGCTCTGCCAAGCAGCGATAAAACTGCCTGGCTGTAAGCTTTTCTATCCAAACACTTAATGTTAGCATTATCAGATAAACTCTTCTCTTCCTTTCAAAGTGAAGGAGGAAGACAATACCTGTTCCACGAGGAAGGCACTGCTGGTATCCACCTGCACCACAGCTTTCATGTGAGAGGGTCTGTGCAGCCCTGGCACCACATTCCCAGCTCCTGCTCACCCTGAGCCAACACTGAGCAGTGGTACATGCTGAACTCTCCCAGGCACTGATGGAGAGGCTGCCCTGGGAAGCCAATGGGGCATAAGATTGTGCTTAAGTGCTTTCCTGGCTTGGGGCTTGTATTTACTAATAATCGTAGTTAATCTGTGTCTCATACAAGTCAGCTTGTACACACATCTTCTTTAAGCTTTTTAAGATATGCTTTTGTTTACTGCAACCACCTCTGAGCCATCATATTATCACAAATGTCCTATGAATAATCAGTTATATGCCATTAATGTTGTATGGCAATGTTCAGTGACAAAGGAGTGACAGAAATCTACTAGTCTTCAAAGAAAAACCTCAAATAACCCCAAGGAAATCCAAGTGTTTTCAGCCTGCCACCAAGGTTATGAATATTGCAGGTATTACACGCCTTTGTATGGTATTTGTTAAATATTTAAGATCAGGGAAGGGTTTTTAGCCTAAATGGCTGCTTGAAGTTGCAGCATTAGAGATCTGCAGAATTATTGCTGGAACCCACAGACAAACACAGGGTTGCTTTTGGATCCAGCCTCCTAGTATTTTGTATCTGGTTGGGCAGCCCTTTCCCATAGACTGAATACAGGTTACAGCTCATCCTGCCTGGAGTTGTGAAGACAGAGAGGAAGGAAGAACTGGTGAGAGGACAGTAAAGAGTCCTGTTGTGCCAAGAAATCCCAAGTATTCTTGGGCATCATCTTAAATGAATTTTACATTGTACAGAAGCTGGTGATAGGCTGGGGTTTTTTTGAAATGTCCTCAGAATTCCCTGAGCTGGTATAGAAGAAACTTAATTTTCAAAGAATCACAGAACTGTTGAGGTTGGAAAAGACCCCTGAGATCATCAACCAACCGATAACCCAGCACCATGTCCCCAGATGCCACATCCACACACCTTTTGTACACTAACAGGGATGGGGACTCCACCACTGCCCTGGGCAGCCTGTTCCAATGCCTGACCACCCGTCCTGTGAAGAAATTTTTCTCAGTATCCGACCTAAACCTACCCTGGTGCAACTTGAGTCCATTTTCTTTAGTCCTGTCACTTGTTACCTGGGAGAAGAGACTGACTCCCACCTGGCTACAAACTTCTTTCAGGGAGTCATAGAGAGCAATAAGGCACCCCCTGAGCCTCCTTTTCTCCAAGCTGAACAACCCCTTTTCTTGTCCCCTGGACCAAACCCGTTGCCCTCCTCTCCCATGCTTCTTGCTCTCTCTGTGGTCAATGCTGTCCCTTGGTCTTTCCTGCAAAAGCCAGGCAGGAACCACTCAACTCCAGCAGTGCCCTGGAGAAGAGCTGCAGGGTGGTGCTAAGCCAAGACCAAGCCTGTGTTTAACAGGTTTTTGTAGAATCACAGAGTGGTTTGGGTTGGAAGCAACCTTTAAAGTCTAATCCTCTGCAGTGAGCAGGAATACCTTCAATCAGATCAGGTTGCTCAGGGCAACCTGTATCAGTGCCTCACCACCCTCATAATTAAAAGTTTCTTCCTTATATTCAGACTGAATATACCCTCCTTTAGTTTAAAACCATTACCCCTTGTCCTATTGTCTTTTGAAAAGTCTGTCCCCATTAATATTTGATGTATTATATTCAACAGCAGTTGAATCCTCATCCTTTGATGAGTTTTACAGAAAGATCTCGCTCACAGGATCCACTGAGGCCATGTCTGGCTGGTGGGGCACCTTCACAGCTTCACGTTGGGGTTTCAGGTGTGAGGGTTTCTGCCAACACCCAGGGGATTTTCACACGTGCTCAGGAGCAGGCAGGAAAAATAAACTCTCTCTGGCAACTCCGTATGGTTTTGTCTTTCCCATCAGCCGTCTCCTGGGAAATGGGCTTTATCCCCTGCCACCTGCAGGCTGCTGGGAGGGCAAAGGTGACTTTGAGTCACCCCAAATCCTAATGCAGGGCAAAAACCCAGCTCAGGCCAACCCCTGCTGGTGCTGCAGCCTCTCTAAGCAGAGGAGAAGCCCCCCAAGGACAGCAACAGCCCCAGCCCACTGCACTGCTGCCAGCCAGGCACTGAGTGTTTTCTTCCTGCAGTCACCTTTGGGCCCTGGCAGTAATCTCGAAGCATCTGCTCCAAATCATCCAGGATTACAGGAATTAAAAAAAAAACCAATTAGAGACCCAGGGTCCTGCAAGCACAAATCCGTTTAACCCTAATCCAGGCTGCTGCCCCTTCCCAAAAGGCAAAGGGACAGTCCCTGGTGGTTGGTTTTTGTGTGCTCTGGCACCATGTCCTCTCCTCAGCCTGAATTTACCCGGTTTTGCCCCAGAAGTATCACCAGGGGACCTGCTCATGCCAATGGAGTAATGGTACTCTTGGCTTTGAGCTCTGACATCAGCTGCACAGACATGGGGGTCGGTGCCAGCCTCTCCTCCTGTGCAGTCAGAGGGGCTCCCAGGGGGACCATAGGTCAAAAGTGGGGTGCAAACCCATCTGAATGTGTCACAGTGGCCCTGGGGGTCTGCACATGAGGCACTGGCCCCTCTACATTTGCTCACCATCCTCTCTATTCCTCTGTGCCACCAAGACCACCTTCAGGGCTCTGTTGTGCTCTGCACTCAACATGGACCAGACCATCTGCAGTCCCATGGTCACTTGCCCACCACTTTGCTGACAATGTGGAAATGCTCTTCTGGCATAAGACACAGAAATTGGAGTCTTTCTGTAGGGTAAAGGATGAGACTGAAAATCCATTCGGAGAATGTCTCCTTTCCTTTGAAGTCCTCCCTGTTTCTTTCAGGGCTCTTGGGCTCTTCTTCAGCTGGCTAAATCTTACACCTGCAGCCTTAAACTTATAAAATGAAAATGCATTATCCATGGAGTGTCCCAGTGTGCCCATAAACCCTGTGGATAGCACATTTTAAACAGCACTGGACCCCTCCCATTGGTGGTGGCCTTTGAATTTGCATGTATATTTAGCATCCAGAAGTCATATATATTGAAAACAATCTATGCTTTCATGGTTAATAATTGAATGGCAAAAATCTTGTATTATTATTCAGGAATTCATGGGGTTTATATGATTCTAAGAGGTGGGAGATTGTTACAGCAGAAGATAAACCATGCTTTTTTTGTTTGTTTTCCTTCTTACATGGGATGAAAAAAAAAAAGGTGATCACAGCAGAGGTTCCAGACAGGTGATGCTGTGACAGCACCATGTTTAGGTATGCTGAGACACGAGTTGTTGTGGGTGGTGAAAGTTTTCACCATTCAAAGGGAGCTTTGTGGCAGAGAAAGCCTATTCTGGCTTTCAAAGTCCCTCACTGGGAGGGAGCCCCACAGGACCACAGTGTTCTGCTCTTCCCTGGCATCTCCTCCTGATATCAGGTCATGCTCACCTCTGGGCTCAGTATGATGAGAACAGGTGGGAGGTGTGAAGAAGGTGTGTGGCATTAGCAGAAGGGTCCATGTGGCAGCAGCATGTTGGTGCCAGGTCTTTCAGTGAGCCCAGGTGGGGATTAGATAAACTCTGGAGAGATATGGGGAGACAGACTGTCCGTGGGTGATGGGAGAGGGCTGGGAAAGATGAGGAGCAGAAAAAAGGGAACAGTGAATGCTGACACTATGATAAAGCAAAGAGCACACAGACAAGGGAGAGTATGATATGAGCAAAAAGACACTGCAGGGCAGTGGATCCACCATGAGAACACCCAAGTGCTTCCTTCAAGTGCTTCAGACTTGCCCCAAATCCCACTGGCTTTGGAGTGTGGCACCTCGAATGTCCCAGTGCCGTGGGGATCCCAGTGCCCTGGGTGGGTGGCAAGGTGTGAGCTGGGGCTGTGGCAGGGCCACAGCTCTTCTGTGAGCGCGGGTACTGTTTGGATGTCTGTGTAGTTTGTCCTTGTGGGACTTCAGAGCCATGATTTACCCACGATGCCAGCATGGCCCCCACTTTACAGGTTTCTGTGTTTGCTGACTATTAGTGAAAGCTTTCTTGATCTGGTGTGTCCCTGACTTAGAGTTCTACCAAGTGCCTTGAAACCTGGAGCTTTCATCCTGAGTTGCTGGGAGATGCCAGGGGAGTATGATTGGTCCTGACTTGTATGAACAGCACCCTGTCAAGGGCCCTCCTTGTGAGCATGCATCTGCAGGGTAAAAACTACAGGTAGCTCATTTTTCTAAGACCATTTCCTGAAACTTCTTTGAGTCAGAAATGAGAGATGGGAATAAGACCACACAACACATAGAGCTGTATACTGGTTCCATCTCTCACAGAGTTGTTGCCAGTTGAAAATATTCCCAGACCTCTGCATGATGGTAATTTTCATTTAACTTACATGGCACTTGGAGTGAGAAATACAAATCAATATCTTTTCTTTTTGGGAGAGCTACAAAGTCCAAAGGAGGCTACAAGAGAGATGGAGAGGGACTTTGACAAGGGCTTGGAGTGATAGGACAAGGAGGAATGGCTACAAACTGACAGAGGGCAGGCTTAGGTTGGATATTAGATGTTAGGGAGAAATTCTTCCCTGTGAGGATGGTGAGGCCCTGGCACAGGCTGCCCAGAGAAGCTGTGGATGCCCCATCCCTTAAAGTGTTCAAGGCCAGGTTGGATGGGGCTTGGAACAACCTGGGATAGTGGAAGGTGTCCCTGCCCATGGCAGGGGGTGGAATCAGATGGTCTTTAATGTCTCTTCCAACCCAAGCTGTCCTATGATTCTGTGTTTCAATCCATATTGATACCCATCATGAGAGATTTTCCTTCTAGCTCCAATGGGACAGCTGTAGCCCATTTCTCCAAGCTCCAAGACACTGAGGTACTCTGTATTTTCTGAATGCCTGTTAGCACAGCCTCCTCTGGATTTATGACGGAGGATTGCAAGGGTGGAAAGAGATTTCTTTTATGTTCTGTTGTGTGGTTTGGTACAAAATTTTAAATGTGCAGGTAATTAAAGCCCTGAGAATTGTAGTTCCATGCTGCTGTAGCAGGACCTGATCTAATGGCCACTGAAGTCAATGGGAACCTGTCTGCTGATCCTAAGATGTGTTTGGTTGTGGCTTGAATTGATGGCGAGATGCAATGTAGAGCTCAGCAATTAAGACTGAAGGAAAGAGCATTTGTTTATTTATTTATGTGACAAATAATGAATACCATTCTATTAAAGAAATGAAAGAAGCAATTCATTAATTACACCTACTCTGCAATGTAATGGAGTCAGTCTGCTCCACTGCTCTTTGTGTCTCCTTCCACTTTGCTAATGCTGCCAGGCATTTCATGTCTTCTCTGAGCCTTGCTCTCCTTGCCTAAATAAATATTCTATAAGTGCAAACACGATCAGCAGTGCCAGTGTGAGCAGCTGGGCCAAGGCACTGGACTGAGGCTCTGTGGTCTAACTTGTGTGTACCTGGAAGGTGAAACTTAGAAGTGCACAGGTACTGGCTGAGTCAGTCTTGTAACACAAACAAACCTGAACAGACAAAATGTATACCCACATCCACATGGATGCAATGACATGTGACGTGAACAGCAAGTTGTAATGCCTGGAAGGCTGTGAGAGCCTCTGCAAGGTGTATAAAAGCACAGGAAATCGTTCACAGTAATAAAGGTAACAAATGAAAGTGGTGCTGCAGCACTGTTAAGAGTGGCATCTCTTCTGTCCCCTGTCCCAGACAGTGTGGATGTGACCCCTCAGCCCCTCAGTGCTTCCTGGCACAAACACCCCACTGACTTCAGCAGGACTGTGGAGGGGCTGGGGATCACTGTTCATGAAGGTAACAGTGTGCAGGACCAGGGTAACACATGGTGACAACCTCACTTCTGCAGTGCAGGAAAGCAGAAAAAAAGAGCATTTTTGATGAAATAGTCGAAGCAGTGGGGACTTACTGAACCACTGTTACACTGTCCATGCAGCTTGCTCAGTTTGCTGTTGCCAGCAATTCAGATATTGTCCAAGCTGTCCTGCTCATCAGTGCATGAACTCTGAAAACACTTAGCCACTACCAGCTCTGTGCATTACTTCAGCTGGAAGAACCATGGTAGGTAAAGCAACGATGATGGATCTAAACAATAATAAAGTCTCCCTGCTGAAAATTTAAAGTACTCTACAACTATTTTTAGTGACCTCTCCAGCTGAGATAATGCAGAGGGCTAACTAGATATGAACATCCATCTTAGGTGAATTGATTCTTACAGTTTTCAAAACAAGGTGAATTGTAGGAGGTTAATGTTCATGCTCCAATACGAGAGATATCAACTGTATGAAAATATGTATCCTGTACATGTAAAGAAATAACCTATTCAATGTCTAATGTGAATGCAATGTTGTTGTTTTTTCCCTTGAGCACGTTTATTTCCATAATGGACATTTAGTTTCAAAAGAACACTAAGAGCTCCTTCTGTCACATTCTCCTCTCTCTCTTCCGTGTGTGTAGATGTGTGTGATGTGTGTGGGCATGAGAGAGGGAGAAGAATTTGTCTTTGATTCAGGAAAGCAAACACGCAAGCACTCAAGCGTGCCCCAAACCTAAGTTTTTGGCTCAGCATTTTAAAATTCAGGATTTTAAAATGAGGCTACTGCATTTTGTGGCCTCCTAAATAAAAGAGCTGAGCACCAGCAGCTTTCTCTCTGCAAGGAGATGCAGAGCACTGGGTGCCTTTGCAAAATGCAACACATATTTGGGTACTGCTGCAGCAAATTCTTTTCTCCTCAGAGCTCTTTTATCTCAGAAGGGCTCGACATCCAGAAATGCAGCCTGTTCCCCCTCCCTTCCAAACGCTCAGATGGCAATTAGCAACATCAATAACTAATAGAACAATACTTGTCTCTAAAAAAACAAGCTGCAGGCAGAACAGCTCGTTCACTTTATTCTGGGTCTGAGTTACAAACCTTAATTTTTTTATATGTCATCTGTTTAAAGCCCCAGTCCTACACTTAGTTTTGAGATGAAACACTTGAAAGCCAATGGGTGGTCAAGGATGGGTGAAAGGCAAGACCTGATGCTGCAGGAGCCCAGGGGGAAGAACCATATCCATCAAGCCCAGTGTACACCAAGGATGCCACCACGAGGAAGATTTTTAGCAGATTCCTGTTGTTCATGTCTTTAACGAAGATCTTTGGGAACAGAGAAATGAGTCTGTTGGCCTCTCAGCTACTGGAGACAGTTATCTGCCATCAGAGGCAAAGCCAAAAAAAATGGCAGAGACCAACTAAAATAATGTAATATTTATTAGCATTGAATAACAATAAATTGAAATATTACTGGGGAAAATAGCTTTAAAAAGTTGGAAAAGGATCAGCAGATCCACCAGGAAGCCATGAGCCTTGTGCTCTTAAGTACCAATGTGGCTCTAGGATTGCTTCAAGTGCAATTCCCTGCAGAAGACATCCCACCACCAGAGCCCTGAAGTCCTCCTGACCCATGAGTGACCTGCCACACAAGTCTGCCGGGAAACACTCCAGCAGTTTAAGCTTAGCAACCAAATTGGTTATCACCACTCCTTCAGCACTTGGGGCTGTCAAGGGATAAAAAGGATCATTGGCTGAGTGGGAACAATACTCACAGAAATCAACTTTGGCCTCAGGAGTCTCCTGTCCCTCTGCAGTCAATAGGCAGAGACAAGCTCTCACAGACGGTGAACTTGATTAGAGAGCTGATCTTGGTTAAAACTGCCTAGATTCCCTTGCTGCTAAGGATGGAGGGGGAGGAGGGTGGAACCATCTCCAGGGGCAACAGATCCAGATTGACAGTGCTGGATTACTGCACTATCGTAACCAGAGTGGGATTAGGTGCCCTGAGTCACCTACCTGAGAGCTGCTCTCTCTCCCACTGACTGTGCTGGCAGCCTGTGGAGATCAACCCCCTCCGTGTCAGTTTTGGGGACATCTGTCCCCATGGAGGCTCCAGGCACTGGCTGCGGACCTGCACAGGAGCAGACACATGGCAAAGTGATTTGAAGCCAAGGTAATTTTGAAGAACAACCCAGAAAGGCTTCAAATTGACTTCAGAAACAACCTGGCCTGAAGAGCAGTTTCCAATATAAATGTCCTGATACAGGTGTTTACAAAAAGGCTTTTTTCCCAGCTTATAGACACAGCAATTTGCTCTCTGAGGAATGGTTGTGTGTCCTTGTGCTTCTTTGAAGTGCCTGAAAAACACTGGGCCTGTGTGTCCCTGTGTGTGACTGGCTGGCTGTAAATTAAATGGTGAATTAACCTAGAAGTTTCAGAAGAAGAGTTGTCATTCTGCCCTCAGCTGCCTTGGTATTACTACTGCGTGTTACAAAACTATTTCAAGGACCACTTCTGAAGAAGCACATGCATTTCAGCAGGTGAAACTGGAAGGAACAGGATGGGTTTGTCCTGAAAGGAACCACTAATCATCATCAAAAGAAGACTCAAGCCAGCAAAAGACTTTCAGATGAAAAAACCCATGTCCTGCTCTCCCATTGCAGAGCTCTCTGTTGAAATCAATTGGTCTTGAAAAAGAGAAGGTAGCACTAGGATAAAACTTCCTAGTTGTCCTAGAGATGCCCCAAATAGTGTGTCATTGTGGGTTACTATGGAGTTATTGAATAAAAGCTGAGAAGCTTGTTCTGCTGATCAATACCTGTGTCTGTGGATGCAGATCTCAGCAGTGGCTGTTTATCTCTTGGAGCTCCAATCCAAAACATGCATCCAGCTTGTGTGGACTTTTCTAAGGGATTGAACTTCTAAGACTAGTGCAGATGAGACGTAGGTGTTCAGGATGAATGGATGTTTCTGTTCTGCTCCTACCCCTAGATTACTATAACCTGTCTTCTCACGTCTTTGCTTTAAATTAGATCACTAAAAAAAAAAAAAGAGGGAGGTGGTATCAAGAGGAACAGCTTTAAATGGAAATAAAGAGATGTGTCTAAATCCTTTAGTCTGTTTGGGATATCTCAAGTGATTTAGTCTGGCGGTATCTGTACATTAAAGCATATGAGGGCACTGAGGTTCATCACTTATCCTATTAAAACGTTAGAAGAGTCCCTGGCTCAGGGTTGCTTCAGACCAGGCAGAGCTGTCTCACGTGATCCCTGGGGAACAGCTCAGTAGTTAGCATGGCATGCAGAGTCTTTCCCATGGGCACAGCCACTTTATTTGGAGGGTGAGTGGGCTGAAAAGTGTGGAGCAGGGCCCTCCACCAGCGGGCAGCAGTGCCAGGCCGTGTCATTTAATAGTCCAGACATGGCAGGGCATCTTCCTGCTCCACGTCTGGTCTCTGCTGTGACAATAAAGAGCTCAAACCCTGCCAGGTATTTTCCACTCAGGGGTGGGAGCTGGATGAAGGCGTGCTGGGGGAGCAAGAGACCACCCCATGCACCTTGTCTCTATGGGGACGCCCTCCTGAAAAGGCTGTTCTGGTTGTCTGAAGATGAGCCGCAAATCCAGACTTTGAGGATAGCAAGCTCCCAGTCTTGTCTGACACCATTTATTTGGCTTGGGATAGGCATGCTGGAGTCCTGGAGCTCCCACCCGGCCCCTCCTTGGGTATTGCTGGAGAGGAGATGCGTTTCCCCCAGCAGTAAGTGGGGAGGGAAGAGATCCCATCCCACCCATGGTGTGTGTGAAGGTCACCCACAGAGGTGGGTTTAGCTCAGCACAATGGGGCAATCCCAAGATACAAGACAGGTCCCTTGGGTTTTACCCCGTACAGTGAGAGAAGAGCTGTGACAGGAGAGCACTGAGTGACTGGTACCATTTTTAGGACTTCTGGGACAGAAATAGTGGAAACAGTAGTGAGGGCTGATGTTCCGGGTCTGACTCCAGTGGGAGGGAGTAATACCTGCTCTGCTAAGTGTAAGGAGACAATTAACAAAGTGTGGAGAATTATGGGACAACAGTGCCTCTTATCCATCTCTGGGAGAGGCAGAGGGGACAAATATGTGAACAGACTTTGCTTTTATAAGGTTTGAAGCTGGAAATTTCCCTGCAAACCGTATTTCTTGCAGCGGAACGTGAGTGCCAGAGAGGCACATGCCACAGATCAGAAGGTATTGGGGTTAAAATGAGCTTTTTTAGGGAAATCCTGCATTTTGGGCTGGGGCTTAGATTGGATGTAGCAAAGTGATGAAGGAAGGGAAGCCTTTTCTTGGCCTTTTACTGGGGGTCTTGCAGCCCGTCCTGAAACAGAAGGGAGTAGAAATCCAAAGGTTTTATTTGTCACCCTGATGCCAAGAATAAGCAGTGATATAGTGCAAAGTGCTGTAACCCTCAGAGGATCTAAGATGAAATGTTTCTTCCCTGGATTCCCAGCTAGGTCTCACCCTCTGGGCCCCCCTCTGGAGGGGCACACCAAGGTCAGCCCAGGGTTCAGGATCCTTTCTGGGTGCTGGGGCTGCAGAGTAGCCTTGGGGAAGTGACAAGGAAGAGGGCAGGACAAAGTTTGGCAGCGTCTACACTCCACAGTGCCCTTTCCCTTTGGCCTCCCACACTTCCATCCTCCCCTCCAGCACACACATTTGGATCTTTTCCTGAAAAAGAAATAACACAAACATGGAAAGTCCAGTGCCTGAGAGGTGGGTGCAGACATCACTGGGGAGTATTATGCTCTCTCTCTCATGGTATTACCCCTGCACCGGCCAGGGGTAACTGGATCTGTGATAGTCTGATCCTCCCAAGCCTTTAATTGGATGCGAGAAAGGTCCAAAATGCATCTCACTCTCCTGCTTCCCACAGCCACAACAGACACGCTCGTCTTGTCACACAAGGACACTTCCCCACGGACACAGCCCCCTTTCTAACCTCTGACAGCACCCAGCTCCAGGCCAGCGAGCCAGAGCTCCTTTGTACAGGAGCCCTCCCAGGTGAGCAGGGTGCTGGTGGTGTTGCAATGATTTGACACCTTTCCAGACACCCCCCTTTGACTGTTCTGCGAAGAAAACACCATAGTTAGATGAGGGGCAAAAGGCAGTGGCAGAACAAATAGAGAACAGTCTCTTCCGTGGGATTGGGCTGTGGGATGGGGATGGGATGAACACTTTGCAAGGTTTGTGCAAACTGGAGCGCAAAGACGGGCATGTGGGGAGCACCTGCATGTGCCAGGCTGCAGCTGGAGCAGTGCTCCTGGCCTGGAGAGCCCAGTGTGGCTTTTCCAAGGCTCCTGCATCTCCCAGCCCTCCCTCCAGCCCGGTCTCCACCACAAACAGCAGCAGCCCTCCTCTGCAGCGTGGGGCTGGGACAATGTGCCCGGATAAGTGGGCCTTCTGTCCCCAGCTGCACCGGGGCCAGGCTCTCCCCAACCTGCAAGCCTTTTTGCTCTCCTTTTTTGTTGTTGTTGTCTGTTTTGTTTTGTTTTGGTTTTTTCGCTCTTGCAAAATCAATTTACGGACAGCTCACTCATTTTTTCCCCTTTCAAACTTATTAGGTATTCAGCCCCAGCGAGCACTCCTAAGCATCCTTTGTCCCAGGGAGGGCTGGAGACCCCTTCATTAGCAGTGATTACTCTGAGCAGTTTGACAGCCTCCCAGCCCGCTTGCAAGACTTTCCCATTCAGCCCTGCCCGGGGCTGCCCCGCTTCTCAAAAGAAACGGAAATATTCAAACATTTCTCCCCCTCTTCCCAGCTGAAGAGAGGAAAAGCTGTTTCTCTCTTCTCCGCCTTCCCCATTCACCTCACTTTTGATACAATATTTTCCTTCTTTGTTAAAGCGGAGGGAGAGGGGTCAAGGCAGACTTTTTAGTGACCCTTTTCGGAGCGTTTTGTTTAATGTAAATACAAGCTCCTCCACTCTTCCCCGTTTATAATTATTATTATTTTTTAAACAACCAAAGGCTTAGGAGGGCGACGGCTTGGGCTGATTTTTAGGAGGGAAAAATGCTGAAAATACCAGGCGAAGGGCATTCACTTTCCATAAGGGAAGAGAAAGGGCAGAAGAAAAAAAAAAGGAGGGAGAGGGAAGGAAGTGTTTTTCTTTTGTGGGTCTTTTCGGTCCTGCTACAGGCGCCGGTGCAGGTCCCTGACTCCCGGCCCTGAGGAGATCCAGAGGGAATAAGCGGCGCTGGGAGACGCTCCGTTTTCCCGATCTGCTCCAGCAAGCCAGGCCGGGGAGTGGGGCTGCTCTTCCCAGGTGGGCTTCGTGCTCCTCTTCCCGCCCCGGCCACTCTTTCGGAAGGGGTTGGTTTTGTGGTCTCGCCACGAGCATCCCCGGAAAGGTCCCTCGACAGCTCGCTCGGGAGATCTCACGTCCTTCGTGACACTTAAACCCTTTGTCGAAAGAGACAATATTATCCCCGATGCCTATTGTCTAAATCCCAGATTTTTTTTTTTTTTTTTTAGTTGGAGAGAAATTCCACGTTACCAGACGCTGAGCATATGCGCTTATATAATTCTCCACGCTCTTTATATCTTTTAGAAAGCTTTAATTCCCCACAATAAGCGTTACTACTCTGCCCGCAGAAGCCGATGGACAAATTGCAATCCGCTTCACCGATTCCCGGGGAAGAAAAGAAAGAAGGAACACGATGTGTTTCAGCAGATTCTGTTTTGAGAGCGAATACCGCGTTTGCTCTTAAAACAGCCTCATGTGTGGGAAGCGCTGCCCGCCAGGGAACCCCAAACCCAAGGTAAAATTCCCACCTTGCTTAAGGTTTAAACAGCAAAGTCGGGCTCCTCTTGCACGGCTTAAATCTTAAACCCTTTAGATGGGGTTTAAGAGGCAAATAACCTCAGGGTTTGGGGTGCAAGGTGTGCTCCGAACCCTCCCGCGGGTGGGTACCCAAAAGGCAGGTGAAAAACCCCGCACTGCCCCCGATCCCCGCCTTGCGACCCGCTCCTCCCGCACTTCTAAAATTCAACTTATTTGCCTCTTCCGACACCTTGAATTACACCCCACCAAGAAAATAGCTGCCTCTAAATTGTCTTGAAAAAAACCCAGCTAATAAATTCCCACTATCCGCCCCATACCTGAAACAGTCTGCAAGGAAAACCAAGGCACATGCACTTGGGGATGGAAAGCAGATTTAGGCGTCGGCAATGTAAACGCCTTGAATCTGGACTTTAAATTCAAACTTAGGCGGAAAGGGAAAAGCCACTGTCGAGACGGGAATATACCTCCCGATCACAGGCAGCAGGACTGAATTAAACTATCACGGAGCTGAAATAAATATCCCTGTGCCTCCCGGGCCACTGCCCTTGCAGGGAGCCGGGGCATCTCCCGCTCCCAGCCCTGCTCGGCTTCCCCCGGTGCCAGACTTCGGCTGCTAAATAAAACGAGCCGAGCAATCAGCTTACCGGGGAGGCATCTCTCTGAGGACAGGGAAGTAAACGCGATGAGACCGAGAAGACAAAAAAAGCACAGCTCAGGCGATTTAAAGATCAATGTCAAATTGTATAATATAAAATCCTTCTGCTGGGGGAAAAAGCTTAGCACGCTCCTTGAACCTGGCGTTTGCTTTCCTCCAGCAAAACCGCTGCAAAACAAAGCGAGGGAGGCGGATGGTGGGGACAACCCCTGGCACATGTCAGGGACCGCGATTTGGGGCTATTTCACCCTCGATCCGGCCCTTCCTTGGCGTGAAGAGCTGTTAATCCCCCATCTTGTCCTTGCCTTTGCCAGGTGAGGAAGGAAGCTTAGTTTCCCCTACCATATATCTCCACTTTAATTTTTTCCCCCTTTTTTTTTCCTCGTCCGAACATTCGTCACCGATAATCCGCAAGGCTTCAGCCCTTGAGAGAGGAGAAGCTGCCTCCTTCCCTTCCCTGGGCACCCGCATCCCCCACCAGCGCCTTCCCCTCTTCCCACGACTTATCCCGGCTCCCCCCGGCTCCCTGCCTGGCAAAGACATCGCGCCCGGTCCTGGGGACCCGCTAGTTCGGTTCCTGCCGAGCTGATGCTGAAATACCCGTGGCCTCGGAGATCTGCTCTGCGTAAACTGGCGGGCTTGAGACCGACACCGTCATTTCAAAGCAGATGCGAGGGTCGTTCACCAAATATTTTATTATGGTTTTAGGCTGCTTCATACAGTTTCGTCCTGCACATGCTCTACAAGTCACCTGTGCACATAGAGAACAAGCCAAAAATAATAATAATTAATAATAATAATAGAAAAAATCTACCATAGCAATCCCTTAAATAAGTAAATAAACATTATATATATATATATATATAAAAAAACCCTTTAAAGTAAAGCAAAATCCAACCAAAAGAACAGCGTCTTCTCAACATGAAATACCCCCGCGGGATAAGGGCAGGCGCTCAGACATTTTGCAACTTGGCATTCGGGTTTTTTTGTTGAATTTTTTTTAACGTTTTGTGGGCTTCCTTTAATTATCCTTTTTTTTTGTTGTGTTTTTTTTTTCTTTTTTTTAGCCATCAATTCTGCAAATCCTTCGAAATAAAGGCGAAATAACGACTTTAACGACGTTTTTTACTGCAGTCTGCTGCGGGGCTGGGAGGGAGCGCCCCGCACGCCGGGTTTGGCTCCCGCGGGCGGGCAGTGCCAGCCCCGCTGCTCCGGCCGTGCGGGCAGGCACCGGTGAGCCGGGCCTCCCTCTGCCCCCGGTCTGCCACGGACGGCGGTGTCAGATGTCACATTCACTGTCGCTGGATGTGATGGAGATAGCGGAGGTGGCCGCCTTGCTGGAGAGGCTGGCTGCGGGGCTGGAGGCGGCCCCCACCGCCTCCCCGCCGCTCTCCTCCTCCGCTTGCAGCGAGCGCACCGAGCCCTGCGTTAGGACCTGCTGCTGTAGCCTGCAAGGAACCGGCACACACAGCATCACCGCCCGCCCTACACCCCCCAGACCCGCCGGCAGCCCCCCGCGACCCCCCGAGAGGCTCCCCCGACCGGCACCCCCGCGCCGCTGCCCCCAGACTCCAGCTCACACCAGTTAACACCAGCGATAGGAGAGAGGAGAAGCTGGGTGGGCACCCACTTTCTCAGCTCTGCTCTGCCTGAGAAACTGGGTGCATGCCCCAGGGTCAACCCCGCTCCTCGGCTGGTGCCCCGGGGGAAAAGGCTGTCCCACTCCTCCGCAGCCTGTCCCCAAACCGGGCCTCATCCGAGCGGTCTGTAATTCCTTGCAGCATCTCCCGGGCGCCGGGTTCCCTCCAGCAGGCCTTACAACTTCCCTCAGCCTATGAAAAGGGGCTGCAGGTGATAGCAGCCATGACCCGGACTTGCGGCAGCCCGGCTGAGGGGTGGCAAGGGGAATTTTCCCCACCTCGGGATCCTGGGAAGTAGATAAAGGGGAGGCTCTTCTCCCTTCCATGCTTCCCGGGGCGTCTGCTTGTGTCACTCGTATTGGGATAACACTGCCCACTCAGAGCTGCGATTTTGTTCTTTAATATATTTTTTAAAAATAGAAAAAGATCAATATCCCAAGGAGTGTTCCCGGATGGCTCCGGCGGAGGAACAGGGCACGGCGCTCTGGCAGGGCCCGCAGAGGGCATGGCCGGCTCTGCTCAGGATGGACATATCTCAAATAGGTATCTATACGTCCGGGCAAAACTTTAAAGGGGGTTTCTCTCGTCTCAGCCCCTGAACACGACCCTTCTGCCGCCAGCTCCTGCCGGGGTCACGGCTGCTCCGGGCGGCCCCTCTCACTCTCCCTCGCCCCGCTCTCTCCAGGGCGGCCAAGGGGCACCCCGGGCGGGGACCCTCCCCTATCAAAACCGAGTAATTTTAAAAGCCCTGGCGTTTCCCCGCTGCTCCTGCTTTATCTGGCTGCATTTCCCGGGGAGAAACCTCCCGGGCTCGTTTCGCCCATGCTCTGCCGGCAGAGTCGCACCGGCCCCCAGCCCTCGGCCTCGGCGGGCGGGGGCGAAGCCTCCCCAAAGGGGGTGTCCTGTGCCCCGACGGGGCGGGCAGCACCTTACCTGTTCTTAGCCGCTGCTGCCCTGTCCCTTTGCCTGCGGTTTTTGAACCAGTTGCCCACTTGCGTGGGAGTAAGTCCCGTGGCCTGAGCCAGTTCCCGCTTTTTGCTGGGGTTGGGGTAAGGGTCCTGCAGGTACCACTCCCGCAGCAAATGCCTCGTCCGCTCCTTGAAGCAATGTGTCTTCTGCTCGCCGTCCCAGATGGTGCGGGGCAGCGGGAACTTCTTCCTCACCCGGTACTTGTCCACCGGCCCCAGGGGTCGGCCCCGCAGCTTCTCCGCCTCCTGGTAGTGCGCTTCCAGCCACAGGGCTTGCAGTTTGGCGTGGGACTCCTTGGTGAACTTGTGGTTCTCCAGGATGTGGTAGAGCTCCCGGTAGTTCCCCGTGTGGAAGGCCACGATGGCCCGGGCTCTCAGCACCGACTCGTTCTTGTTGAGCGCCTCGCAGGCCGCGGGGGCCACGGGCAGGGACCAGAGGAAGCGCCCCAGGCGCTCGATGTCCCCGCTCTCCTCCAGGGTCTCGCATACCCCGGCCACCTGCTGCGGGCTAAAATTGAGGATGGGCAGCTGGAACATGGAGGCGGCGCCGGGCTCCGCTCCGCGCTCCGCACACCCCCGGCGATGCCCGCACAGCCCGGCGATGCCCGCACAGCCCGGAGATGCCCGCACAGCCCCGCGGCGGGGAAGGGGGCAGCGGCC